>JAJQKJ010002097.1:3455000-3837500 GCA_029574335.1 Rana kukunoris
CCAGGCCCATATAGTTCTTGCAACTGTCAAGATCAGGCCCACCTAGCCCTCCCTACTGTCAAGATCAGGCCCATCTAGCCCTCCCAACTGTCAAGATCAGGCCCATCTAGTCCCCTCTACTGTCAAGACCAGGCCCATCTGGTCCTCTCTACTGTCAAGACCAGGCCCATCTGGTCCTCTCTACTGTCAAGACCAGTCCCATCTAGTCCTCCCAACTGTAAAGATCAGGCCCATCTAGTGCTCCCAACTGTCAAGACAGGCCCATCTAAATCTTGCAACTGTTAAGACCAGACCCATCTAGCCCTCCCAAATTTTAAGGCCAGGCCCATCTAGTCCCCTTTACTGTCAAGATCAGACCCATCTAGCCCTCCCAACTGTCAAGATCAGACCCATCTAGCCCTCCCAACTGTCAAGATCAGACCCATCTAGCCCTCCCAACTGTCGAGATCAGGCCCATCTAGCCCTCCCAATTGTCAAGATCAGGCCCATCTAGTTCTCCCAATTGTCAAGATCAGGCCCATCTAGTCCTCTCAACTGCCTAGATCAGGCCCATCTAGTCCTCTCTACTGCCAAGATCAGGCCCATCTAGTCCTCTCAACTGCCTAGATCAGGCCCATCTAGTCCTCTCTACTGCCAAGATCAGGCCCATCTAGTCCTCTCAACTGTCAAGATTAAGTCCATCTAGATCTCGCAACTGTCAAGACCAGACCCATCTAGCCCTCTCTACTGTCAAGACCAGGCCCCAATAGATCTTGCAACTGTCAAGACCAGGCACATGTAGCCCACTCAGCTGTCAAATGGCAAGATTATCCAAGGGCAAATAGACCTCACAGAGCCTTGTTCTCATTCCCAAGTAGCTGGATCCTCTATTTGAAGACCCCTTATGTAGCCCTCCCAACTAACATAACCATTACAGGCCCAGCTAGTCAACCATGCTGCCAAGATTGGACCCAACTAGCCCTCCCAACTGTCAAGACCAGGCCCATTTAGCCCTCCCAACTGTCAAGATCTGGCCCACCTAGTTCTCGTAACTGTCAAGATCAGGCCCATCTAGTCCCCTCTACTGTCAAGACCAGGCCCATCTGGTCCTTCCAACTGTCAAGATCAGGCACATGTAGCCCACTCAACTGTCAAATGGCAAGATTATTCGAGGGAAATAGACATCACAGAGCCTTATTCTCCTTCCCAGGTAGCTGGATCCTCCATTTGAAGACCCCTTCCACTCAACCTTCCCTCCCCCCTTTTTTTCCCCGCAATGCACCTGCCTTTCCCACTTTCCATAGTTTTCTTGCTATTCCTTTCCCTCCTTTTTTTCTCTTTTTTGATGTATTGTATATGTATTGTCTACTTCTGTCATGATGATACTCATGTTTAATAAAAAATAAGATAAAGGAATGACAATGGCTATTTTTAACGGGAGCTCAAAAACAAATTTTCTGAAAGAACGAAAATTCTAAAATCAGAACGAAAATCCGAAAAGTATCGAAAATCATTCGGATCATTTAGTTTTTTTGTATTTTCTATTGTAATGAAATTATTAAAGCGGTTGTCCGCCGAAAAAAAAAAATTAAAAGCCAGCAGCTACAAATACTGCAGCTGCTGACTTTTAATATTAGGACACTTACCTGTCCTGGAGTCCAGCGGCGTCTGCAGCAGAGGACAAGCGATCGCTCGTCAGTCTGCTGCTCCCACCGCCATCCTCGGTGAGGGAACCAGGAAGTGATTCGCTGCCCGATTCCCTACGGCGCTGATTGGCTCCCGCTGTGCTCTGAGAGCCGAGTGTTCCCAGAACACAACGGGGGGGGGGGTCTGACGTCCTGCCCGCAGTCTACCCACAGACTGTATGACCGGAAGTGGGTGACACAGGAGGGTTCCGATCAGCTGGAGTTCCACTTTAGGGTGGAGCTTCGCTTTAACCATTATTACCGTATTTAACGGCGTATACCGCGCGCCGGCATATAACGTGCACAGCAAGCTTAGAAGGGAACTTTAAAGAAAAAAAACTTACATTTTGGATGCTCGTCGGTCCAGCCTTGTCGGTGTCTATCTGCTGTCTTGCCCGCCGTCAATCGGCGGCCTTGTCCGGCGTTCGTCTGTGGCCTTGCACGGGGTCCGTCTAGCCTTGTGGGTGTCCGTCTGCGGCTTTGGAGGTGTCCATCCGCACCTTGCCCGGGGTTGCAGTGTTGTGTGTTTTTGTGTTTGGCGCCTCGGCCGAGCGGTGCAGAGCCGGATTTCCTGTGTGTTCGGCTCCTCTCGTGTGGCTGCGGGCGGAGCCGAGCATGGGTGGCCGAGCATAGCCGAGTGCGCAGTACACTCAGCTTGGCTTAAAGAGACAGCGGGGATCAGTGTATAATGCTCACCCACGATTTTAAGGGGGAAAAAGTGTGCGTTATACGCCGATAAATACGGTTATATATATATATTTTTTTATTAATAATAATAATAAAAACTATAATAATAGTTCTTTTTATTGTTCTAAGCTATTAAATTATAGGTACTGGAATTTTCTAGTTGTTAATGAGCGTAACAAATACGAATTTATCCGAAGTTACGAATTATTGAAATAACAAATGCCTATCATAACGAAAGATCCGTTAAAAAGAAGGCGGATGGAGGAGCTGTTGTGGCTCAACGTGATTGGCACTGCGCTGACAAGCCGTTCACCTATGCAGCCAAGGGTTCGGATCCCGGTCTCGGCTACATGTGAAATGAGTTTGGTGGTCTCAGCCCGGCTCCCGGTGGGTGTGCTATGCAAGGTACGCCTGTGCTTAGTACGCCCGGGGGGCCCCCCCCCCCCACAAAAACCACCACACTTGCACGCACACAAAATTGGTTTAATACGCACGCACTTTGGCCATGCGGTCACCTAAAAAAGAGAGGCGAAGGACCTACGGGGCTGGCTGAGCGGGCTAGACCCCCTCACTTCCTCATAGAGGAAGTGCCTCTGCCCCGCTGGGGCCCCTTCGGGCTCCCAAGCGGAGCAGGCAGGGCGGGGTGGAGAAGGATGGCAGATTGCCTCTGGGGGGAGGGTCTGCATACTCCCAACTCCTGCAGTCCGGCTCCTCTCTCTCGAGTTCACGCACAAAATACACTTTAAAAAAAAAGCGGCAGTGCACATGTCGAGTTTCTATATTCATTGACTCTTAGGAATTTTATTTGTGGGTCCATATGTTACCCCCTTCTATCAACATATTTGTGTTTTGGCCTGTGTCTTATATTAGTTTTGGCAACAAAAGACCCAGTAGGGCTTATTTTCGGGGTAGGTATTAATATATTCGCTCTCTCCCTGTCTGTGAGGCCGCGTACACACGGCAGAGAACCTCGACGGGCAGAACACATCGTTCCGCCCGTCGAGGTTCTCTGCCGGCCGTCGAAATCGGCGACCCGCCCGTCAGGAATGGCAACCAGCCATTCATCCAGGCGGGCCGTCGAGCAAAAAGAGAGCGTGCTCTCTTTTCGCTCGACGGGATTCTCGACAGGCGGGGCGAGCCAAAAGCGTACACACGGCCGAGGTCCTCGCTGGAATGCGGCTTCCAGCGAGGTTCTCGCTGGTTTCCAGCGAGAACCTCGGCCGTGTGTACGCCGCCTCAGGAATCCACAGTTTGAACAAACTTAAAATGCCCAAATTCTTTCTTTTACAGCAGTAGCATACAATACAGAATGTGTGTGCTTCTGCAATCCAACAGTGCTAAACACCTCAGCCTTCCTCCACCTCTCCCAGCCACCAGCGAGGGACCCCAGCCCCCCTCCCTCTGCAATGCTCCAAGCAGGGAAGAGGGCACACCAGCATGTGAGGAAAAATAAACTGTAAATACCATGTGGAGACCAGATTATCCATGCTGCATACCACACACGTTGATTGCAGAGGCTCTGCACCGTAGATTCAGTGACACGCCGAAGCTCTGTGAAGGGAGGGGGACCAAGCTCCCCACAGACAGGCAGGAGAAGAGACAGGAGTATCCGTGCTGCATACCGCACACACACACACACACGTTGATTGCAGAGGCTCCGCACCATACAGTGCTTTCAATTACCCGCCAAAGCTCTGTGACAGGCAGGCGGGAGAAGAGGAGACCAGGGGAGATCAGCTGAGCGCCGCTCTGCATTAAAGACACCTGACACTGCTACAGACACACAGCACACTGCACACGCCGTACCAGGATTATACCGTGTTTCCTCAAAAATCAGGCAATCACCTCGAACTAGGGCTTATTTTCGGGGTAGGGCTTATATTGCAGCCCTCCTGGAAAATAGCGATAGGTCTTATTTTCGGGGAAACATGGTATGTGCCTTTGGAACACGCCAGGCTATACCTAATTATCCTCACAAGATCTGTACATGTTAAAGGGGCCTTAAGGTTTAAAGTTTTTTTTTTAGACCTTCACTTTGTGTCTTTGCTCATCTGTACATCTGTGTTATAGTGGTGGAATAAATGTAAACATTTTCAAGGGCCACATTGATCTTTTATCATTTTATTCGTCGCTGAGAATATTTATTAAAAGCACAAAATCCGACCATAACCATATTGTGCAAAAGTTCTTTGGCTGCAGTTCTTCTGGGCTCCACCACGTGCTGATCTTGCTTATACCAAGTTAGACAATCTCTATGGTATCTACAGACAGGAAGTCCCTTTTGAAGACAGGAAGTGATGTCAGGTACAGACAGGAAGTTTCAGGTGAGAGGTGAGTTGGGAGGAAGTAAAGAGGGGACATTGCTGGAAGTGGCAGCTGAGGAGGTAATAAGATATTATTTTCTATTTACACCCAGTAACCCCCCCCGTCATGTCCGTCCTCTTCCTCCATAGTCACTGTGACGTCTTTTATCTCCAGCAGATCCCGCTACTCTATGAGTAATAGTAAATGTGTGGACTTTTATCCACGTGTAAGTTAGGACATCCCTCAGACATGTTATTTAATGGAGTTTTGCGTTTTTAAGCAAATTACGAAAATCTTTAACCCCAGCCAAACTATTTTTTAGGTGTTTTGGTTTGGTACATGTTACTCAGGGGCGGTGCTCAGCCCTCCATGCCGTTTGACAATCCCTTTCTCATTAGCCTAGAAAACGGCCAAGAATTATTTTTACCATTCAGCTCCTATTGTCTTCAAATAGGGTTCTTCGAGACTTGAACTTTACCTATGTTCTCTGAACCCTTCTCGAACCTAACCGAGATGTGTTCATCCTTTTACTAATTACAAATAGGTGGTCTTAATTTGACCTGATGCTGCCCACTCTCCTCGCCTTGTGTGAAGTATAGAAGACAATTTTAATTCCAGTCCGATCCAGATAATTGTCAGATTCCTGTATAGATCACATAATCAGCTTGAAGAGGATGGATGATGACTGGAGCCACGTGACTGAGAGGATACTAAACCTCACCCTGGAGATCATCTACCTGCTGACCGGAGAGGTGAGGAGGTGTCTGGGAAGTCACATGACATCACTCTTATCTCTATTAATAAAACACAGACCTGACCGGAGAGGTGAGGAGGATTCTGGGAGGTCACATGACATCACTCTTATCTCTATTAATAAAACACAGACCTGACCGGAGAGGTGAGGAGGATTCTGGGAGGTCACATGACATCACTCTTATCTCTATTAATAAAACACAGACCTGACCGGAGAGGTGAGGAGGATTCTGGGAGGTCACATGACATCACTCTTATCTCTATTAATAAAACACAGACCTGACCGGAGAGGTGAGGAGGATTCTGGGAGGTCACATGACATCACTCTTATCTCTATTAATAAAACACAGACCTGACCGGAGAGGTGAGGAGGATTCTGGGAGGTCACATGACATCACTCTTATCTCTATTAATAATACAGACCTGACCGGAGAGGTGAGGAGGATTCTGGGAGGTCACATGACATCACTCTTATCTCTATTAAAGGGGTAGTTCCCCCAAAAACCTTTTTTTTAACATTGATTGAGGCTCGTTATGTCAAGGGGAATCGGGTTGTTTTTTTTTAGAAATGAAGCAGTACTTACCGTTTTAGAGATGCATCGTCTCCGACGCTTCCGGGTATGGTCTCCGACTATAGGCGTTCCTATTTGATTGACAGGCTTCCGAGGTCGCATACATCGCGTCACGATTTTCCGAAAGTAGCCGAACGACGGTGCGCAGGCGCAGTATAGAGCCGCACCGTCGCTCGGCTTCTTTCGGCTACTCGTGACGCGATGTATGCGACCGTCGGAAGCCTGTCAATCAAATAGGCACGCCCAGACCAGACGATCATACCCGGAAGCGACGGAGACGATGCATCTGTAAAACGGTAAGTACTGCTTCGTTTCTAATAAAAAACCACCCGATTCCCCTTGACATAACGAGCCTCAATCAATGTTAAAAAAAGGTTTTTGGGGGAATTACCCCTTTAATAATACAGACCTGACCGGAGAGGTGAGGGGGATTCTGGGAGGTCACATGACATCCCTCTTATCTCTATTAATAAAACACAGACCTGACCGGAGAGGTGAGGAGGATTCTGGGAGGTCACATGACATCATTCTTATCTCTATTAATAAAACAGACCTGACCGGAGAGGTGAGGAGGATTCTGGGAGGTCACATGACATCACTCTTATCTCTGTTAATAATACAGACCTGACCGGAGAGGTGAGGGGGATTCTGGGAGGTCACATGACATCCCTCTTATCTCTATTAATAAAACACAGACCTGACCGGAGAGGTGAGGGGGATTCTGGGAGGTCACATGACATCCCTCTTATCTCTATTAATAAAACACAGACCTGACCGGAGAGGTGAGGGGGATTCTGGGAGGTCACATGACATCACTCTTATCTCTATTAATAATACACAGACCTGACCGGAGAGGTGAGGGGGATTCTGGGAGGTCACATGACATCACTCTTATCTCTATTAATAATACACAGACCTGACCGGAGAGGTGAGGAGGATTCTGGGATTCTAACATGATATTCCTATTGGTTCTCCAATACAGAGATTTCCTCTTGTGAAGTCAGGTGATCATATGACCATCACAGTGCCTCCATGTGACTCCCTAAAACCTGAGAGACACAACATGGAGAAGATTCTAGAAGTCACCAAGAAGATGATGGAGCTGCTGACAGGAGAGGTGAGGAGGATTCTGGGACATTATCCAGTAACAGACAAGGGGTGTGTCTGGATGGTGACTGTATCATTGTGTGTGTCAGGTTCCTATAAGGTGTCAGGATGTCACTGTCTATTTCTCCATGGAGGAGTGGGAGTATTTAGAAGGACACAAGGATCTCTACAAGGACGTCATGATGGAGAATCAGCCGCCCCTCACATCACCGGGTAAGAGGAGACTTTATTGTAAAGGAGAGAGCAGTACGGAGGCTCCACCTAGATCCCCCCTCATCTGATAAACACATAGAAACAATGGATTCAGTCAGTGTGTGTGTTTCCTACAGATGGATCCAGTAATGGGAACCCACCAGAGAGATGTCCCCGTCCTCTGTATTCCCGGGATTCCACACAGGAAGGTCACACCATCCCCCACCATCATCAGGTAGAAACTTTCCTAACCAAAATAAATGTTTACATTATGATTTGTATATTATTTACATGGCAACAGCTCATGTTTTTTTCCTAATCTCTTCAGAGTGAATACCTGGATATTTGTAAGATTATTATCAAAGAAGAGATCAAAGAGGAAGATGAGGAGGATGGTGGGGTGCAGGACATGGACCATCTAGAAGGACACAAGGATCTCTACAAGGACGTCATGATGGAGAATCAGCCGCCCCTCACATCACCGGGTAAGAGGAGACTTTATTGTAAAGGAGAGAGCAGTACGGAGGCTCCACCTAGATCCCCCATCATCTGATAAACACATAGAAACAATGTATTCAGTTATATGAATGCGGTAACATTGTCCCCTTTAAATGACAAATTGCACCTTTTCTCCTCATTGTTGCAATGGAAATTAAGGTTACGACCATGGCAAACTTAAGTCCATCTAGTTCAACCAAGATTGGGCTTTGTTGGAGAAGGCATAATAATGAAATACAGTGGAACCTCGGATTACGGGAGTATTCTCGTAATCCAAAGTGCTCGCATATCAAAGCGAGTTTTCCCATTGAAGTCAATGGAAGCTAAAACAATTTGTGCATGCAAATGGCATGCAATACCGCATGCGGACAGAGGTTGGGGGGCGCAGGAAAGCCTTGGAACTGGCCAGAAAGGTCCGAGAACATCTCGGCTGACCTCAGCAAACCTCGGAAAGTCTCTGTTCCCGAGGTTTGCCGAGGTCAGTCGAGCTGTCCTCGGGCCTTTCCGCGCATTTCCGAATGGCGCAGACCGGCTGCGTCGCCCCCCCACCTTAGGCCAAATGCGGTACTGCACACCGTTTTGGCCTGAATCCTGCTAGTTTTGCAAGACAACACTCGCAAACCAAGTTAGGATTTTTTCAAAAACAGTGCTCGTATTGCGAAACACTCGTTAACCATGTTACTCAAAACCTGAGGTTCCACTGTAAAGTACTTCCAATTCCAGTGCAGTCATGATTGGCAATGTAACTGGGGAATGTCACCTCATCTTTATCTGCAACACTTTCTTTGCTAGAACAAAAAAAGGGAATTCCCATCAGTTCTCTAACTTTTTCATGAGAAACCTCCAGAAGACCCTGAGAGTAGGTCAATTCACCTGGCGGCTTGGGCACAAGATCCTTGGCGAGCAGTCACTTGATGCAATAATTTTTGATCCTCTCACGTACCCGATAGGAGACCGAAATAACGAGGGTGGTCTTGTGCCTCCAGTCTAAGTACCTCTGAAATGAGACAGAATGAGCTGAGGTACAAGAGGAGCACGAGTGTCTGGAGATGTTCTCTGCAGAACTTGATGATGCTGAACCAGCAGAATGTGCAGACTTTGGCTTGGAAGTGGGTTCAAAGCAGCAGAGTCCACTAATGACCCCAGGCAGGCAGAAGTGTAGGCAAGGAGACAACAGAACCATAGAAAGCACCAGCCAACGTTAAGGAGAACTTTGGCTTGATAGTAGGTTCGAGAAGGCAGAGTCAACTGATGACCCCAGGCAGGCAGAAGTGTTAGGTGAGGAGGCAACGGAACCATATGAAGCACTAGGCAACATTAAGGTGAACTTTGGTTTGGTAGTGGTTTCAAGATGACAGAGTCAACTGATGACCCCAGGCAGGCAGAAGTGTCAGGCAAGGGGCAAGGAGGCAACAGAACCATAGGAAGCACCAGCCAACATTAAGGAGAACTTTGGCTTGGTAGTGGGTTTGAGAAGTCAGAGTCCACTGATGACCCCAGGCAGGCAGAAGTGTCAGGTGAGGAGGCAATGGAACCATAGGAAGCACCAGGCAACATTAAGGAGAACTTTTGCTGGGTAGTGCATTCAAGACGGCAGAGTGCACTGATGACCCCAGGCAGGCAGAATTGTCAGGCAAGGGGGTAATGGAATGGTAGGAAGAACCAGCTAACGTTAAGGAGAACTTTGGTTTTGTTAGCAGGTTCAAGACGATAGAGTCCACTGATGACCCCAGGCAGGCAGTCAGCAGGAGTACTCATAGAAGTCCTCAACTGGACCTTACAGAAGATGTGAGGAGGCCCTTAAAGGGTAGCATGGGACTTATTTGGAGGCAGTAGCAATTTCGTAGAGCAGGCCAAGGTCAGGAACATCCAGGCAGCATAGTGCCATTTCAAGAGCAGGATCTGAGTCGAAGCGAAAGTGAAGAAGTGGATTTTGGTTTAGGTACAGAACAGAATCCAAAGGCAGGTCCAGAACAGAATCCAAAGGCAGGTCCAGAACAGAATCCAAAGGCAGGTCCAGAACAGAATCCAAAGGCAGGTCCAGAACAGAATCCAAAGGCAGGTCCAGAGAGGCAGGTGCAGAGAAGGATCCAAAGGCAGGTCCAGTGCAGGATCCAAAGGCAGGTCCAGAGCAGGATCCAAATGCAGATCCTGAGCAGGATCCAAAGGCAGGTCCAGAGCGGGATCCAAAGGCAGGTCCAGAGCGGGATCCAAAGGCAGGTCCAGAGCGGGATCCAAAGGCAGGTCCAGAGCGGGATCCAAAGGCAGGTCTAGGGCAGGATCCAAATGCAAATCCTGAGCAGGATCCAAAGACGGGTCCAGAGCAGGATCCAAAGGCAAGTCCAGGGAGGCAGGTTTAGAACAGGATTCAAAAACAGGTTCAGAGCAGAATCCAAAAGCAGATCCAGAGAAGCAGGTCCAGATCAGGATTTAAGGGCAAGTCCTACACAGGATCCAAGAGCAGGTTCCACAGGCAGGTCCAGAGCAGGATCCAAGGGAGGGTCTAGAGCAGGATGCAAAGGCAGGTCCAGAGCAGGATGCAAAGGGAGGTCCAGAGCAGGATGCAAATGCAGGTCCAGAGCAGGATGCAAATGCAGGTCCAGAGCAGGATGCAAATGCAGGTCCAGAGCAGGATGCAAATGCAGGTCCAGAGCAGGATGCAAATGCAGGTCCAGAGCAGGATGCAAATGCAGGTCCAGAGCAGGATTCAAAGGTGGGTGCAGAGGAAGATCCAAAGAAAGGCTCAGAGCAGGATCCAAATTTAGGTCCAGAGCAGGATCCAAATTTAGGTCCAGAGCAGGATCCAAGGGTGGGTCCAGAGCAGGATTCAAAGGCATGTTTAGAGCAGGATCCAACGGCAGGTCCAGAGAGGCAGCTCCAAGAGGCAGGTCCAGAGCAGGATCCAAACTCAAGTCCAGAGACGCAGGTCCCGAGCAGAATCCAGGAGCAGGTCCAGAGAGGTGGATCCAAAGAAAGGTCCAGAGCAGGAGCCAAAGGCAGATCTAGAGCAGGAGTCTCCAAACTACGGCCCTCCAGGTGTTCAGGAACTACAATTCCCATCATGCCTAGTCATGTCTACGAATGTCAGAGTTTTACAATGCCTCATGGGAAGTGTAGTTTCACAGCAGCTGGAGGGCCTTAGTTTGGAGATCCCTGATCTAGAGCACAGGATCCAAAAGCTGGTCCAGATGGGTCAGGGAAGAAGCTGAAGGTAAGTCCCTCTACAGGTTCCTCCGTAGTCAGGGGTTCCATGATAGATCCAGGTCGGGTTCTGTTTTGCACCAACTCTTCTGCTCATCTCACAATCTTTTCATCGGTTTTCTTTGTTTTGAAGCAGATGGACACACGAAGACGAAGAGGACCACCGAGGACCGTCTCGCCTTAGCCCTAGGAAACCCTTCGACCTCAGTTGAGCATCTTGCTCTTCTTCGTTCGGTCTCATCGCCGGATCCCAAGACATCCCATGCCGGAGTTCAGAGGCAGAAGATATTTTCCTGTGCCGAGTGCGGGAGATGTTTTAATTTCAAATCAAGCCTTCAAGCGCACAAAAGATCTCACAGGACAGACAAGCCCCATTCCTGCTCCGGGTGCGGGAAGAGGTTTTTGTTTAAATCCCAACTAGAGGAACACGAAAGAGTTCACACGGGACAGAAACCTTTCTCTTGCTCCGAGTGCGGAAGAAGTTATGCCAAGAAGTCGCATCTTGTCCGGCACCAGAGATCTCACACGGGGGAGAAGCCGCACTCTTGTTCGGCGTGCGGGAAGAGTTACTTGTTTAAGTCGCAGTTGGCTATACATCAGAGAGTCCACACGGGGCATAAACCTTATTCCTGCTCTGAGTGCGGGAAGAACTTCTCCCTGAGAAGCGTATTTCTCGGACATCAGAAGATTCACTTGGGGGAGAGGACTCATGTGTGTCCCGAGTGCGGGAAAGGTTTTCTTAAGAAATCGCATTTAGCCAGACATCAGAGGTGCCACGCGGTCGAGAAGCCCTATTTGTGTTCCGAGTGCGGGAAAACCTTTAAACACAAGTCTGCTCTTACTGTACATCAGAAATATCACACCGGCGAGAAACGGTATTCGTGCTCAGAGTGCGGAAAATGTTTCGTCCAAAAATCCTACCTTACCGCCCATCTAAGGACTCACACAGGAGAAAAGCCGTATCTGTGTCTCGTGTGCGGGAAACATTTTGTACATCGATCGCATCTTGTCACTCATCAAAGGTCACACACTGGAAAGAAACCGCACTCGTGTTCTGAGTGCGGGAAACTTTTTTCACATAGATCAGACCTTGCCGTACATCAGAGATCTCACACAGGCGAAAAGCCGTTTTTATGTCCCGAGTGCGGCAAATGTTTTGCACAGAAATCCCATCTTATAAGACATCAGAGATCGCACACCGGGGAGAAGCCTTATTCCTGTCCGGTGTGCGGGAAATGTTTCACACAGAAATCGGACCTTGCTGTACATCAGAGATCCCACACGGGGGAAAAGCCGTATTCCTGTCCCGAGTGCGGGAAATGTTTTGTATGTAAATCTCAGCTTGCCAGACATCGGAGATCTCACTCGGGAAACTAACAAATCTATTCCGTTACAACAAGTCTGGGAAAAGTTTGTATGTCTATCCTGCCAAGCATAAATTAGAGATCTCTCAATGGTGTGTTAATTTCACAAGTGTGGGAAAGGTTTGTCAAATGCAGCCAGCAGGTATCTCATTATTTGTACAAAGAAAGTAATAAAAAGACCAAGTCCTGAGGGACTTTTTCTCAGTTTCTCCTTGTTGTTAGCTTGTCATAATTATTATGGTGATTCTTTCAGTAGCATATTTGTGGGTGCCCCATTGCTGCTTCACGTGGTCCCTCCGGTTGGCACCCTACATTAAAGTTCAACCTGAACTATGAATTGGTTTCCTGTCCTGGTACTCAAGGTTGATTCCTATATCTGCCACAGATGTCCACGATGGAAGGTCCAAGACCACCTTCGTTCCATCCCTTGGTCTTCATCCAACTCCCCACATGCCTGGAGCGCATTATCTGGTTGAAGGTTAGGGCTCCGTAGATCTAGCCAAATGCCTTTCGATCAAACATATTTAGGATAGAGCCAAGTCGTAAACTTCTAATATACAGTGGAACCTCAGATCACTCGCATAATCCGTTCCAGGAGAATGCTCGTAATCCAAAGTACTCCCATATCAAAGTGAATTTCCCGGAGACTGTCCGAAAGGCCCGAGGACACCTTGGCAAACCTCGGAAACAGAGTCTTTCTGCCCTCAGGCCAAACGTAGTACTGCACACCGCTTTGGCCTGAATCCTGCTAGTTTTGCGAGACAACACTCGCAAACCGAGTTACAGTTTTTTCAAATACAATGATTGTCCTGCGAAACGCTCGTTAACCGCGCTACTCGCAATCCGAGGCTCCACTGAATCTCATATTTCTACAAAGAAAGTAATAAAAAAAAAACAAGTCCAGTCTTGAGGGACTTTTTCCTCGTCTATGGCTTTATACAACTTCCCGTATTTTGGTGATCCTGCCAGTAGCCTACTTGTAGGCGCCCCATAGATGCTCCACATGGTCCCTGCAGTTGGAGCCCTACAGTAAACATGTCAACCTGGAACTTTACTGAGTTGGTTTCCAGTCCTGGTGCACAATGTTGATTCCTATATCTGCCACACATGTGCACGATGGAAGGTCCAAGACCATCTTCGCTTCATCCCCTAATCTACATTCAACTCCCCACATGCCTGGAGCACATTATCTGGTGGAAGGTTAGGGCTCTGTAGATCTAGCCAAATGCCTGAGGATCAAACATTTTCAAGATAGAACCAAGTCGTATGTTTGAAAACGAATATATATCTTATTTGTACAAAGAAAGTATTAAAAAGACTTTTTCCTCAGTTTCTCCTTGTTGTTAGCTTGTCGTGAACATTATTATGGTGATTCTTTCTGAGGGACTTTTTCTCAGTTGTTCCTCGTCGATGATTTTATACAACTTCCTGTTTACAGTATTTTGGTGATCTTGTCAGTAGCATTCTTGTAGGTGCCCAATCGCTATTCCACGTGGTCCCGCCAAATGGAGGCCTACAGTAAACAAGTTAACCTGGCACTGAACTTTAAATCGGTTTCCAGTCCTGGTGCTCAACTTTCGACGATGGAAGGTCCAAGAGCATTTTAGCTCCATCCCCTGATCTACAGTACATCCAACTCCCCACATGCGCTCCAGGCATCATCTGGTTGCAGGTTAGGGCTTTGTAAATCTAGCCAAATGCCTGAGGATCAAGCTTTTTCAAGGTGGAACCAAGTTGTATGTTTCAAAACTTTTAATAGATCTCATATCTGTACAAAGAAAGTAATAGAAGACCAAGGGCCAGATTCAGAAAGAAATTACGCCGGTGTATTTACAGATACACCAGCGTAATTCGAATTTCCCGCCGGCGTATCATTGTTTTCTATTCAGAAAACATGATACGCCGGATTTACGCTAAGATCCGACTGGCGTAATAATCTTACACCGTCGGATCTTAAATGTAATGTTCCGCCGGCCGCTAGGTGGCGTTTACGTTGTTTCTCGCGTAAAATATGCAAATGAGCTATTTACGCCTATTCAGAAATGTACTTACGGCGGCACGTCGTATTTGATGTTGTTTGCGTAAGCGGTCGAGTGGCGTAAGGTTACCCCTGCTATAGCAGGCGCAGCCAATGTTAAGTATGGACGTCGGGACCGCGTCGAATGGAAAGTCTTTTGCGTAAATCGTTCGGGAATGGGGCTCGACGTCAGTTAAGTTCACGTCGTTTACATTGAGAAAAAGCGACGTGATTTCGCGCATGCGCACTGGGAACGTCTACAGACGGCGCATGCGCCGTTAAAAAAAAACTTCACTTACGTGGGGTCATGATTCATTTACATGAATCACGCCCCCATTTTCCAATCTGAGATACGCTACGCCTGCCTATAGATAGGCTGAGCTTTCTAAATCTGGCCCCAAGTCTTGAGGGACTTTTCTCAGTTTCTCCTCATCGACGGCTTTATACAATTTCCCGTTACAGTATTTTGGTAATCCTACCAGTAGCATACTTGCAGGCGCCCCACAGCTGCTCCACGTGGTCCCTCCAGTTGGAGCCCTACAGTGAACAAGTCAACCTGGAACTGAACTATGAATCGGTTTCCAGTCCTGGTGCACAATGTTGATTCCTATATCTGCCACACATGTGCACGATGGAAGGTCCAAGACCATCTTCGCTCCATCCCCTGATCTACATCCAACTCCCCACATGCCTGGAGCACATTATCACGCAGGGACTTACGATTTATCATGGTTGCAGGCTAGGACTCTATAGATCTACCCAAATGCCTGAGGCATTTTCAAGGTGAAACTTCTAATATATCTCATATTTGTATGAGAAAACATAGTAAATAAGACAGTCTTGAGGTACTTTTTCTCAGTTTCTCCTTTTCGTTGGCTTTAGTCAACTTGCCTTGAACATTATTATGGTGATTCCTTCATATACATACTTGTAGGTGCCCCATAGCTGCTTCACCATGTGGTTAATACCTCCTTCTGGGACCCCAGTAAATAAGTCATCTTGGAACTGAACTATAAATCCAGTCCTGGTGCTCAAAGCTGATTATTATGTCTGTCACACATGTACACTAGGGATGAGCCGACCGAATGGACCGAACCTTTGCGCGAACATCTAGAACCCCATTGAAGTCTATGGGACTCGAACGTTCTAATTCAAAAGTGCTCATTTTAAAGCCCAATATTCAAGTTATTGTTGTAAAACGTCTTTGAGAACCGGGTCTTGCCCGAAGGAACATGTATCAATGCAAAAAAAGTTTTAAAAACGGTTGTTTTTTCAGGAGCAGTGATTTTAATGATGCTTAAATAAAAAATAAAAAAATCCTTTAAATATTGTCTTTAAATAGCACAATCACCTGCCTGCCTGTAAATTAGGAAGAACTGATCTAGCGAAACTGTACAGTGTATAAATATATGTACAACACCTGGGATGCATATATATCCTCTACACCAACGTTTTTCAACCAGTGTGCCGCGGCACACCAGTCCCCAGGTGTGCTGCGGCAAAATGACCCCAAATATTGGCAGCTATGGCTGCTATCTAATGTAACACTACTGCTGGGCACTTCGTTATCATTTGACTTTACATCGGTGTCGGTCCGCCGTGTAAAACTCATTTCCCGGCACTCAGGAAGCTGTGCTGGCTGTGCGAGCCTCCCGACCGCGTCTTGCCAACCGAATACATCATCGGTTGCTATGGGAGGGTCGGACGCACGCACTGCTTCTGTGACGTGAGAGCCGCGGGTACCGTCCTGAACTCTGCCTGGCGCGCTTTTTCTTGAGGGGGAAGAAGAAAGAGTAGAGTCACCGTGACCGACACTGCTCCCCTGCCCGCAGACATTGCCACCCGCTCAGAGAGGGAGAAGGCCCTGAAGCTGAATGAGCAGCACCAGGCCATCCTGTCTCGTATGCTGAGGGAGGAGGACAACAAGTACTGTGCTGACTGCGAGGCCAAGGGTAAGGTGGTGAGGGGGGCTCTGCTATGAATAACCAGCTGTCTCAGTCACTGACACCCCACATCCTCCATTCATAGCTACAGCACTCTTGATCTGATTGGTTGTTGTGCAGCTCTGACAGTTCTTCTTTCAGTGTATGTGTACACATGTCTGTTAGTGTGTGTGTGACAAAAGTAGTTCTGATGGTACAGGAATAGGGGGGTCAGGATTAAAAGTAACATACATACAGACAGATGTGCACGCACACAAACAGACACACGTACAAACACACACACACTGTGTGTGTTTGTACGTGTGTCTGTTAGTGTGCGTGCGCATCTGTCTGTATGTATGTTACTTTTAATCCTGACCCCCCTATTCCTGTACCATCAGAACTACTTTTGTAGGGTTCGAGATAGCAAGGACTGCTGCTCCTCTGAAAAGCAATTTGTGTTCATATCGCTTTTCAGGGGCATTTGTCAGCCAGTAAAGAGGCATATCTTGCCTCCTCACCACCTGTTTTAAGCCCGTAAATGCAATGCACACAGTTGCGGGGTAGTTGCAGTGCAGCCCCATTATCCCTGGGTATACCTCCAGCTGCAGCCACAGCATGTTTACACCCCCAGCTGTTGCCTCTGCAGCTAAAGGGGCAAAAGTTGGGGGTGGTAAAAACAGCTCAACCATGTGGTTTTACTCCCCCTCCAGCCTGACATGTGAACAAGCTCTGTGTGGATGCGTGCTGCGTGTAGGGCAGCCCATTCATTTCTCTACCCGCAGTAATGCGGGGAAAGAAGTCCCTGACCCTTTTTTTTAAATTGTGCCACAACAAAAGCAACCCATGTTTGCCAATGGATGGGGCACCATTAACAATTAATGGGACCCCTAAAGAGGAGAGCATTTTTCTGTGTGTCAAGAACGAGCGTGATTTTGCGCATGTTCCGCAACACACATCGACGTGAACTAAGTCTTGGACAGGGGTGCCTCAAGACTGAAAATACTTTTCAAGGGCGCCCCGACTGGAAAAAGATTGAGAAACACTGCTCTACACACTGTAATATTAACTGACTAGCCTGCCTGCTCTATCTACCTGCAAAAAATGACACTTTCTCTGTCTGTTGTCTCTAACCACCGCCGCAACACACTACACAAGGCTGACCCGCAGGCGGCCTTTTATAGTGTGGGACGTGTACTTAACCCCCTGAGCCATAATTGGTCAAAGCCACCCTGGCTTTGGCCAATTATGGCTCTCCGTTTTTTGCAAGCTGTGATTGGCCAAGCATGCGGATCATAGTGCATGCTTGGCCAATCATCAACCAGCCATGCCGCAGTGAATAATGGTCTGTGAAACGTAATTTGAATTTGGCGCGAATGACCCGTTTTGTTCATATTTCGACGAACGATTGAACATACGATGTTCGAGTCGAACATGAGTTCAACTAGAATACGAAGCTCATCCCTAATGTACACGATGTAAGGTCCAAGACTATCTTCACTTTTTCCCCTGATCTACATCCAACTCCTCCTATGACATGTCTGGAGCACATCATCACGCAGGGACCTGTGATTTATCGTGGTTGCAGGTTAGGGCCCCCGTAGATCTAGTAAAAATGAGGATCGAGCATTTTCAAGGTGAAACCAAGTTGTATGTTTTAAAACTTATAACGTGTCTCATATTTGTACAGAGAAAGTAATAAATAGACCCAGCCTTGAGAAAAGTTTTTCTTCGTCATTCGCTTTAGTCAACTTCCCGTGAACATTATTCTGCCAGTAACCTACTTGTAGGCGCATAGCTGCTCCACGTGGCTGATCCCTTCTGCTGGGGACCTACGATTAACAAGTCATCTTGGAACTGAACTATGAATCGGTTTTCAGTTTTGGGCCCTACAATTTATTGTGGTTGCAGGCTAGGGCTCTGTAGAGATAGTCAAAGGGTGATATGTTGCCTCCTTACCACTTGCTTTAAACCTCCAAATCCCGACTCACTGCAGTGTATGGGTGATTGTGGTGAAAAGCAAAGCATGGTGGCTCCAGCACATGTACAGCCCTGCATGCCCTAGTTTAGGTGGACAGTCAAGGGGCAGTAAAACCGCACCTTGACAGCCTGCCTTTACCAACCCCGGCCACAAGTGTAAATGAGCTTTTAGTGTCTACTTACTAGAGACATGACTACAGAGATACGGCTACACATCAGTTATACCATGACCTGGAAAAATGAAGACCTCCAAGAACACAAGAGCAAAGCCCCTAAAACATTGAAAACATTACTTGTCCACCCACTTACTGGGTGACATTTCCCTGATTAAACTGTGCAGTGTTGGATTCAGTTGGCCATAGCCACCGTTTATGAAATAATAATTAAATCTACAACTACGTAAAAGAAAAATAGTAACAGTAACCAGGTGGGGCAGGTGGTCTCTGGTTCCAGTATGCATTTGATAGAAAGCCCCAGTCTTCAGCTGCACCTCTGCACTTCACCAGCTGGAAATTCTTCTCATAAAACTTGAAGTCCACTTCGAACCGGGTCCCAAGAGGACCATAACAACCACCAACATTGAAGGCTTCATACCATTAGATGTGCCTATCTTTTCAGGAATCACCTCACAGCTTAGGTATGAAGGATAGCCCCCCCCCCCCAAATGACGGAAGGAATGTAAGCTGTGTCCTGATGAAGTAGCCACCAGAGAGTAATGAAACCTGTTGAGGGTTCTTTCTCTACAGGAAGCCATTGTTTGGCCAATTTGGCAGTAGCTTGAAAACCTCAAGTGTCAAGCACAACCCTCCACCATATTTTCTGTTGAGTTAAATTCCCCACAGGTTCATCCAATAGTCATCTGACCCTTGTTAGTGGGCCAGAGGGCTGGGCCAGGCCACTCTAACTTATGTTCAAAATGATCGGCAGCCTCTGCCCTCTACCATTTTCTTTTTTAATTCTGCACTAGGAAGTCAGGCCGGGGGCGCGGCCACATCGGCTGACCACTAGCTGTTGAATTCCGGGAGTTATAATCCACGTTCAAGCTCCTGGTGGATGCTTGTGGTGCATCCCCTGATCCACCACATAAGTGTGAAAGCACATATACAGGAACTTTTCTAAAACACTTGAACTTGTAAACATCTTGAAGTCTAGAAGGACCTCTCCCGTGGTTTCTTGTTCCCCTATTGGCTTTTTATTTTTACTAGTACCTCACTACTTGTAAAGACCAAAGACCCCCACACCAGCTTAAGTCCCTCACCCCAGTTACGGAGTCCCTCCATCTTTTTTTTATCTCTCTGGGACTCATGGTAAGGCCCTGTGTGGACGGTCTTTGGTCATGTGTAAATGGAATCTATTTAAGATACCTCCATTATCCATTATCCAAAATCCTTTGGCAGGTCCTTCTGACTTCAGTTAGCTTCTTCGACCAGATCAAAGCAAGCAAAAGCCTGTCACAGGCCCAAAACTTTTGGAACAAAATTCTGTGGTTTTAGTTCAATTTATAGCACAAATTTTATATATATATATATTTTAATTTCAGGAAAATATGGATTTATAATTTTTACTAGAAGCTCAAATGTAATATAAGGAGGATTGGCAACTACGAGAGGTTGGACTGTTAACGTTGACTGCGGTTCTTATGTCCTCCACAAGATGGTGACCTAATTTATACAACGTGGAACGCACAGACAGGAAGTGATAACAGGGACACGCAGGAAGTGATGTCAGGTACAGACAGGAAGTTCCGGGTGAGAGGTGGGTCAGGAAGAAGTTGAGAGGAGACATTGCTGGGAAGGGCAGCAGAAGAGGTAATAAGATCTTATATCCTATTTAAGTTAAGTAACGTCCCTTTGTGCCATCGTCTATTAGAGCCGGTTCACACAGGGGTGACCTTTCGGGCGACTCAGCCACCTGATAAGTCGCGGTCAGCTCTATTCAATAGAACCATTCTAATAGGAGCGACGCAAGCCGCTCCGACTTAGAAAAAGGTTCCTGTACGACTTTGGGGGCGACTTGCAATGACTTCAATACAGAAGTCGTCTTGAGATCGCCTTGCTGAGTCGATCACAAAGTCGTGACACCTGTGTGTGAACCGGCTCTTACCGTAAGTCGGTAATAGAAGGCAACATATTATGCTCATATATATATATATAGCATAATAATATCCAACTCCAAGGATAATATTCATCTAATACCCAACAGCGTCTTCATTTAAAGTATCATAATGTATATTGTGTATGTGTGTGTATATATATATATATATAAATAGGCTGGATTCACACTACGTGTCAGGAACACGCACCATGCGGTTTGGTGTGGAGCATTTTTGGAAAAGAGCCAAGGGACTTCTTTTAGGCGTTTCTTGAGTGTAGGAAAGCCCATTGAGATCATGAAAATTACGTGGAGGGGTAGTCGAGCCTGTAGGTGGGAACCAAGCCTACCTGATTGTGACCCGAAAGACCCAATATGTGAGGTTCTCAAAAGGGGCAAAAGTCCTTGACCTCTACTGCGGGGAGTGCCGATCTGGGAGGGAGCTCCTCCCGACTCCTTTGATCGCTGCATATCTAAGAAGGTCTCCCTATGGCCACATATCTAAACAAATCCATGGATCGCTGGTCAGTGGCAACCTCAGCCAAGAGCCAACGCATTTCGCTCCACCCGTTGGAGCTTAATCATGGAGATTGAATGTGACCCAGTTTCCATTTGTGCAGTCACAGCCTGGGGGTGTGTTGACCTGGGCTCAGAGGAAGTGGGTCAAATGATTTTTTCCATTAGACTAAGGACATCTAGTGGCTAAAAAAGGTACTGCGAGGGAAATCTCTGTATTGGAGCTCAATATTGCAGCATAAGCTGGTTTTGTTGTTTTATTTTTTTTAATGGGCGACTCATTTTTATCTTAGAATTTTGGGCTAGAGTTCTGCTTTAAGTTATTTCATAGGGATCCTAATCCAACCCCCCCAACCAACTTCACCCCTTCATCCCAGCCTTTGTATTTGGTGCTACGTTTACCAACATCTGAAGTCCAAACCGTCAGCATTACCCATAGAAACCAATGAGCTTCCCTCGTGCAATAGTAAAGAATATCACTGGGCTTGTGGGGTTCCCCCATGCTTAGTAGGCAGCACACTAACTCTGATAAGAGCACAGCACAGCGCACCCTATGGGACATGGGGGAGTTACTGAAGAGAATACTCATCCCAGTACAGCCCAGATAATTCTCAGCTTATTGTCCTTCAATAGAGTGGAAGATTCGGTGTAGATCACGCCAATGAGGATGGACGATGTCTGGAGTCACGTGAATGAGAGCGTAATAAACCTCACCCTGGAGATCATCTACCTGCTGACTGGAGAGGTGAGGAGGATTCTGGGAGGTCACATGACATCACTCTTATCTCTATTAATAAAACACAGACCTGACCGGAGAGGTGAGGAGGATTCTGGGAGGTCACATGACATCAATCTTATCTCTATTAATAAAACACAGACCTGACTGGAGAGGTGAGGAGGATTCTGGGAGGTCACATGACATCACTCTTATCTCTATTAATAATACACAGACCTGACCGGAGAGGTGAGGAGGATTCTGGGAGGTCACATGACATCAATCTTATCTCTATTAATAAAACACAGACCTGACTGGAGAGGTGAGGAGGATTCTGGGAGGTCACATGACATCACTCTTATCTCTATTAATAAAACGTAGACCTGATCGGAGAGGTGAGGAGGATTCTGGGAGGTCACATGACATCACTCTTATCTCTTTTATTAAAACGCAGACCTGATCGGAGAGGTGAGGAGGTTTCTGGGAAGTCACATGACATCACTCTTATCTCTACTGATAAAATCCAAGAAGAGGTTAATGGCCTGGGTTCGGTAGCTGTCCACAAAGTGGGGGCTTCTCAAAAATGGGGGTCATACAATTGCACAATGGGATGGTTTAGGGACCCAGACGTGGCCCAGTCCCCAGGGTTTGATTGCTTGATTTGTTAATGATTATGTTGGTTACTTCATTGATTGGTGTCTTACCCAAGCCCTGAGGAACAGGAGATCTATGGGCCCACAAAACACATGTTTTTCTTTCCCTGGTCATGACCGGAGAGGTGAGGAGGATTCTGGGAGAGACTAATAATATTATCCTTGTTCTTTCAGAGTTTTCCTCCTGTAAAGTCTGGTGACAAGGTGACCATCGCAATCCCTCTATTTCACTTCTCAAAACCCAAGAGACGCAACATGCAGAAGATTCTAGAAGTCAACAAGAAGATCACTGATCTGCTGACAGGAGAGGTGAGTGGTGCCGGGAATTCTGGGACATTATCCAGTAACAGACAAGGGGTGTGTCTGGATGGTGACTGTATCATTGTGTGTGTCAGGTTCCTATAAGGTGTCAGGATGTCACTGTCTATTTCTCCATGGAGGAGTGGGAGTATTTAGAAGGACACAAGGATATCCAAATCGAGGACCACCAAACATCTACAGATGGATCCAGTAATGGGAACCCACTAGAGAGATGTCCCCGTCCTCTGTATTCCCGGGATTCCACACAGGAAGGTCACACCATCCCCCACCATCATCAGGTAGACGACTACCAATGTGAAGTAAAAATTGCAATACTATACACTCTATTGTAACCTATATAGCTATTGCGAATAGGTATCAATTGTATAATCCCTATAATTAGCTAGTCTATTAGAGTATGCTAGGCCTAATGATATAATGTTAGCTATGAAGACAGACACATTTGCTTAGTAAACAATGTTACATTTATTTACCAAGAAAATAGGAATATCACATACTAACAGCTGATATCTATAGAGCCTATAACAATAATAAAACAGTGCATATACTTAACACGTCCTCTAGGTAGAATCCTTGATGGCTAAGCTCAGATGTTGAGAGAGGGCTCTCGGTTTCAAACAGTCCTATTTAAAATACCTCAGTTGTAACTCATTCAACCCCCCCCCCCCCCATTGCCAGCCCATTTGCCTTTGGACCAATCATAGTGTTCACAGGACAATCCTCCTAAATAGATTATACTACTGACTGTCCTGCCATACTTGGCCTCTGGGAGCAGTATTGCCCATATCATCTCCAATAGCTTGCTGGCCTTTGATCATTGCCATTACTTATGTTGGCAGTTACACCTCCCTTTGAAGCTTGTTTGTGGAGGGGCTAATCACAGATTTTCGCAGACAGATTGGAGCTGATATTATCATGTAAATTTAGGCTTAACTGACTACATTCCAACCTGGGGGGGGAGGGGCATCCTTTCCTCCAGGAAACTGCAAGCCTCAGCCTGGCTGACCTTTGGGAATTAAATCCAGATTAATTCATGTTGCCTTTTAACACAATGTCGGAGAATTAACTTACGACCTGTAGGTTTGTTGTTTTAAGCTCGATTATATTTTTTAATTTTTAATTTAGAGTGGAAATCTATGTGAACGTGATATTATTGTTAAAGAAGAGATAGAAGATGATGATGTCATTGAGGTTTCTGAAGGACATAATGATCTCTACAAGGATCTCATGGTGGAATCGTCCTACTCCGGGAACCCACCAGAGAGATGGACCCATCCTCTGTATTCCCGGGATTCCAAACAGGAAGGTCACACCATCCCCCACCATCATCAGGTAGATGAGGAACAATGTCAAAGAATTAACTTATATCCTGTAGGTTGGTTATTGTACACTTGCTTATATCGTATTTATCGGCATATAACACACACTTTTTCCCCCTGAAAACAGAGGGTAAACAGTGCCTGTGTGTTGTACGCTGATATATGGGGGGCTGTATAATGGATGGGGGCTGTATACTGGATGGGGGGGATGTAAAATGGATGGTGGCCTGTGTACTGGCCTGCATTCGGCTGGAGGAGAACTACTTAGTCTTCAGGAGAAAGATTAAGACTCATCTCTTTTGATCTCAAAGGAGACAGGAACAACAAGCGCCCAGAGGCGATTTACTTCGCATGTGCTGCGCTATATAAGTTCTTCATTCATTCATTCATTACTGGATAGGGGGATGTATAATGGATGGCGGAGCTGTATACTGGGGAGGGGGGCTGTATAATGGGCAGGGGGCTGTGTACTGGATGGGGGGGATGTAAAATGGATGGTGGCTTGTGTACTGGATAGGGGGATGTATAATGGATTGGGGGGGGCTGTATACTGGATTGGGGGCTGTGTAATGGGGAAGGGGGCTGTATAATGCATGGGGGGGTGTATAATTGATGGGGGGCGGTGTACTGGGGAGGGGGCTGTATACTGGATTGGGGGCTGCGTACTGGGGAGGGGGGCTGTATAATGTATGGGAGGGCTGTGTACTGGGGAGGGGGCTGTACACTGGATTGGGGGGCTGTGTACTGTGCAGTGGTTGGCGTTCTGTGTACTAGGAGGGGGAGGGGACCGTGTACTGTAAAGGGGTCTGTGAAAAAAAATTTTCCTTAAACTTCCCTCTTAAATTTGGGGTGCGTGTTTATACGCCAATAAATACAGTATTTTTAATTATTGATTTAGAGTGGAAATCCATGTGAAAGTGATATTATTGTTAAAGATGAGAGCAGGGAACTATGCTGCACCTATTTTGGTTCTGTGTTAAAATAAGACAATATTGGTTAAAAGTGCAGAAAATGTGTCAAAAATGTACAGAATTCCAGGTGCCAGACGATCCGGCTTTTTTCCTGCTCCATAGCTCACAGATCCCGTTGCAGACATATAAAAAATCAGTTTTGTGTCATCTGATAAACGCTGCTAGGGGTGGAGTAACACTACAGTGGAGAGATACTAGAACACCATCAATTACGAGATGGCTTAAAAGAGTGCAGGATATTGGAGCAATGGAGGACCTAGTTCTCTCGGCACGGAACAAGAGAGAACAGTACGTGGAAACTTGGGCAGGCTGGAATACATTTATGAATTCTGAAGAGGGGAAGAGACTGTGGGAGGAGGAGAGTGAGGCATCCTAAGAGGGAGAGAGAGTATAGAGAAGGAAGTAAAAAGGAAGAGTTGGAAGTTCCCCCCGTCTCCTAAGGGTTTTTGGGGGAGGGGAGGACTAGAGGGTTTTTTTTTATTTTTTTTTTATTTTTTTGGGGAGGAGGAGGGGTGGGAAGGGTATATACAGGGACAAGGCTACTGAGAGGTATCTGGTGAAGGAAACTGGGTTAGGTAATTTGTAGAGTTGGGTTGGAGGCTCAGCTCATTAACAGTACACGAAGAGGAAGGAGGGACATAGAGAAGCTCCCTTTTGGTTGATTATTATTATATGTTTCTTTCTTCTGTTACGATATAGAATGAGAATATGTTTACTGTTAATTGAACTATTGAGTTAAATGTTTAATCTCTGTAACCTTGAATAAAATAAAATAATTAAATAAGAAAAAAGAAGATGTCATCGGGTTTTCTGAAGGACATAATGATCTCATGGTGGAATCGTCCTACTCTGGGAACCCACCAGAGAGATGTCCCCGTCCTCGGTATTCCCGAAATTCCACACAGGAAGGTCACACCATCCCTCACCATCATCAGGTAGGTGGGAATATGGTTCTTGAACATGAAATGACCCAACCATGTGTGATATCTCTTTAGACAAGGCCTGGACCTTACAGGATGATATTCTTCTATGTGGCCTTGCTTCATACAGTATATATGTGATATTTTCTTATTTAGGTTGAAGATCTGATTAACATCAATGGGGAGATTAAAGAGGAAGAAGATGTTGTGTATGTGGCCGATGATCCCCCATCTACAGAGGAGTTTGTCATGGTGACAATTCAAGGGGAGGACATTCCTTCAGAGATCAGCCCAGGTGGGTCATAGAAATTAAATTCTTCTTTTATTTCTGCTACTTCACAATCCAATCGGTCTATCACAGGCTTTCTCAACATCTTCCCTCTGGGGGAACCCTAGTTGAGAAATGTTGCCCTGGTGCAATACATCATTGAGCGAGGTAGCAGCTTAGGACCAGAACAAGATCCATATACGTTATACATTCATCAGGGATCAGCTTATTTGAAGGAAGACGGTCCTCATTATGGATCCATTAGAACCAGTGTGACAGACTCACCCGGGACAGAGGCTTTTGGAGGGGACTGAATGCTAGCATTGTGCCTACCTAAACTGAACAAATTTACGACAGGACGGAAAAGAAACTAAACAAATTTACGACAGGAACGGAAAATAATCTAAACTAAACTAAACAAATTTACGATAGGACGGAAAAGAAACTAAACTAAACAAATTTACGATAGGACGGAAAAGAAACTAAACTAAACAAATTTACGATAGGACGGAAAAGAAACTAAACTAAACAAATTTACGACAGGATGCAAAAGAAACTAAACTAAACAAATGTACGACAGGAGGGAAAGGAAACTAAACTAAACTAAACAAATTTACGACAGGACGGAAAAGAAACAAAACTAAACAAAATTACGACAGGACGGAAAAGAAACTAAACTAAACAAATTTTTGACAGGATGCAAAAGAAACCAAACAAATTTACGACAGGACGGAAAAGAAACTAAACAAATTTACGACAGGACGGAAAATAATCTAAACTAAACTAAACAAATTTACGACAGGATAGAAAAGAAACTAAACAAATTTATGACAGGATGCAAAAGAAACTAAACTAAACAAATTTACGACAGGAGGGAAAGGAAACAAAACAAATTTACAACAGGACGGAAAAGAAACTAAACAAATTTACGACAGGACGGAAAATAATCTAAACTAAACAAATTTAAGACAGGATGCAAAAGAAACTAAACTAAACAAATTTACGACAGGAGGGAAAGGAAACGAAACTAAACTAAACAAATTTACGACAGGACGAAAAAGAAACTAAACTAAACAAATTTACGACAGGACGAAAAAGAAACTAAACTAAACAAATTTAAGACAGGATGCAAAAGAAACTAAACTAACATTTACGACAGGAGGGAAAAGAAACTAAACTAAACAAATTTACGACAGGACGAAAAAGAAACTGAACTAAACAAATTTACGACAGGAGGGAAAGGAAACTAAACTAAACAAATTTACGACAGGAAAGAAAAGAAACTAAACTAAACAAATTTACGACAGGAAAGAAAAGAAACTAAACTAAACAAATTTACGACAGGAAAGAAAAGAAACTAAACTAAACAAATTTACGACAGGACGGAAAATAACCTAAACTAAATTTTTTTTACGACAGGACAGAAAAGAAAGTAAACTAAACTAAACAAATTTACGACAGGAAGGAAAATAAACTAAATTAAACACATTTACGACAGGACAGAAAGGAAACTAAACTAAACAAATTTACGACAGGACGAAAAAGAAACTAAACTAAACAAATTTACGACAGGAGGGAAAGGAAACTAAACTAAACAAATTTACGACAGGAAAGAAAAGAAACTAAACTAAACAAATTTACGACAGGAAAGAAAAGAAACTAAACTAAACAAATTTACGACAGGACGGAAAATAATCTAAACTAAATTTTTTTTACGACAGGACAGAAAAGAAAGTAAACTAAACTAAACAAATTTACGACAGGAGGGAAAGGAAACTAAACTAAACAAATTTACGAAGGAAAGAAAAGAAACAAATAAACAAATTACGACAGGAAAGAAAAGAAACGAAACTAAACAAATTTACGAAGGACGGAAATAACCTAAACTAAATTTTTTTTACGACAGGAAAAAGAAACTAAAACTAAACAAATTTACGAAGGACGAAAAAGAAACTAAACTAAACAAATTTACGACAGGAGGGAAAGGAAACTAAACTAAACAAATTTACGACAGGAAAGAAAAGAAACTAAACTAAACAAATTTACGACAGGAAAGAAAAGAAACTAAACTAAACAAATTTACGACAGGACGGAAAATAATCTAAACTAAATTTTTTTTACGACAGGACAGAAAAGAAAGTAAACTAAACTAAACAAATTTACGACAGGAGGGAAAGGAAACTAAACTAAACAAATTTACGACAGGAAAGAAAAGAAACTAAACTAAACAAATTTACGACAGGAAAGAAAAGAAACGAAACTAAACAAATTTACGACAGGACGGAAAATAACCTAAACTAAATTTTTTTTACGACAGGACAGAAAAGAAAGTAAACTAAACTAAACAAATTTACGACAGGAAGGAAAAGAAACTAAATTAAACAAATTTACGACAGGACAGAAAGGAAACTAAACTAAACAAATTTACGACAGGACGAAAAAGAAACTAAACTAAACAAATTTAAGACAGGATGCAAAAGAAACAAAACTAAAATTTACGACAGGAGGGAAAGGAAACTAAACTAAACAAATTTACGACAGGACAGAAAGGAAACTAAACTAAACAAATTTACGACAGGACGGAAAAGAAACTAAACTAAACAAATTTACGACAGGACGAAAAAGAAACTAAACTAAACAAATTTATGACAAGACAGAAAAGAAACTAAACTAAACAAATTTACGACAGGAGGGAAAGGAAACTAAACTAAACAAATTTACGACAGGAAAGAAAAGAAACGAAACTAAACAAATTTACGACAGGACGGAAAATAACCTAAACTAAAAATTTTTTACGACAGGACAGAAAACAAAGTAAACTAAACTAAACAAATTTACGACAGGAAGGAAAAGAAATTAAATTAAACAAATTTACGACAGGAAGGAAAAGAAATTAAATTAAACAAATTTACGACAGGACGGAAAATAACCTAAACTAAACATTTTTTACGACAGGACAGAAAACAAAGTAAACTAAACTAAACAAATTTACGACAGGACAGAAAAGAAACTAAACTAAACAAATTTACGACAGGAAAGAAAAGAAACTAAACTAAACAAATTTACGACAGGAAAGAAAAGAAACGAAACTAAACAAATTTACGACAGGACGGAAAATAACCTAAACTAAAATTTTTTTACGACAGGACAGAAAAGAAAGTAAACTAAACTAAACAAATTTACGACAGGAAGGAAAAGAAACTAAACTAAACAAATTTACGACAGGACGAAAAAGAAACTAAACTAAACAAATTTATGACAAGACAGAAAAGAAACTAAACTAAACAAATTTACGACAGGAGGGAAAGGAAACTAAACTAAACAAATTTACGACAGGAAAGAAAAGAAACGAAACTAAACAAATTTACGACAGGACGGAAAATAACCTAAACTAAAAATTTTTTACGACAGGACAGAAAACAAAGTAAACTAAACTAAACAAATTTACGACAGGAAGGAAAAGAAATTAAATTAAACAAATTTACGACAGGAAGGAAAAGAAATTAAATTAAACAAATTTACGACAGGACGGAAAATAACCTAAACTAAAAATTTTTTACGACAGGACAGAAAACAAAGTAAACTAAACTAAACAAATTTACGACAGGACAGAAAAGAAACTAAACTAAACAAATTTACGACAGGATGGAAAAGAAACTAAACTAAACTAATTTATGACTGGAAGGAAAAGAAACTAAACTAAACAAATTTACGACAGGACGGAAAAGAAACAAAACTAAACAAATTTACGACAGGACAAAAAAGAAACTAAACTAAACAAATTTTTCTGTTGTGCACAAGTCTTCTAACTACGTCTAGCAATAATCTTTTCATTTATTTCTTTATTTTTAGGATTTGACGTCGTTAGGAGAACCTCAGATGGTCATCTTTCTTGGTCTCCAGATAGCAAAGTAGATGTGGACGCTACTCAGTACTGTCCTGACGAAGACCTCTTCACCGAAAACGTCTACCCGTTGCCTCAGAGTGCGGACGGACCACCTTCCATCTTAATGCCAAATGACGGCGCCGCCCTTCATACGGATCAGTTGTTCTCCTGTTCTGAATGTGGACAATGTTTTAGTCTAAAATCCAGTCTTCTGGTCCATCAAAGATCTCACAAAAAAGATGGGCAGTATTCCTGTCCCCTGTGTGGGAAATGTTTCGTCAAGAGGTACGATTTCGACAGGCACCAAAGATCTCACACGGGTGAGAAACTTCACCAGTGTTTGCAATGTGGGAAATGCTTCGAACATAGATACAACCTTACCATACACAAGAGCTCTCACGCGGCGGATGATGGCCTTCAGGCCTGTCCACTGTGCGGGAAGTGTTTTCTAACGAAGTCAGAGCTGGCCAAACACGAGAGGTCGCACATGGAAGAGAGGTCCCACGTGGAAGAAAAGCCATTTTCCTGTACGGAGTGCGGGAAATGTTTCCTGCGGAAGCAAGATCTCATCAGGCATCACCGGTCCCACACGGGGGAAAAGCCGTTCTTGTGTCCCGAGTGTGGGAAATGCTTTTCGCAGAAGTCCCATCTTTCCAGGCATCAGCGGTGCCACACGGGCGAGAAGCCGTTTTCCTGCACCGTGTGCGGGCAGTGTTATCCGCGGAAATCGCAGCTGCTCAGGCATCTGATCTATCACACGGGCGAGAAGCCGCATTCCTGCCACGAGTGTGGGAAAGGTTATGTGTCTAAATCAGACCTTGTCGTGCATCAGAGGTCCCACACGGGGGAGAAGCCGTATGAGTGCTCCGAATGTGGGAAAAGCTTTGTAAAAAAATCTGATCTCTCCAGACATCAGAGGTCCCATGAGACCCTCGTGGTGTATGAATGTTAAGAGTGCGGGTAAAGTTTTGTGCATTATAACCAGGACCATCTTTAACATAGGGCAAAAGGGGACGCTTCCCCGGGCCCAGTCATTGTTGTGGGCCCCCAAGCAGCTGCCACTTGAGCCTGCGCTGCCTTCCAATAGTTAGTATGAGAATTCGGGTGAGCAAAATATTTTTTTTGCCCAGGGTCCAACCAACAAAGTTTCTATCTGATTGGATAGAGGAGGATGGGGCATGTCCAGATGATTCCTACAGTGTAGTCTGATCTCTTCTACAGCCATCATTTGCTTCACTAGGCCCCTTCCTCCAACCCCATGACCTCAGCCCCCTGGGATCATGTCCCAGCAGTCTTCCCACCATCCCATGCTTCACTAGGCCCCTCCCAACAACCTTATAATCTCAGCCCCCTGGGATCATGTCCCAGGGGTCTTCCAGCCATCCCCTGCTTCACTAGGCCCCTCCCTCCAACACCATGATCTCAGCCACCCGGGATCATGTTTTAGGGTTCTCCCCACCATCCGTTGCTTCACTAGGCCTCTCCCTCCAACCACATGACCTCAGCCCCCCGGGATCATGTCCCAGGTGTCTCCCAGCCATCCCTTGCTTCACTAGGCCCCTCCCTCAAACCCCATGTCCTCAGCCCCCCGAGATCATGTCCCGGGGTCTCCCAGCCATTCCTTGCTTCACTAAGCCCCTCCCTCAACCCCATGATCTCATCCCCCCGGGATCATGTCCCAGGGGTCTCCCCATCATCACTTGCTTTACTGGGCCCCTCCCTCACACCCCACGTCCTCAGCCCCCGGGATCATGTCCCAGGGGTCTCCCAGCCATCCCTTGCTTTACTAGGCTTTACTAGGAAGACAACATTACTGGAAGACAACATTAGACTTCATGGGCTGGTAAGTATCTACAGCAGCGGTTCTCAACCTCAGTCCTCAAGTACCCCCAACAGGCCATTTTTGGGGAATTTCTCTTGGATAAAATAGATGTCCAAAATACCAAGCCATTGATGATTTAAAGCATCTGTGCAAGATAAAGGAAAACCTGCAAACATGGCCTGTTGGGGGTAGTTGAGGACTGAGGTTGAGAACCACTAATCTACAGCATTGATATTTTTTTCTTGCCGTAACCATGTGAAGGTTCTCTTTAGCCACTTGTCCCAGTCCGGTGGCCCTTTAAGAAGTAGGCCAGGCTTCCTGATCACATGGTTGGCTTTTACAGTTGTCACATGATCGGGATCTCTCAATCGTCAACAAACGACCGAGAGTTGCCCATGACAGCTTGGTCACTATGCTGGGTGCAAACCAACACACAATGGTGGTTCCCCATGGATACCTAAGGCCAGGGCCGGTGCTACCACTAGGCAAACTAGGCAGCCGCGTAGGTCGCACTGCTTCCTAAAGCACCCGGCCGCTGGTGTTCCTCTCTTCTCTCTGCAGCAAGCAACTATGTCTCAGCATCAGCAGGCAGTCGCTGCTCTGTTCGCACATAGTGTCAGAGGCACAGCAGCGGCGGAGGACTGTGTCTGTGTTTTCTGACTCCCGAAAGAATGGAAGCAAGAAAACATTCATTGATGGGCACTGGTAGGCTGCATTTGATTCGCGCTGGTGAGGCTACATTGATGAGTGTTGGTAGGCTGCATTGATGGGGCGCTGGTGAGGCTGCATTGATGGGCACCGGTGAGGCTGCAGTGATGGGCGCTGGTAGGCTGCATTGATGGGCTCTGGTAAGGCTGCATTTGATTCACGCTGGTGAGGCTGCATTTGATTTGCGCTGGTGAGGCTGCATTGATGGGGCGCTGGTGAGGCTGCATTGATGAGCACTGGTGAGGCTGCATTTGATTTGCGCTGGTGAGGCTGCATTTGATGGGTGCTGGTGAGGCTGTATTTGATTCGCTCTGGTGAGGCTGCATTTGATTCGCGCTGGTGAGGCTGCATTTGATTCACGCTGGTAAGGCTGCATTGATGGGCGCTGGTGAGGCTGTATTTGATGGGCGCTGGTAGGCTGCATTGATGGGTGCTGGTAGGCGTACTTGATGGGCGCTGGTGAGGCTGCATTTGATGGGCACTGGTGAGGTTGCATTTGATGGGCACTGGTGAGGCTGCATTTGATGGGCACTGGTGAGGCTGCATTTGATGGGCACTGGTGAGGTTGCATTTGATGGGCACTGGTGAGGCTGCATTTGATGGGCACTGGTGAGGCGGCATTTGATGGGCACTGGTGAGGTTGCATTTGATGGGCACTGGTGAGGCTGCATTTGATGGGCACTGGTGAGGCTGCATTTGATGGGCACTGGTGAGGCGGCATTTGATGGGCACTGGTGAGGCGGCATTTGATGGGCACTGGTGAGGCTGCATTTGATGGGCATTGGTGAGGCTGCATTTGATGGGCGCTTCAATAAATAAATAGGGGGGAATACATGGGCAGGGCAAAGGGGGTGGAGTCAGGAGGTGACAAAATGAGGTTTCGCTTGGGTGTCAAAAATCCTTGCACCCGCCCTGCCTAAGGCGGCATCTGAGCCCTTAAAGGCCACCAGTCCTGCCACCTACAGCCATCAGGAAGAGGTTCATCTAAGCAGATCGTCTATCTCTATGGAGGCAACGCCCACTTTTCCATGGGACTTCTCTTCCATAGTTTTCACAGACCAGACACGGATAAGTCGGGAGGAGCTTCAAAGCAAGAGAGGGCGATAAGGGAGGAGCTAATATTGCTTTTGGGCTGAAGAGCAGGGCAGATCAGACTACACCCAAGGCCTAGTTGGTGCAGCATTCTCTATGAGCCTGATTCAGTTGTTTGGAAAGTGCCCCCTACTGGTTTGTAAGAATTTTTCCAATGTAACGTCTTATTATTACCAAAAAAATAAATAAAGTTTTCCAAAGTTTGTTTTACTAATAAACATATGTAGATTAAATAATGTATATACTTGAAATCATTACAATATTTTAAGTCTGGTGAGTAAAATGTACCTGGATTTTCTATTTGCTTTATTTTTTCTTGCTGTTCTTTTCTAATACTATAAGGAAGTTTGTCTTTTATACTTTTGTCTCACAGAAATAAATTCTGCATTGCGTTTACTTGAGTAAGAGTTGATTATTTTCTCATTTATGGACAATATGGCCTCCCGTTCTCAGTCTTGAATCGTGGCCCTCAGCATCCATATACCCGAAATGCCTTGCGTGGCCTCCATCTCCTACTTCATCTATGGACAGTATGGCCTCCTGTTCTCAGTGTTGAATCGTGGTCCTCTGCATCTATATACCCGAAATGCCTTGCGTGGCCTCCATCTCCTACTTCATCTATGGACAGTATGGCCTCCTGTTCTCAGTGTTGAATCGTGGCCCTCTCTATCCATATACCGAAATGCCTTGCGTGGCCTTCATCTCCTACTTCATCTATGGACAGTATGGCCTCCTGTTCTCAGTGTTAAATCGTGGTCCTCTGCATCTATATACCCGAAATGCCTTGCGTGGCCTCCATCTCCTACTTCATCTATGGACAATATGGCCTCCCGTTCTCCGTGTTGAATCGTGGTCCTCTGCATCTATATACCCGAAATGCCTTGCGTGGCCTCCATCTCCTACTTCATCTATGGACAATATGGCCTCCCGTTCTCCGTGTTGAATCGTGGCCCTCTCTATCCATATACCGAAATGCCTTGCGTGGCCTCCATCTCCTACTTCATCTATGGACAGTATGGCCTCCCGTTCTCAGTGTTGAATCGTAACCCTCTGCATCTATATACCCGAAATGCCTTGTATGGCCTCCATCTCCTACTTCATCTATGGACAGCATGGCCTCCCATTATCAGTATTTAATCATGACCCTCAACATCCATATACCCATAATGTCTTGTATGGCCTCCATCCCCTACTTCATTTATGGACAGTATGGCCTCCCATTCTCAGTATTGAATCGTAATCCTCGGCATCCATATACCCAAAATGCCTTGCATGGCCTCCATCTCCTACTTCATCTATGAACAGTATGGCCTCCCGTTCTCAGTATTAAATCGTAACCCTCTGCATTTATATACCCATAATGCCTTGCTTGCCCTCTCTATCTTTCCACGAAACCTCCATCTCCATTCACAGTCTCCATCCACCAACCATTATTGATACCTCTTCTATTTACCGTGATCCTGTGAAATGCTAAAGACCAGCCTTTGTCACCACTCTCTGTGTCCCCATCCGTGGTCAGACACATGTCCTCTTCTTGCATGCTACCTGCTCACAACCTCTGCCAGTCTTCTTCTTGCCTGCTACCTGCTCACAACCTCTGCCTTGACCTGACTATTGTCTTGTCTGCTGCCTGCCAACAAGTACTGCTTTGATCTGACAATTTTCTTGCCTGCGGCCTGCCCACAACCTTTGCTTTGTATTGACTATTGACTGCTGCCTGCCCATAACATCTTCCTCGACCTGACTATTTTCTTGCCTGCCCACGATCTCTGCCTCGACCTAACTATTGCCTGACACCTGCCCACAACCTCTGCCTTGACCCGACTATTTTCTTGTCTGCTGCTTGCCCATGACCTCTGCTTCGACCTGACAATTTTTTTAACTGCCGCCTGCCCTCAACCTTCCTTTTTTCTTGCCTGCTCCCTGCCCATGACCTCTGCCTCGACCCGACTATTTTTTTAACTGCCGCCTGCCCACAACCTCTGCCTCAACCTGCCTTTTTTCTTGCCTGCTGCCTGCCCATGACCTCTGCTTCAACCTGACTATTTTCCTAACTGTTCATAACCTCTGCCTCAACCTGACTATTGCCTGCCACCTGCCCACAACCTCTGCCTCTACCTGTCTATTTTCTTGCCTTCCACCTGTCCATGACCTCTGCCTTAACCTGACAATTGCCTGCCACCCGCCCACAACCTCTGCCTCGACCTGCCTTTTTTCTTGCCTGCTGCCTGCCCATGACCTCTGCCTCGACCTGACTATTTTCTTGTCTGCCCACTGCCTCGGCCTAACTATTGCCTGCCACCTGCCCACAACCTCTGCCTCTACCTGTCTATTTTCTTGCCTTCCACCTGTCCATGACCTCTGCCTCAATCTGACTATTGCCTGCAACCTGCCCACAACCTCTGCCTCTACCTGTCTATTTTCTTGCCTTCCACCTGTCCATGACCTCTGCCTTAACCTGACAATTGCCTGCCACCCGCCCACAACCTCTGCCTCGACCTGCCTTTTTTCTTGCCTGCTGCCTGCCCATGACCTCTGCCTCGACCTGACTATTTTCTTGTCTGCCCACTGCCTCGGCCTAACTATTGCCTACCACCTGCCCACAACCTCTGCCTCTACCTGTCTATTTTCTTGCCTTCCACCTGTCCATGACCTCTGCCTCAATCTGACTATTGCCTGCAACCTGCCCACAACCTCTGCCTCTACCTGTCTATTTTCTTGCCTTCCACCTGTCCATGACCTCTGCCTTAACCTGACAATTGCCTGTCACCCGCCCACAACCTCTGCCTCGACCTGCCTTTTTTCTTGCCTGCTGCCTGCCCATGACCTCTGCCTCGACCTGACTATTTTCTTGTCTGCCCACTGCCTCGACCTAACTATTGCCTGCCACCTGCCCACAACCTCTGCCTCTACCTGTCTATTTTCTTGCCTTCCACCTGTCCATGACCTCTGCCTCAATCTGACTATTGCCTGCAACCTGCCCACAACCTCTGCCTCTACCTGTCTATTTTCTTGCCTTCCACCTGTCCATGACCTCTGCCTTAACCTGACAATTGCCTGTCACCCGCCCACAACCTCTGCCTCGACCTGCCTTTTTTCTTGCCTGCTGCCTGCCCATGACCTCTGCCTCGACCTGACTATTTTCTTGTCTGCCCACTGCCTCGACCTAACTATTGCCTGCCACCTGCCCACAACCTCTGCCTCTACCTGTCTATTTTCTTGCCTTCCACCTGTCCATGACCTCTGCCTCAATCTGACTATTGCCTGCAACCTGCCCACAACCTCTGCCTCTACCTGTCTATTTTCTTGCCTGCCGCCTGTCCATGACCTCTGCTCAGACCTGACTGTTCTACTGCCTGCCCACTACCTCTGCCTCAACCTTACTATTGCCTGACACCTTCCCACAACCTCTGCCTTGACCTGACTATTTTCTTACCTGCTGCCTGCCCATGACCTCTGCCTCGACCTGAGTATTTTCTTAACTGCCCATTTAAAAAAAATTCTCCAGCAAAGTGTGGTGATGTACAACACGTATGACGGCACTATAAAGGGACAGTTCCATGCGGATGACGCCACCCTTTGGGCTGCTTTTGCTGATTTTGTGTTAGTAAAAGACGATTCGCGATTCTCTGTCTGTTACAGCGTAATAAATGAGCTTACTCCATTACGAACGCTAGTTTTACCAGAATGCGCTCCCGTCTCATAACTTGCTTCTGAGCATGTGCGGGTTTTTCACGTCGTTAAAGCCCACACACGATCATTTTTTACAACCCGAAAAACGACATTGTTTAAAACCTTGATAAAAAATGCAGAATGTTCGTTTTTTAAAACCCGAAAAATTATGTGAAGCCCACACACGATTGTTTTAAATAAAAAAACATGTAAACGTCTCTTTTTACTTCCCGAGAAATGATCGTGTGTACGCAGCATTAGGAACATTCTTCCTCAACCATAGTTCTATGAAACCCTAGGATTCCGCCAGAGGTTGCTAGGGGTTCTTTGCCTCTATTTTTATCTATCTGTAAGGGGAGAATTCTTTCCAATAAATACAAATGTAAGGAGCATTCTTCCCAATAACCATCATGCTAATGTACTATGGGCTGTAGATCAGGGGTCTCAAACTGTTGCAGAACTACAATTCCCATGAGGCATTGCAAGGCTGACAGTTACAAGCATGAATCTCATAGACTGAGGCATGATGGGCGGCCTGTTTGAGACCCCCGCTGTAGATATAGTAATTATTAGCAGTGATTCTCTGAGAACGGAAATGTTATTTCAAGGAGTCCCTCCATGCTAAAATTGGTTGGGAAGGGCTGGTCTAACCAATGTGTGATATGGACATGTAATAACATGAAGCTGAAACGAGTAAACACGCCACCAGTTAGACCAGTAAGAGTTAATGAAGGCTGCAGTTTTCATATTCACCACAAGATGGCGACCTTCATGGTGGAACGCGTAGACGGGAATAGCTGGAACGCATGGACAGGAAGTGATGTCAAGTATAAATAGGAAGTGAAGAGGAGAGGCGGGAGGAAGTAGAGAGAAGACATTGCTGGAACTGGCAACAGAGGAGGTAATAACTTAACATATTATATTACGGCTGATGCTAAGACACTCACGTATTTACCGCATAGAGATTATATTAACCACTTAAGGGAGACAACCCGTGTGCACTCAAAGAACTAGCGTTCGTAATAGAGATATCACATTTGTCATGCTGTAATGGACTGAAAAGCACAAAGGTGAAAAATGCGAATCGTCTCTCACCAAACTTCTACTTGGGTGGAGGGTATATCATTATCTGTTGGTTTCAGAGTTTATTGCATATGTCTTGATTTTTGTGCCCATGAAGGTTCTCATTTATCCAGGTCACGGTATATGTATATAACAATGAAATAGTGATAAGCGCTTCAGAAAATGAAAATGTGCAAACACTAAATAATAAACCACTGAAAATAAATCATACAATGTGCAAACACCATATATGAACAAACTGGTAGTGGACCATAAAGAGCACTAATAAACTGACAGAATCAAGTCCACAACGTGCGTGGTGTATAATGGTCAAACAAACAGTGCCTTATGTCTGATGCATCTGTGTGTCAATATGTGACCTTTTGATTAACCAATCAGGTGGCGCTGAGTGTCAGGTGAGACACTAATTGACAGTCTATGTGAAATATTACAGGAATGGACTGGGTGAGATGTAATCGGAGTCCTCCTTGCAGTGATGTATAGAATCTATTCAATCCTTAAGGAGTGTTGTAGTCCCCTTACCTTAGGGTGGCTATATATAGGCATATAGTGTAGAATCCTGCTATATTCGTGGCCGCGATCTCTCAATATAGTACCCTCTTCCTGTTATCCTCTGTTCCAGATGGTCCGGATTCAGTGCTCCATAGATGGAGTGGGGGAAGTTTAGGTGAAAGAGAGAAAAAAATAGCCTCCCATGGTGAAATAGGTCAAAGCCAAAGCAGGGGGTGTTTATTAAAAATCGATAAATGAACAATAAACAGTCCAAACTAAGTTGGGCTGAATATGCTAAAAGTTCAGCATGAAATAAAAAATAGGCAATAAAATTAAAATAAAAATAAAATATACAGCGGAGACGGAGCGGAACGATAGTAGTACCACTATCGCTGGATCTGATAGCCTCCGGCTTGTGCGGGTGTCACGTGATCTCAGTGTCCCTACGTCGTTACGTCACGTGCCTCGTGACTTCATCACGGTATATGTAGTAGTAGTTGGTACCATGACCTTGATAAAGGAGAACCTTTCGAGACACGTATGCTTGCCCTGAAGAAAGGGCTTGGAGAAGCTATGAAACGTTTTCAACATTTAGGTCATGTTACATCTAGTAGTTGGTCACATTCAACTGGACTGGTCCTGTATCTTTGGATTTAGTTTATTCGAGCCATTTCCTAAGTTGGGGACACTAAAAGATGTCAAATTTATAGAACAAGTCCAGTTGAATGTAACTAGCTACTACTTGATATACCATGACCTGGACAAATGAGAACCTTCAGAGACATGTAGGCTTGGCCTGAAACAAGGGCTTGGAGAAGCTATGAAATGTATTCAACATTTAAGTCATGTTACATCTAGTAGTAGTTAGTCACATTCAACTGGACTGGTCCTGTAACTTTGGATTGGATCGGATTTAGTTTATCCAAGCCATTTCCTAAGTTGGGGTTACTACAATACATCAAATTTATAGAACAAGTCCAGTTGAATGTAACTAGCTACTACTTGATGTACCATGACCTGGACAAACGAGAACCTTCAGAAACCCATAGGCTTGGCCTGAAAAAAGGGCTTGGAGAAGCTATGAAACGTTTTCAACATTTAGGTCATGGTACATCTAGTAGTAGTTGGTCACATTCAACTGGCCGGGTCCTGTAATGTTGGATTGGATTTAGTTTATCCAAGCCATTTCCTAAGTTGGGGACACTACAAGACGTCTTCAACATTATAGAACAAGTCCAGTTGAATGTACCATGACCTGGACAAATGATTACCTTCGTAGACACGTATGCTTGGCCTAAAGAAAGGGCTTTGGAGAAGTTATGAAATGTATTCAACATTTAGGTCATGGTACATCAAGTAGTGAATAGTCACATTCAACTGGGCTTGTCCTGTAATGTTTGTAGCTTCTCCAAATGAAGAAGTGTCTTTGGACAAGATACAAAACATCTTCAACATTACAGGACAAGCCCAGTTGAATGTGACAATCTGCTACTTAATGTACCATGACCTAAATGCTGAATACATTTCATAGCTTCTCCAAGCCACTTCTTCAGGCCAAAACTGTGTGGCTCTGAAAGTTCTCGATTAACCAGGTCATGGTTCATCTATTGGTAGCTAGTTACATTCACCTGGACTTGTTCTGTAATGCTGAAGATGTTTTATAGTGTCTCCAACTTAGAAATAGGCTTTGATAAACTATGAAATATCTTCAACGTTACAAGCCCAGTTGAATGTGACCAACTACTTCTTGATGTACCATGACCTGAATGTTGAAGACGTTTCTTATACCACGTACACAAGCTCGGAATTTCCGACAACAAATGTTCAATGGGAGCTTTTGGTCGGAAATCCTGACCGTGTGTAGGCCCCATCGGACATTTTCTGTCGGAATTTCCGACAACAAAAATTTGAGAGATGTTTCTCAAATTTTCCGACAACAAACTCCGTAAATTCTGAGCGTGTGTAGACAATTCCAACGCACAAAATTCTACGCATGCTCTGAATCAAGTACGAGATGGAATCGAACGGTCTGGTAAAACTAGCGTTTGTAATTAGAGATATCACATTTGTCACGCTGTAATGGACTGAAAAGCACAAAGCTGAAAAATGCCAATCGTCTCTCACCAAACTTCTACTAACACAAGATTAGTAGAGGGAGGCCAAAGGGTGGCGCACTTGCTATGGTCTGAATCAAGCAGAAGAGCCGCATTGCCTATTGAACTTCATTGATCTCGGCTTGTCGTACGTCTTGTATGTCACTGCGTTCTTGACGTTCGGAATTTCCGACAAGATTTATGTGACCAGACGGGGACTGAGGTACTCAAGTGGTCTGAGCAATCGAAGCCGACATGGACCCTATTCCTTGGAGGGTATGCTGAAACAGAACCCTCCCAGTACGAGGTGGGGCCCCCCCGAAGGGAGACCCCATGAGAGCGGGACGAACTAAGCCAGAAGGCCATGTCCACCCACTCCCAAGACATTCAGGGCTGGCCCGAGGACCGGCACCCTACTAATCACACTGTGACAAACGTGAACACCAAACAAAAAAAAGACATAAAAGTGACGAACACAGGGGAAAATAAAAAAGAAAGTGGGGGAGAAAGAAATACATTCTCATTCTAATTTTGTATAACCAGTACAGTCCAGATAATTCTCTATCATCCATCTATAGAGAAACCCACATAGATCACATCACTGAGGATGGAGGAGGATCGGAATCACATGACTGAGAGGATACTAAACCTCACCCTGGAGATCATCTACCTGCTGACCGGAGAGGTAAGGAGGATTCTGGGAGGTCACATGACATCACTCTTATCTCTATTACTAAAACACAGACCTGACCGGAGAGGTGAGGAGGATTCTGGGATTCTAACATGATATTCCTATTGGTTCCCCAATACAGAGATTTCCTCTTGTGAAGTCAGGTGATCATATGACCATCACAGTGCCTCCATGTGACTCCCTAAAACCTGAGAGACACAACATGGAGAAGATTCTAGAAGTCACCAAGAAGATGATGGAGCTGCTGACAGGAGAGGTGAGGAGGATTCTGGGAATTCTGGGACATTATCCAGTAACAGAAAAGGGGTGTGTCTGGATGGTGACTGTATCATTGTTTGTGTCAGGTTCCTATAAGGTGTCAGGATGTCATTGTCTATTTCTTGATATAGGTTTGGGGGTATTTAGAAGACAGTAAGGACGTCCTGAAGGATGTAAAGATAGAGAAATGCCAAACCTTCACATCACCGGGTAAGAGGAGACTTTATTGTAAAGGAGAGAGCAGTACGGAGGCTCCACCTAGATCCCCCATCATCTGATAAACACATAGAAACAATGTATTCAGTCAGTGTGTGTGTTTCCTACAGATGGATCCAGTAATGGGAACCCACCAGAGAGATGTCCCCGTCCTCTGTATTCCCAGGGTTCCACACAGGAAGGTCACACCATCCCCCACCATCATCAGGTAGATGGGACCGAACAACTAGAACATAAAAGTCTGATATGTATGAAAGCTTATACTTTACTAAAGTTATTTTCTATAATTTTCCTAATTTAGGGTGAAGATCTGATAGATATAAAAGTTAAGATTAAGACAGAAGAAGAAGAGACGTATGTGAGGGATGATCAGCAATATACGGAGGAGGCTGGAATGACGAGGACATTCGTAGAGGAGGACACTCCTACAGAGATCAGCACAGGTGGGTCATAAATACTTTTTCTTCTGTTCATACCCAGTAGGACAGGGACGTATAAAATGTCCTCCGACCCGTCAGTTATGCTCTATCCACTAATTTAATAAAAATAATATGCACCATATTCCTTTGGCACCTCCTACACATTTTATGTATGCTTTTTGATTGAATCATAGACCTTTATATGTCATCTTAAAATGATAAGGAGTTATTAACTCAATGCTGGTGGTCCTCAGTATCACATCCTTTCATGGTTTAGGTCCTCATTTGTGTCATGCATGCTCCAAGTTGGATGGGCTTCCTGTATCTTTTCTCTCTGTCTTTGGCCTCTTCCCGCTGGAATTCATTATTACATTATTGATCGTATAAGGATATGAGAAAGTGATCAATGAAATCTTTACCACATTGATCATAAATATCATAAGTAATGTAAGGAGTCATAAACCTGATGATAGTGGTCTTAGGCCGCGTACACACGATTAGACAGGTCTCATTAAACTTGTCCGATGGACCGTTTTCATCGGACCACGCTGAAGTGGTCTGTTGGTCTGATGTGTGTACACACCATCGGACCAAAATCCCTTTGGACCAGAACGCCGTGGCGTAAAACACAACGACGTGATGAAAAAACAAAGTTTAATGCTTCCAAGCATGCGTCGACTTGATTCTGAGCATGCGCAAGATTTTGGTCCGATGATTTTGTGTACTAACCATCGAACCTGTCCGACAGACAGGTTTCCATCGGACAGGTTTCAAAGCATGTTTTAAAACTTTGGTCCGCTGGAAAACGGTCCGATAGGCCGTACACACGATCGAACATGTCTGCTGAAACTGGTCTGCGGACCAGTTTCAGCAGACATGTTCGATCGTGTGTACGTGACCTTAAAGATCCTATTGAGTCATGAACCCAATGATGGTGGTCTTCAAGATCTTATTGAGTCACAAGTCCAAGTGATGGTGGTCTTTAAGATCTTGTTGAGTCATGAACCCAATGATGGTGGTCTTCAAGATCTTATTGAGTCACAAACCCAACGATGGTGGTCTTTAAGATCTTATTGAGTCATGAACCCAATGTTTGTCATCTTCAAGATCTTATTGAGTTATGAACCCAATGATGGTGGTCTTCAAGGTCTTATTGAGTCACAAGCCCAAGTGATGGTGGTCTTTAAGATCTTATTGAATCATGAACCCAATGATGGTGGTCTTCAAGGTCTTATTGAGTCACAAGCCCAAGTGATGGTGGTCTTCAAGATCTTACTGAGTCATGAACCCAATGATGGTGGTCTTCAAGATCTTACTAAGTCATAAACCCAATTATGGTGGTCTTCAAGATCTTATTTGTGTCATACATGAACCAAATTGGCCGTTCTCCCTGCACCCTCACTCTCTGATCTCCAGTTTGGCTCTTCTTCACTGTAAGTAATTGATCGCATCTGTCATAGAAAGTGATAATAGAAGTCATGAACTCAATGATGGCGGTCTTCAAAATCTTCCTTTCACAGTTCAGGTCCTTATTTGTGTCATGCATAATGCAAATTGGTTGAGCTTCCTGCATTCCCACTGTCTAGCCTCCGTTTGGGCTCTTCCCCACTGGTATTCATTATAACATTATTGATTGTATAAGGATGTAAGAAAGTGATGAATGAAATCGTATTCATTAACACATAGTAATTGATCATAGATATCATTAGAAAGTGATGTAAGGAGTGATGAACCCAATAATAGTGGTCTTCAAGATCTTATTGACTCATGAACCCAATGATGGTGGTCTTCAAGTTCTTATTGAGTCATGAACCCAATAAATGTGGTCTTCAAGATTTTATTGAGCCATAAACCCAATGATGGTGGTCTTCAATGTCTTATTGAGTCATGAACCCAATGATGGTGGTCTTCAAGATCTTATTGAGTCATGAACCCAATGATGGTGGTCTTCAAGGTCTTATTGAGTCATGAACCCAATGATGGTGGTCTTCAAGATCTTATTGAGTCATGAACCCAATAATGGTGGTCTTCAAGATTTTATTGAGCCATGAACCCAATGATGGTGGTCTTCAAGATCTTACTGAGTCATGAACCCAATGATGGTGGTCTTTTAAAATCATTCTTTCATGATTTAGGTCCTTATTTGTGTCATGCATAATGCAAGTTGGTTAGGCTTCCTGCATTTCCACTCTCTGGCCTCCGCTCTTACCAACTGTTATTCATATTACTACATCATTGGCCGTATAAGGAACTGTAATACATAAATGAATGACAGAGGGGTTGGGGACCACCATTACCATTGTTATTCCAAGAAAAGGAAAGTCCCTATTTTTTAAGAGGTTCTGAAAATGTAGAATTGACCTGGAAGACGATCCAAAGGCCCATTTCCTGGTTTACTTGAAGGTGGAAGCATAAGATACTCAGCACTTGCTTTGAAGCTGTCTGGTGTAGGTTGAACCCTGGCTGAGATTAACTAGCAATAAACTCTTTCATTCATTGTTTTTTTATAGTTTATGGACTCGACATCAGGAAAACCTCAGAGGATTGTCTCACTTTATCTCCAGACTGTAAAGTAGAAGATGAGGACATCACACAGTATAGTCCAGGAGAAAACCCAGCCACCCAACAATATTGTCCAGGAGAAAGCCCCACCACCCAACAATATTGTCCAGGAGAAAATATCACCACCCAACAATATTGTCCAGGAGAAAGCCCCACCACCCAACAATATTGTCCAGGAGAAACCCCCACTACCCAACAATATTGTCCAGTAGAAAGCCCCACCACCCAACAATATTGTCCAGGAGAAAGCCCCACCACCCAACAATATTGTCCAGGAGAAAGCCCCACCACCCAACAATATTGTCCAGGAGAAACCCCCACTACCCAACAATATTGTCCAGGAGAAAGCCCCACCACCCAACAATATTGTCCAGGAGAAAGCCCCACCACCCAACAATATTGTCCAGTAGAAAGCCCCACCACCCAACAATATTGTCCAGGAGAAAGCCCCACCACCCAACAATATTGTCCAGGAGAAAGCCCCACCACCCAACAATATTGTCCAGGAGAAACCCCCACTACCCAACAATATTGTCCAGGAGAAAGCCCCACCACCCAACAATATTGTCCAGGAGAAAGCCCCACCACCCAACAATATTGTCCAGGAGAAAGCCCTACCACCCAACAACAATGTCCAGGAGAAAGTCCCACCACCCAACAAAATTATGCAGAAGAAAGCCCCACCACCCAACAATATTGTCCAGGAGAAAGCCCCACCACCCAACAATATTGTCCAGGAGAAAGCCCCACCACCCAACAATATTGTCCAGGAGAAAGCCCCACCACCCAACAACAATGTCCAGGAGAAAGTCCCACCACCCAACAAAATTATGCAGAAGAAAGCCCCACCACCCAACAACAATGCCCAGGAGAAAGCCCCACCACCCAACTATATTGTCCAGGAGAAAGCCCCACCACTGTGGAACCTCCGACTGTAAGAGATGGAGCTATCCTTCAGGCAGATAACATGATTACCTTTACAGAATCCCATTTATCCAATCTTCATGAGCAAAACAGTTCATGCATGGGTCGGCGGTCCTATTCCTGTCCCATTTGCGGAAAGTGCTTTGCCAGAAAGTCTCACGTTGATAGACACCAAATGTCTCACACGGGGGAGAAGCCGTTTCCCTGTCCTGAGTGCGGGAAATGTTTTTCACAGAAGTACCAACTTACCAAGCACCAGAAATACCACATGGGTGAGAAGCCGTATTCTTGCCCGGAGTGTGGGCAATGTTACTCACAGAAATCAATACTAGACAGACATCACAGATCCCACACTGGGGAAAAGCCATATTCCTGCCCTGAGTGTGGCAAATGTTTCAGGCAGCAGGCCCATCTTTCCAGACATCAGAGATCCCACACGGGTGAGAAGCCGTATTCCTGCCCCGACTGCGGACAGTGCTATTCGCAGAAAATACAACTTGTCGTCCATCAAATCTATCACACGGGCGAGAAGCCGTATTCCTGCTCCGAGTGCGACAAAAGCTTTGTGCGCAAGCAAGATCTCGCCAGGCATCACAGGTCTCACACGGGGGAGAAGCCGTATTCCTGTCCCCTGTGTGGGAAATGTTTCTCGCAGAAGTCCCATCTTCCTGGACATCTGAGATCCCACACGAACGAGAAGCCGTATTCCTGTCCCCTGTGCGGGAAATGTTTCTCGCAGAAGTCCCATCTTCCTGTACATCTGAGATCCCACACGGGCGAGAAGCCGTATTCCTGTCCCGAGTGCGGGAAAAGTTTTGTGTATAAAGTTGACCTGACTGTCCACCGCAGAACTCACACGGGGGAGAAGCCGTATTTATGTCCTGACTGTGGGAAATGTTTTTCGAAAAAAGCAGATCTTTCCAGGCATCTAAGATCCCATAAGTCCCCCAATGCAGATTAATGTGCAGGAAATGATGCCTCGTACACACCATCATTTTTTGGGTTGTAATAATCACGTTTTTCAGGCTCTAGAAAAAACGAAGTTTTGTTCAACCACATCATTAAAGCAGCCTTGTCTACACACGATCGGGAAAAAATAATGCTCTAGCAAAGCGCGGTGACGTACAACACGTACGACGGCACTATAAAGGGGAAGTTCCATTCGGATGGCGCCACCCTTTGAACTGCTTTAGCTGATTCCGTGTTAGTAAAAGACGATTAACGCTTTTCTGTCTGTTACAGCGTGATGAATGCGCGATCTCCATTACGAACGCTAGTTTTACCAGAACAAGCGCTCCCGTCTCATAACTTGCTTCTGAGCATGCGCAGGTTTTTCACGTCGTTTTAGCCCACACACGATCATTATTTACAAGCCGAAAAAACGACATTGTTTAAAACGTCGTTAAAAAATGCAGCATGTTCGTTTTTTAGAACCCCCGAAAAATTATGTGAAGCCCACACACGATCGTTTTAACCACTTAAGGACCGCCTACTGCACATTTACGTCGGCAGAATGGCACGGCTGGGCACATCAACGTATATATACGTTGATTTTAGTACCCAGCCGTGGGTCACGGTCGCGCGCCCGCGAAGCTCCGGGACCGGGACCGCGGGATTCGCGGACCTGATCGCCGCTGGAGTGCGGCGATCCGTCCCTGGAGCGGAAGAACGGGGAGAGCCGTGTGTACACACGGCTTCCCCGTGCTTCTCTGTGGCCGCAGCATCGATCGCGTCATCCCTGTAATAGGGGGACGCGATCGATGACGTCACACCTACAGCCACACCCCCTACAGTTGTAAACAAACACACATAGGCACACATCCCCTACAGCGCCACCTGTGGTTAACTCCCAAACTGCAACTGTCATTTCCACAGTAAACAATGCAATTTAAATGCATTTTTTGCTGTGAAAATGACAATTGTCCCAAAAATGTGTCAAAATTTTCCTAAGTGTCCGCCATATTGTCGCAGTCACGAAAAAAATCGCTGATCGCTGCTATTAGTAGTAAAAAAAAAATATTTAATAAAAATGCAATAAAACTATCCCTTATTTTGTAAACGCTATAAATTTTGCAAAAACCGACCGATAAACGCTTATTGCGATTTTTTTTACCAAAAATACATAGAAGAATACGTATCGGCCTAAACTGAGGAAAAAAAATGTTTTTTTATATATTTTTGGGGGATATTTATTATAGCAAAAAGTAAAAAATATTGCATTTTTTTTTAAATTGTCGCTCTATTTTTGTTAATAGCGCAAAAAATAAAAACCGCAGAGGTGATCAAATACCACCAAAAGAAAGCTCTATTTGTGGGAAAAAAAGGACGCCAATTTTGTTTGGGAGCCACGTCGCACGACCGCGCAATTGTCAGTTAAAACGAAGCAGTGCCGAATCGCAAAAAGGGGCAAGGTCCTTTACCTACATTTTGGTCCGGGTCTTAAGTGGTTAAATTAACAAAAAATGTAAACGTCTCTTTTTACATGCCGAGAAATGATCGTGTGTACGCGGTATTAGGAACATTCTTCCTCAACCCTAGATCTATGAAACCCTAGGATTCCGCCAGAGGTTGCTAGGGGTTCCTTGAGCAATGAACAATTTCTGCCTCTTTTTTTAATCTATCTGTAAGAGGAGAATTCTTTCCAATAAATACAAATGTAAGGAGCACTCTTCCCAATAACCATCATGCTAATGTACTATGGGCTGTAGATCAGGGGTCTCAAACTGTTGCAGAACTACAATTCCCATGAGGCATTGCAAGGCTGACAGTTACAAGCATGAATCTCATAGACTGAAGCATGATGGGACTTGTAGTTTTGCAACAGCTGAAGGGCGGCGTGTTTGAGACCCCCGCTGTAGATATAGTAATTATTAGCAGTGATTCTCTGAGAACGGAAATGTTTTTTTTTTTTTTTTTAATTCTTTATTTTTATCGTTTTTTCATAGACAAACAAGGCAAAAAATCCAGCTTTGGGAAATACAAATAGCATTTTCTTTTGCCATTACATCTGTATATTGAACAATTAATATAATTACAATAACCCCCTCCCCCCCACCAGGTCCGCTCCCTGGTTAATACCCATAGTCGCCACCAGCAACAAAGAAGAAGAAAAAAAAAACACCTTAATATGTCTCTCTCTCTCTCTCTCTCCTCCTCCCCGCGCTCAAGGGTTCTGCTCCCTATAGTTGATATACGGCTCCCACACTTGTCTATATTTCTCCTCCTGTTCTCTCATTCCCATTGTCAGGTATTCCATCAGCTGGATTTCTGTTACTCTACTAAGCCAATGTTGTCGCGTCGGAGATGTCGTGCTTTTCCACAAAGATGGAATACAGGCCTTCGCTGCTGTAAGCAGATGCCTAAGCAGTGAATTTTTATATTTTGCCGTTGACATTGGGAAGTCATTCAATAGCAGTGCAGCTGGGTTGTCTCTCAGGTTCACCTTGGTGATTTCATTTACTGTTTCGACTACCATTTCCCAATATTCCTTTAATTTCCGGCATTCCCAGAATAGGTGTATCATGGTGCCTCTTGCTTCCCCGCATCGCCAACACTGATCTGACACCTGGGGGAACATCCGTTTTAGTACCTCCGGGGTCCTGTACCATCTGGTTAAGATTTTATATCCCCCCTCTTGATATCTAGTCGCCAAAGAGGCCTTATGGGTAAACCTAAAGATTTTAACTTTCTGGGTCTCCGAGAATCTGGTCCCCAAGTCTCTTTCCCATGCTTGGATAAATAATAAGTCTTGCGGGGCTTCGGATTCTACTAAGAGGCTATACATGTACGATAAACTGTGCCTCACTGGTTCACTTTTATTACAAACTTTTTCAAAAGCAGATAGTTCTCGAGTTATCTTCCCTTGTGGTCTAATTGCCTGTATAGCCGCTTTCAGTTGTATTTGTCTCATTATATCTAACTTCCTCTTCCTCCCTCTCCACTACATCTCCTCCCTGGCTATGTCTCATGAAGTGGATAAGTCTACTAAGTCCTCCCCGTCTTAAGTTGTTAAAATGGGTATCAGTCAGGCCTAGTTCAAATCTCGGGTTCCCAAGTATCGGTATCAGTGGGCTTGGATATTTAGAAATTTTTGTTTTCCCGAATATCCTCTTTATGGCTCGTATCGTGGCACCCACTGTGGGGTGCTTCTTCACCTCTTGTGGGATATCTGACTCTGTAATCCACGCCATTCCCTCTAACGGGATTTTCGTTATTTTCTGTTCTATATGGATCCATGGTTTATCCTTCTGATGGATACACCACTCTACCACTCTTGCCATATGGCAGGCATCATGATAGCTCATTGGATCTGGAAATCCCACTCCTCCCCTCTCTTTCGGTAGAGTCAAGACCTCCCTCCTTATTCTCGCTGGTTTTCCTGCCCAAATGAATTTAATAAATCTAGATCTTAAATCTCTCAGGAACCCAAGAGGGATTTTTACTGAATTAAATAAAGCAATCTCGGCATTACATTCATTTTAATAATATTGATTCTCCCAAACCAAGTAAAAATCTCTTTATCCCATCTCTGTAGGTCGGTTTTGACTGTGTTGACAATAGCTGCTGTGTTTGTTCATTAACATCCACACCCATTGCCTCCGATTTATTATAGTTTACCTTAAAGTTGGACAAGTCTCCATATTCCCTTATCTCTTTTAGTAAAACTGGTAGAGATAGGCCTGGGCTTGTTAACGAGAAACAGTAGGTCATCTGCGAATGCCGCAACCTTGTACTTGTCTCCCCCCACTCTGACACCTCTAATGTCTTTGTTTGCCCGTATTGTTCTCAGGAAGGGTTCGAGGGCCAGAATAAAGATAAACTGCGAAAGTGGGCATCCTTGTCTTGTTCCATTCCTTATTGGGAAAGGATCAGACATTATTTTGTTTATCTTCACTCTAGCCGTCGGACACGAATACAGGCCCACGATCCAGTTCCGCATCCCCTCTCCCAGGCCTATGTGTTGTAAGATAGCTTTCAGGAATCCCCAATCCACTCTATCAAAAGCTTTCTCTGCATCGGTTGCTACTAGTACTGATGGATTTTTATGGATTTGTGATAGGTAGATGGTTCTTAATACTCTTTGTGTGTTTTCCCTCCCCTCTCTTCCCGGTGTAAACCCTACCTGATTGGGGTGTATTAGAAGGGGGAAATAGGTTGCTAGTCTATTGGCCAGGATTTTCGAAAAAATCTTCAAATCTACATTCAACAGAGAGATCGGTCGGTAACTGCTACATTGCGCAGGGTCTTTCCCTTCTTTAGGAATTACGGCTATATGAGCCATTAGTGTGTCTCTTAACATCTGTTGTCCTTCTCTTAATGAATTAAATGCACTCAGAAATTGGGGCGACAACTTTTCGTAAAAAGTTTTATAGTACAACAAGGTGTAGCCACCTGGCCCTGGAGATTTACCTGGCTTCATTTCTTTAATTCCATTTGCTAATTCCTCTGCTGTTATCAGGCCCTCAATAGTCCCGATTTTTTCATCCGGTATTTTAGGCATCCCTGAGGCCATTATATATGCCTTTATTCGTTCTTCTCTACTCTGACTTCCTGCCTTGTCTGGTTGTTTGTCCAATTGATACAGTTTACTATAATACTCTCTAAAGGCCTTCGCTATTAATTGTGAGGAGCTAACTAAAATATCTCCTTGTGTTTTTATTTTTTCAATATGGTTCTTTGCTCTTGACTCTCTCAATGCGTTTGCCAGTATCCTGCTTGGCTTGTTCCCATGTTCGTAATACGCCCTCCTGCAGCGACTTAGTTTAGCCCTGGCCTTATCCATTAATAAAAGATTCAGCTTATCTCGTAGGCTCATTAGCATCTCTTCGATATGTAATCTTTGTATTTGTTTATGTTCGTTCTCTAATATACGGATCTCGCCAAGCAGGCTGTCTAGCTTCGCATCCAGGGAGCGTTTTCGATGTGCTCCTAAGGAAATGAGAATTCCCCTTATATAGCATTTGTGTGTCTCCCACTTGGACAGCGGAGCTGTACCATCTGAGTCATTTGTTAAAAAGAACGATTCTATTTCTTGGTCTATCTTACTCTCATATATAGGATCTTTCAATAGTGTTTCGTTGATCTTCCAATTCCATTCCCTTTCCCCCCATTCCAAGGAGCAATTTACTGGAGCATGGTCTGATATTGTAAATGATCCCATTGAAGCTTCTCTCAGATTCCCCACTATGCTTTGATCTACAAATATGTAGTCAATTCTTGTGTATGTTTTATATTTAGCTGAGTAGAAGCTGTAATCTCTCTCATGGGCATGTAGGATCCTCCAACTGTCTATTAACTGTAATTCTTGAAGCATTGTCCTCGCTTTACGCAATTTTATGTTTGATATATGGTAGGATCCCTTAGAGGCACCCAGGCTGGGCTCTAAAACCATATTTAGGTCTCCTCCCAGGATTAGGGCCCCTTCCTTATTTTGGTTTATTAGATCCAGATATCTCTCTAACGCAGATACTGGATTCTCATTTGGTAGGTATATGTTCACTAAGGTAATCTTTTGTTCATTCAGTGTCCCTTTCACAAGGAGAAAACGTCCTTCCTCATCAGTTATTACTTTATATTCCTTCCATATTATCTTTTTAGCCAGCAAAATTGCTACTCCGTTTGCTTTTGAAGTCTGGGAGGCACCATGATACACCACAGGGAATCTTAGACTCTTGAACTTTGGAACCTTATCTTTCCTAAAGTGTGTTTCTTGCAAGAAAATGATTTGTGATTTAAGTCTCCCCAGTTCCATTAATATTTTTGATCTTTTTTCTGGGATATTTAACCCCTTTACATTGTATGTAGTAACTTTTACTCTGTTCATCTTGTATTCTAACTTTTGTCCTATGTTTTATTAACCTCTTGCCTGCCCTGTCAAGTTCCCCTGTTCAAATGTTGCTTTTTGGGCGCTTGATTTTCAAAACAGAGAAACCAAGTAGTTGACCAATAGCAACCGGACGAGCCGGGCAAGGAGAGGAGGCACCCCCCCCCCCCCACTACTCTCCCAGTAGTCCACAACACCAAGATTAATAGTGGGGGGTAAGAGAGGAGTGATAGAGGAGGAACACAGGGGGAGAGAGAGGGAACTTCCCCCCCGCAAAACTCAGAGAGGAGAGAGAGAGAGAGAGGAAAAAAAAACATACCCCCAGTACCTCGGGTCCTAGTCCACCGTCCAAGTCCCCAAGTATTCACACGTTTCCCTACTCCCTATTGGGACTCACTTCCACCTTGTTTGTGGGTTCCCACTATATTTAGGGAAAAAGAAAAGGAAGAAAAAAAAAAAAACACAATTTAGCGTCTCCGACTTCCCTCCACTTGGAGGAGAGGCGCTCTGGTGGGGGTATGTGTATGAGCACTGCGGAGAGTCTCGTCTAGGTGCTGCTTCAGGTGCATCCCTTCTAACCTTCTAATCTTCAATCTTCAACTCTTAATTTTATCCCAGCCCTCCCTGTCCCAGTCCCAGCCCTCTTCACTCCATCCCCATCTTGAGGTGGGGGGGGGGGGGGGTCCCGTAGGAGAGGCAAAACCCTCTGAGAAACCCTCTGACCCCTGATACACATAATATACATAATTAACAAATTAACAGGATAGAAAACCAAACTTCTATTTTAATATCAGATAAACATGTTAGGAAGGCAAAGGAGGGAAAAAAAAAAAAATAATCAGATCGTAGTACATGAAAAGAGAAGAAGGCAACCTCCTGAAAGACACTATGGGCCAGATTCAGGTAGATGAGAGCATCTTTGCTCCAGAGTAACGCTTCTCATTTACGTTACTCTGACGACCCTTTCAGCGCAAGTACTGTTATTCACATAGCAGTTGCGCGTAAACTTGCGCCAGAGTAACGATAATGCGCTGGCGTAACCCGACGCAAGGGGAAGTGGGTGTGATCATATGTAAATGATGGGCGGAGCCCAGCGCAGAGGCTTACGTTCAGCGCATCAACCACGGAGCATGCGCAGTGAGTGAGGCTCCACTCGCCCCCTTTGTGCGCATGCTCACAACTTCCGTCGGTACCACTTCACGGGAAACGTCAGCGCAATGCCTTCCATTGGGCGTTTAAATGCGCCCGTAGAAGCGCCATTTCGGCACTAAAGTATATCCTGCTCCCCCTCCCCGCAGTGATGTTACTTTTGTTTTGAGATGGCTGCTCCCGTTCCCCGCAAACACACAGGAGAAAGCTGAACTTTAATGGCCAGGAGCTGTCAGCCATCATCTCGGCTATGGAGACCTATGATGTCTTCCTCCATGGCTGTAAAATTTGACAGACAAGCATGGACAGAGGTGTTGTCCTGCAAGTGGGGGTGCTCAGCTAGCTCTTATCGTCGGTAACGCTGCTGTAGCTGCTCTCCTGCTGACCTGTGGCCATCTGGAGTAAAGATAAAGCAGCCTTTTGTAGAAATAACTTTGCGCCGGACGGACGAGATACGCGCGGCGCATGTAGTCAGCGTATGGTGCTAATCCGTTCGTGAATTGGGAAAAATCCCTCATTTGCATATTTGCAGGGGAAATCAATAGGCGCGACTGATGCGCCCAGCGAAATTAAGCGCTGACGATACTCTGGCGTCGGAACGTTCCGCCGGTCGCAAATGACCCGTTATTGGGCGCATCTAGTTTGGTGGGTACGGGCACATAGAAACGACGGCGCATCATCACAGTTACGCGGCGCATATCGAAATACTCCAGCGCAAGTGTTCCTGAATCTGGCCCATAGATGTTTTCCTTTTTTCTTCCCTTCCTTCCCCCTCTCCCAACTCCTCCAGTTCATCTCCACCTATCGACTGTCTACATATTATCCTCTTCCACCCTTTTCTATCTTCCAGGAGATTTTAATATTTTTATGATTATGATACACTGTATGTTGTATTCTTGGCCTTCTTAGTACATTATCCCTGCTGTCATTACAATTCCCCACCCTAGCTCCCCAGCCCCTCTTGGAAAAAAAAAAAAAAAAAAGGTGCTTAATGGTCTTGCCTAGTGTATGTGTATTTTTACTAAGTGGTATATAAGTGATGTGTATGTTGTATGCGTTGTAGTATGTGTTTATTATATGTCTGATTGATATGATGTGTATAAATATACATATGTGACCCCCCCTTTTTTTTTTTACTTTATTGTAAATGTACATATAATATTAGGTGGTGAAAAGTGATGGAAAAAGACTATGGGCCAGATTCACGAACACTTGCGCTGGAGTATTTGGATATGCGCCGCGTAACTGTGATGATGCGCCGTCGTTTCTATGTGCCCGTACCCACCAAACTAGATGCGCCCAATAACGGGTCATTTGCGACCGGCGGAACGTTCCGACGCCAGAGTATCGTCAGCGCTTATTTTCGCTGGGCGCATCAGTCGCGCCCATTGATTTCCCCTGCAAATATGCAAATGAGGGATTTTTCCCAATTCACGAACGGATTAGCACCATACGCTGGCTACATGCGCCGCGCGTATCTCGTCCGTCCGGCGCAAAGTTATTTCTACAAAAGGCTGCTTTATCTTTACTCCAGATGGCCACAGGTCAGCAGGAGAGCAGCTACAGCAGCGTTACCGACGATAAGAGCTAGCTGAGCATCCCCACTTGCAGGACAACACCTCTGTCCATGCTTGTCTGTCAAATTTTACAGCCATGGAGGAAGACATCATAGGTCTCCATAGCCGAGATGACGGCTGACAGCTCCTGGCCATTAAAGTTCAGCTTTCTCCTGTGTGTTTGCGGGGAACGGGAGCAGCCATCTCAGAACAAAAGTAACATCACTGCGGGGAGGGGGAACAGGATATACTTTAGTGCCGGAATGGCGCTTCTACGGGCGCATTTAAAAGCCCAACGGAAGGCATTGCGCTGACGTTTCCCGTGAAGTGGTGCCGACGGAAGTTGTGAGCATGCGCACAAAGGGGGCGAGTGGAGCCTCACTCACTGCGCATGCTCCGTGGTTGATGCGCTGAACGTAAGCCTCTGCGCTGGGCTCCGCCCATCATTTACATATGATCACACCCACTTCCACTTGCGTCGGGTTACGCCAGCGCATTATCGTTACTCTGGCGCAAGTTTACGCGCAACTGCTATGTGAATAACAGTACTTGCGCTGAAAGGGTCTTCAGAGTAACGTAAATTAGAAGCGTTACTCCAGAGGAAAGATGCTGTTATCTACCTGAATCTGGCCCTATGTGGCTATTGTGCATCTTATGTAATCCAATTGACTTGTGAAAGATAATGAAAAAAACAAAAAAACAAAACAAAGAAAGACAACATTTCCCGTCCCCCCCAAACCCGCCCCCCCCCTTTCACCACAACAAAAAAATCTCCCCCCCCCCCCCCCCCAACTCCACTCCTCCCTCTCAAAAAAAAAAACAGAAAAAAGGGCCAGATGAACTCAGGCAGAGGCAGGGCCTCCCAGAAAAAAAAAAAAACGAAAGAGAAAAAAAAAAGAAAAGGGGAGGGGACGGGAGGACAGTCATTCCCAATACCAAAATCATCTCTACTATTTAATCTCCCAAAACATTTGACTCACCCCTACTGTCCCGACCCCCTTCCTTCCCCGCTGGGGGCATCTTCATCAATTCCTGCAAACAATATCTTACTATGTGTTATTATGAACTGCTATGAAGAATTTACTTCTTTTCTCCCCTCCCCCCCCACCACCCATTTCTAGTCTCGCTCCTTTTTCAAATTGGTCTTCTTAATGTTTATTAATTTACTCAGCTATTGGGGCTTCGCTCTCTTCGCTCTCTTAGTCCAGGTAGTTCCAGCCAGTCTGGGACCTCTATAGGGTCTGAGCCAAAAAATTCAAAAAGTAGCGGGGGCTGCGATGGCTCCCTCAGATTGAAGCTCCTTCCCTCCCTTTTGATGGTAACAGCCAACGGGTGTCCCCAGCGATATGTGGCTCCTTTGTCGCGTATAAAGTCCAATAGGGGTTTTAACAGGCGCCTTCGGTTTCTGGTCTGCCAGCAAAGGTCAGGGAATACCTGAATGTTCATCCCCTCCCAGAGTATTGTTCCCTCTTTCCATGCTGCCCTTAATATCTCCTCCTTTACTCTGTAAACTCTGCATAGCACGTCACGGGGATTAAGCTGCTCTAGGTTCCTTACTGTGGGAACCTTATGTACTCTGTCCAGCTCCAGAGAGGTGTCGGGGGGGTTCTTTAAAATTTTGTTCAGTATAGATGTAACCGTTTCTCTTAATATCAACCCCTCAAGGCTTTCTGGTATCCCCTTGATCCGTAAGTTATTCCTTCTACTTCTGTTATCCGCCTCTTCTGCATATAGTTGTAGCCTAATCATATGCTGCTGCTGTTTCTCCAACTTTTCTTCAAGAGCTAACAATCTGGAGTCTGTCCTCTCCTGGCGCTTCTCCACCCCCGCTACTTTTTGTTCACCCTCCTCCACCTTTATGCGTACCTCATTAATTTCTTCTCTTAATATGCCTGTTATATTCATTAGCATAGTCTGAATATCTTCCTTAGTTGGGAGGGCCTGTATGAGCATACTGAGCTGTCTAATGTCCGGGGTTAATTCTATGGGGATTTTCTGCGCACCCCCTTGTATTCCCTGCATATTAGGTAGACATACCTGGTCTGTTCTTTCCAAGGTAGGGATTGGGGTAGTTTCTCCAGCTCTGTTCATATATTCTCTCCGGACCCGTGACTCTGGTAACTCAGGTAACTCTACTTCCATAAATGGTTCCTGGGATGGCTGGGGTATCTGTGTTACCACTGCCTGAAAATGATAGGGGCTCCTCCCTGGTCTTGTAGGATCTGGGTTTGGAAGAGTTGTAGAGGGGGTTAAAAGTGTCTCTGTATGGGTTTGCAACCTGTCCCTGCTCCGCTCGTAGCTCTTAGCAGTAGGAGATTTCTCCTTCACGCTTTGTGTAGCTCCCTCCTCTCGTCTCCACTGCTCTGTCTCCCTGGCAGTTTCTGCTCTCCACAGGCTCATGGCTGCCGGTTCAATCGGTCCGCTCACACGTTCTTCTCCACTGCTATTGGACTTGCAGTAGGTAATGGGAGGTGCCGTCAGTGTCACTGCTGCCGCTGGAAGAGAGCTCTCTATCAGGGATTCTCTCCGCAGACTTCTCCCGGCATCCACGTCTCCCTGCTGCGTCTTTACCACCATATAGCGGGTAATGTACGAGTGGCTAGGCAGGTGCGCTCCCCCGGGTTTTCTTCCAGAGCTCCTTGTTCGCCGCGACATCCGCTGTTTTCACCCGCCGCTGGGACTGGGGCTGGGGCTACGGGACCGCCGTTCTATTGTAAGGGTGCACCGCAATTGCTGCTTAGACTCTCCTTCTCATCTCGAGCTCACTCCGCCATGCTCATCACACTCCCTCGGAAACGGAAGTCGGAAATGTTATTTCAAGGGGTCCCTCCATGGTAAAATGGTTGGGAAGGGCTGGTCTAACCAATGTGTGATATGGACATGTAATAACATGAAGCTGGAACGAGTAAACACGCCACCAGCCAGACCAGTAATGCCGCGTACACACGATCATTTTTTGTGATGAAAAAAAACGACGTTTTTAATCATGAAAAAAAAAACGACGTTTTTCAAACTTCATTTTCCAAAACGACGTTGCGTACACACCATCGTTTTCCTACAAAGCTCTAGCAAAGCGTGGTGACGTACACCACGTTCGACGGCACTCTTTTGGATTGGATTGGATTGGATTGGATTAAATACTTATAGAGCGCCAAATGCAAGTTGTGATACTCGCATCTAAGCGCTTACCAACAAGCTAAAAAAAAAAAAAAAGAAGGGGGGGGGGTGTCAGGGCACAGCAAGCCTATCCCTACTCCCTGACAATGGACCGCAGCCTAGGATTAAGGCAGCGTCCTGCTAAGGGCTTGGAAGGGCAGGTCTCTATCTATAGGCTTGTGAAAACAAAAGTGTCTTCAAGCCCTTACGGAAGGCCATCAAGGAGGTGGATGCTCGGAGCTGATGAGGGAGCTGGTTCCACAGAAAATTCCCCAGTGTTTGGAGCCGGCGGCCACCTTTCGAAGCTAATCGGCTAGATTTAATAATTGCTAACAGAGCGTCAGTCGAACGAAGCTCTCTGGGTGGACAGTAATGTTCTGTCATATTTGATAAATACATCGGACCTAGTTGCCAATAGGCCCAAAACACCAAACAGAGTGCCTTGAACTCAACCCGTTTTACTATCGGGAACCAGTGTAAGTTCTTTTTTTTTAACAACAAGGTTGGTCTTTATTGAGTCAAAATAAAACATCCAAAATACAGAGGAGAAAAAATAAATAAATAAATAAAAGAAAAAACAACGGACGTGCAGTACATTTGCTAGTATAGGCATAACAAGTTATACATGAAGCAGACTAAGGAGCAGGAAAAACACTCCGGTTCAGCAGTACATTAGCAAATCAGAGCTCGCCACCGGGAAAGGGGAGGGGAGTAGGCAGGGGAGAGAGAAGAGGGGAGGAGGAAAGCAAGACGGGCCAGAGGGACCCGCCCGCATCAAAGGGGAACAGTATCAGCACTACTGTAGAGGATCAGTCCACGGCCCCCACACCCGCTCAAATTTTAGAGGACAGCCCCTGTTCAAGTACGTCATTTTATATAAGGGAAGGGCAGCATTCACAGCGTCCATCCACATCCCTAAGGTGGGGGGAGATCTAGAGTTCCATTTAACCAAAATTGCTTTTTTCGCGTAAAAGAACAGCAGCGACAGTAATAACTTGGTATACCTTGGCCTCTGATCATCCTCCTGCACCCCTAGCAGGACCAGTTCTGGAGAAGCCGGAAGGTCCAGGTGAAGGCGAACATTGACCGTCTCGATTACTGCAGACCAAAAGTCAGAGAGCTTAGGGCAAGACCAAAACATATGAAGAAAAGTACCCTCCGAAGTATGGCAGCGCGGGCAATCCGGCGACCGTTGCGGATAAATTATATGCAGTCTCCGGGGGGTAAGGTATACCCTATGCAAAAACTTGGTTTGTAGCAGTTTATCCCTAGAAGAGATCACCAGTTTATAACTATTCTCAAAACATTCCTCCCACCCCTCTCTATCCAGGGACGGAATATCAACCTCCCACTTCCTCCATAGGGAGTCAATCCTAGTAGAATCCCTACAAAGAATTGTGAAGTACAGGGCCGACAGGGTCTTGGTGAGCGAACTCTGAGTCAGCAAATCTTCCACCGCGTTGGTCGCAAGGACAGGGGGACTGGGAAACTGTGCCCGGAAGGCATGCCGCAGCTGTAAGTAGCGGAATAGCATCCAGGGCGGCAGACCATACATGCTCACCAGATCCGGAAAGGCGATCAGGGACCCACCTACAACAACATCCCTCAACATCTTAACTCCCCAGCGGGCCCACAACTGTGGGTCAGGCATGGAGCGAAAATGCTCAAGGGAAGGGTTCCCCCATAATGGAGTGAAGGGAGACCAGCGGCCAGGCGACAGAAAACGACGCCTAGCCACACCCCACACCCTGAGCGTAGTCCTAGATGGGACCGGCAACAGGGGGTACGCTGAGGGCCCCCTGTAAACCAGATTACCCAGCTCGGAGAGGGAACCCAGAATGGCAGCCTCCAAACAGACAGCCGCATTGGCCCTAGATTGTTCAAACCACCACCTCACTGTTACCAACACGGCCGCCCAATAGTAGATCTGCAGGTTGGGCAGAGCCAACCCCCCACAGCTAACAGGCAGCTGAAGAGTGGACCTGGCCAATCTAGGGGAAGAGCCCCGCCATAGAAAAGAGCCAATGCAGCGATCCAATTCCCTGAACAGCGAGGGGGATATCCACACAGGACAGTTCCGAAATATATAGTTAAATTTGGGGAGGTATATCATTTTCAAAACGTTAATACGTCCCAGAAGATTCAGCGGGAGGTTACTCCAACGCGAGCAGTGATCCTTAAGACGGGCAACAATCGGCCTCAAGTTGAGACGATCGAAAGACCTAATGTCACAGGAAACTTTAATGCCCAAGTACGTGAATTCGTCAACCCACTGTAGGGCCAATGATGGGGCCACTTCTCTGGCTTTCTCATCTATCGGGAAAAGAACAGACTTGGACCAATTGATACGTATCCCAGAATACCTACCAAACTCATCAGTGTAAGTTCTTTAGTACCGGGGAGATGTGATTCCGCCTTGGGCAGTTTGTAACTAATCTTGCAGCATGGTTCTGTGTAATCTGCAATCGTTTTATCCACTTCTGTGGGAGCCCTAGGAAGAAAATGTTAGAACAATCCAACCTAGAGTGGATAAGTCCATGAACTAAGATCATACGGTTGTGCTGAGTGAAAAGATTCTTAATTTTCTGTAATAATTGCAGATGGTAGTTGGCGGATTTTATGCAATATTTTGCGTGGGGTATGAAACTTAGTTCAGCATCAAAAATTATACCCAGATTTTTAACCTGCTTAACTGGAATTGGGGCAGAGCCAAACGAGGATGGCCAGGCAGGTAAAAAGGTAGAGTTGGCCTGTGAAGCTCCGTCTCCTAACTTGCTTCTGAGCATGCACGGGTTTAAAAACGTTGTTTTCAACATCGTTTTGCCCACACACCATCACTTTTTATGACACAAAAAACTACGTTTTGAAAAACGACACAAAAAATTCAAGCATGTTGGAATTTTTTTTTTTAGTCGTGTTTTTGAAGACAAAAAACAACGTTTTGCCCACACACGATCAATTTAAATGACATTTTAAAAAACGTCGTTTTTTTTCATCGCATGTGTACGCAGCATAAGAGTTAATGAAGGCTGCAGTTTTCATATTCACCACAAGATGGCGGCCTTCATGGTGGAACGCGTAGACGGGAATAGCTGGAACGCATGGACAGGAAGTGATGTCAAGTATAAATAGGAAGTGAAGAGGAGAGTCGGGAGGAAGTAGAGAGAAGACATTGCTGGAACTGGCAACAGAGGAGGTAATAACTTAAGATATTATATTACGATATGGTGACTTTCATCACCGGCTGATGCTAAGACACTCACGTATTTACCGCATAGAGATTATATTAACCACTTAAGGGAGACAACCCGTGTGCACTCAAAGAATATTTTCTTCGATTTGGAAAAGTCTTGGATTTGTACAATTTCTTGTTAGCAGATTAAAGCCTCGTACACACAAACGGTTTTCCCGGCAGGAAAACTGCCAGGAGAGCTTTTGGCCGGGAAAACCGGACGTGTGTATGCTTCCTTGTAATTTAACCGTCAGGAAAACAGCCGGGAATTCCATCGGGAAAATAGAGAACCTGTTCTCTATTTTCCCGTCGGGTTTCCCGGCGTTTTTTTTTCCGCCAGATCTACTACTTACCTATAGGAAAGATTGCGAGTCAGTGCCGATGGAGCATACACATGGCCGGGATTCCCGACCAAAGCTCCATGACAGTTTTCCTGACAGGTTCTGGGCTTTAACCTCGGTTTTCTCGGCGGATGTTTTACCGCCGAGCCGCGTGTGTTCAGGGCTTAACATGTGAAATCTTTTTGGGTGGAGGGTATATCATTATCCGTTGGTTTCAGAGTTTATTGCGTATGTCTTGATTTTTTATGTCCATGATGGTTCTCATTTATCCAGGTCACGGTATATCTAGTAGTAGTTGGTACCATGACCTTGATAAATGAGAACCTTTCGAGACGTATAGGCCTTAAGAAAGGGCTTGGAGAAGCTATGAAACGTTTTCAACATTTAGGTCATGGTACATCTAGTAGTTGGTCACATTCAACTGAACTGGTCCTGTAACTTTGGATTGGATCGGATTTAGTTTATCCGAGCCATTTCCTAAGTTGGGGACGCTAAAAGAGGTCAAATTTATACAACAAGTCCAGTTAAATGTAACTAGCTACTACTTGATGTACCATGACCTGGACAAATGAGAACCTTCAGAGACATGTAGGCTTGGCCTGAAAAAAAGACTTGGAGAAGCTATGAAATGTATTCAACATTTAGGTCATGGTACATCTAGTAGTAGTTGGTCACATTCAACTGGCCTGGTCTTGTAACGTTGGATTGGATTTAGTTTATCCAAGCCATTTCCTAAGTTGGGGACACTACAAGACATCTTCAACATTATAGAACAAATCCAGTTGAATGTACCATGACCTGGACAAATGATAACTTTCGTAGACACGTATGCTTGGCCTAAAGAAAGGGCTTGGAAAAGTTATGAAATGTATTCAACATTCAGGTCATGGTACATCAAGTAGTTGATAGTCACATTCAACTGGGCTTGTTGAATGTGACAATCTGCTACTTAATGTACCATGACCTAAATGCTGAATACATTTCATAGCTTCTCCAAGCCACTTCTTCAGGCCAAAACTGTGTGGCTCTGAAGGTTCTCGAATAACCAGGTCATGGTTCATCTATTGGTAGCTAGTTACATTCACCTGGACTTGTTCTGTAATGCTGAAGATGTTTTATAGTGTCTCCAACTTAGGAAATGGCTTTGATAAACTATGAAATATCTTCAACGTTACAAGCCCAGTTAAATGTGACCAACTACTTCTTGATGTACCCTGACCTGAATGTTGAAGACGTTTCTTATACCACCTACACACGCTCGGAATTTCCGACAACAAATGTTCAATGGGAGCTTTTGGTCAGAAATTCTGACCGTGTGTAGGCCCCATCGGACATTTTCTGTCGGAATTTCCGACAACAAAAATTTGAGAGATGGTTCTCAAATTTTCCAACAACAAACTCTGTAAATTCTGAGTGTGTGTAGACAATTCCGACGCACAAAATTCCACGCATGCTCTGAATCAAGTACGAGACGGAATCGATCGGTCTGGTAAAACTAGCGTTCGTAATTAGAGATATCATATTTGTCACGCTGTAATGGACTGAAAAGCACAAAGCTGAAAAATGCCAATCGTCTCTCACTAAACTTCTACTAACACAAGATTAGTAGAGGGAGGCCAAAGGGTGGCGCACTTGCTATGGTCTGAATCAAGCAGAATATCCGCATTGCCTATTGAACTTCATTGATCTTAGCTTGTCGTACGTCTTGTATGTCACTGCGTTCTTGACGTTCGGAATTTTCGACAAGATTTATGTGACCGTGTGTATGTAACACACGTTTGAGCCAACATTCCGTTGGGAAAAAATCCACGGTTTTGTTGTCGGAATTTTCGATCGTGTGTACGCGGCTATAAGGCTAGGTCCCTGTGTCTTTGAAGGTTCTCTTGCATCCAGGTCACGATATAACTTATAGTAGACCGCAACATTCAACTGGACTTCCTCAAAGACCCTTCATAGCTTCTCCAAGCCACTTTTTCAGGCTAAACCTTTTGTCTCCGAAGGTTCTCATGAATCCAGGTCATGGTATACCTAGTAGTAGTCAACCACATTCATATACATTAATTCTCTAATAAAGATTTTTCATAGTTTCTCCAAGCTACTTCTTCAAGCTAAGCCTCTGTACCTGTGAAGGCTCTTTTGTAACCAGGTCCAGGGATGGACTGGCCATTGGGACTACAGGGAGTTTCCCGGTGGGCCAATGGCTCAGTGGGCCGGCTTCAGTGACAGCGGACCGCTGCCCCCTCCACTCCTCTGTCTCTCCCTTCCCGCAGCGCTCACCTCCTTTCCCTCCCCGCAGAGCTGACCTAGGGGGAAGGACCAGAGGAGCAGGGGGGAGGGGACAGACAGCTGACTCAACAGCTATGGCCTGGGAGTTTCTCACTTCTTCCCCCGGGTGAAATAATGTCTAGCTTCCCCACTGGTACTGCCTATAAGAGTACCAGTACCAGCCGTTCTACTCTAATAAAGTAGAACAGCTAGTGGCTAGGGCTAGTGAAGGGGGAAAGGGGGCTTGGGTGGCGGGGGGGGGGGATGCGGGAGTTTTCCGGCCACCATGGGAGAGACCTCTCAAAGTGGGCCAGTCTAGATGAAGTCCAGGGCCAAATTTTTGTCCCAGTCCAGCCCTGACCAGGTCATAGTATATCTAGCATAGTGGCGGCTGGTGCTCAAAAATATTGGAGGGTGCAAGCAAACTGAAAAAAAAAAACATCAATTGCAGTCACTGCGCCCATGAAACGCAGCTACTGTGCCATCAAATGCAGCCACTGTACCCATACATTTCTGCCACTGTGCCATCAAACGCAGCCACTGTACCCATCAATTGCTGACAGTGTGCCAATCAATTGCCACTAGTGTGTCCCATCCAATGCTGGCAGTATGCCCCATCAAATGCTGCCAGTGTGACCATCAATTGCCGCTAATGTGCCCCATCAGATGCTGCTAGTGTGCCCATCAATTGCCGCTACAGTGCCCCATCAGATGCTGCTCGGCACTTACCTGTCTCGGAGCGGGTGAGCAGTGTTCCTTCGCTTTGCTAATCACAGCTAAGTGAACAGCGAACGCGAAGAATGGCGCCTGCTGTCCACCGACCAAAAGCTGACATCGGACTTTTGCTGGCGGAATTTTCGACCTTGTCTGCGGGGCATCACACTAATTTTTCCATAATTACCCAAATGAAGCCAAAAGAAGTAGTTCACCTATCAGTTTAAGAGTGTTAGGACACACACGGGAGAAATCATTTGGTTTGCAGAGGAGCCTCATGCAGCACCCCTCACAGCTCTATCCCCCCAGTGTCCCCTGATCCTGAGTTAGCAAATCCTATGATATCACGCTGACCTGAGCTTCAATGTGCCTTAGTTTAGAGTCATCATGTCCTATAACATCATACTGACCCTACACTGACTTCTCCTCCTCCCAATGTCCCTCAATCCAGAGTCAACCAATACTATGATGTCACACTGACCCTACACTGAGCTCATAGCTCTTCCTTCCAGTGTTCCTATATCCAGAGTCAGCACATCACATGGCTTTACACTGACCCTACATGGTCCTCACAGCTCCTCCTTCAAATGTCCCCCCATCCTGAGTCAGCATCTATGACATCACACTGACCTCACAGCTACTTGCATTTTAAGGCAGGAGCCAAACAAATTAAAATCTGTTTTGAGCTTAATCACATCGGAAGCAATAGTACAGAATCAGGAAATTCTAAAGGTAACATCAACCCTCATATTAATCCCAATACATTTTTTTCTATTGAAAAGCCTGTGGCGTGCTAAACACGCCCAAAAAACTCCACACGGTGCAGAAAAAATGTGCACATGCATAAAGAGTGACACACAAAAACGTGCAACGGGTGCTACGTCAAATGGTCCTTTTGTGAGGAAGGACCTGACCCTGATCCCCGGGGCGTTAGGCTCCAGACGGGGACTGAGGTACTCAAGTGGTCTGAGCAATCAACGCCGACATGGACTCCATTCCTTGGAGGGTCTGCCTAAACAGAACCTTCCCAGTACTAGGTGGGGCTCCCCCAAAGGGAGACCCCATAAGAGCAGGCGAACTAAGCCAGAAGGCCCTGTCCACCCACTCCCAAGACGTTCAGGGCTGGCCCGAGGACTGGTACCCTAATAATCACACTGTGACAAACGTGACACCAAACAAAAAAAAATACATAAAAGTGACAAACACAGGAAAAAAATAAAAGAATGTGGGGGAGAAAGAAATACATCCTCATTCTAATTTTGTATAACCAGTACAGTCCAGATAATTCTCTATCAGATAATTCTCTATCATCCATCTATAGAGAAACCCACATAGATCACATGACCACTTTACTGAGGATGGAGGAGGATCGAAATCACATGACTGAGAGGATACTAAACCTCACCCTGGAGATCATCCACCTGCTGACCGGAGAGGTAAGGAGGATTCTGGGAGGTCACATGACATCACTCATCTCTATTAATAAAACACAGACCTTACCGGAGAGGTGAGGAGGATTCTGGGAGGTCACATGACATCACTCTTATCTCTATTAATAATACACAGACCTGACCGGAGAGGTGAGGAGGATTCTGGGAGGTCACATGACATCACTCTTATCTCTATTAATAAAACACAGACCTGACCGGAGAGGTGAGGAGGATTCTGGGAGGTCACATGACATCACTCTTATCTCTATTAATAAAACACAGACCTGACCGGAGAGGTGAGGAGGATTCTGGGAGGTCACATGACATCACTCTTATCTCTATTAATAAAACACAGACCTGACCGGAGAGGTGAGGAGGATTCTGGGAGGTCACATGACATCACTCTTATCTCTATTAATAAAACACAGACCTGACCGGAGAGGTGAGGAGGATTCTGGTAGGTCACATGACATCAATCTTATCTCTATTAATAAAACACAGACCTGACCGGAGAGGTGAGGAGGATTCTGGGAGGTCACATGACATCACTCTTATCTCTATTAATAAAACACAGACCTGACCGGAGAGGTGAGGAGGATTCTGGGATTCTAACATGATATTCCTATTGGTTCTCCAATACAGAGATTTCCTCTTGTGAAGTCAGGTGATTATATGACCATCACAGTGCCTCCATGTGACTCCCTAAAACCCGAGAGACACAACATGGAGAAGATTCTAGAAGTCACCAAGAAGATGATGGAGCTGCTGACAGGAGAGGTGAGGAGGATTCTGGGAATTCTGGGACATTATCCAGTAACAGACAAGGGGTGTGTCTGGATGGTGACTGTATCATTGTGTGTGTCAGGTTCCTATAAGGTGTCAGGATGTCACTGTCTATTTCTTGATATAGGTTTGGGGGTATTTAGAAGACAGTAAGGACTTTTTGAAGGATGTAAAGATAGAGAAATGCCAAACCTTCACATTACCGGGTAAGAGGAGACTTTATTGTAAAGGAGAGAGCAGTACGGAGGCTCCACCTAGATCCCCCATCATCTGATAAACACATAGAAACAATGGATTCAGTCAGTGTGTGTGTTTCCTACAGATGGATCCAGTAATGGGAACCCACCAGAGAGATGTCCTCGTCCTCTGTATTCCCAGGGTTCCACACAGGAAGGTCACACCATCCCCCACCATCATCAGGTAGATGGGACCGAACAACTAGAACATAAAAGTCTGATATGTATAAAAGCTTATACTTTACTAAAGTTATTTTCTATAATTTTCCTAATTTAGGGTGAAGATCTGATAGATATAAAAGTTAAGATTAAGACAGAAGAAGAAGAGACGTATGTGAGGGATGATCAGCAATATGAACTTTTTTGATCATATTCCTGTGGCACCTCCTACACATTTTACGTATGCTTTTTGAGTGAATCATAGACCTTTATATGTCATCATAAAATGATAAGGAGTTATTAACTCAATGCTGGTGGTCCTCAGTATCACATCCTTTCATGGTTTAGGTCCTCATTTGTGTCATGCATGCTCCAAGTTGGATGGGCTTCCTGTATCTTCTCTCTCTGTTATTGGCCTCTTCCCGCTGGTATTCATTATTACATTATTGATCGTATAAGGATATGAGAAAGGGATCAATGAAATCTTTACCACATTGATCATAAATATCATAAGTAATGTAAGGAGTCATGAACCTGATGATAGTGGTCTTAAAGTTCCTATTGTGTCATGAACCCAATGATGGTGGTCTTCAAGATCTTATTGAGTCACAAGCCCAAGTGATGATGGTCTTTAAGATCTTATTGAGTCATAAACCCAATTATGGTGGTCTTCAAGATCTTACTAAGTCATAAACCCAAAGATGGTGGTGTTCAAGATCTTATTTGTGTCATACATTCTCCAAATTGGCCGTTCTCCCTGCACCCTCACTCTCTGATCTTCCTTTCATAGTTCAGGTCCTTATTTGTGTCATGCATAATACAAATTGGTTGTTTCCTGCATTCCCACTGTCTGGCCTCCGTTTGGGCTCTTCCCCACTGGTATTATAACATTATTGATTGTATACGGATGTAAGAAAGTGATGAATGAAATCGTATTCATTAACACATATTAATTGATCATAGATATCATTAGAAAGTGATGTAAGGAGTGATGAACCCAATAATAGTGGTCTTCAAGATCCTATTGACTCATGAACCCAATGATGTTGTTTTTCAAGATCTTACTGACTCATGAACCCAATGATGGTGGTCTTCAAGATCTTATTGAGTCATGAACCCAATGATGGTGGTCTTCAAGATCTTACTGACTCATGAACCCAATGATGGTGGTCTTCAAGATCTTACTGACTCATGAACCCAATGATGGTGGTCTTAAAGATCTTATTGAGTCGTGAACCCAATGATGATGGTCTTCACAATCTTATTGAGTCATGAACCCAATGATGGTGGTGTTCAGGATCTTATTAAGGCCGCGTACACACCATCGGACATATCCGATGAAAACGGTCCGCGGACCATTTCCATCGGATATCTCCGATCGGGAGTTTGATCCGATGGCGTGTACACACCATCGGATCAAATTCCCCACCGCCAGCGGGCGCGGTGACGTGGCGGTGACGCGGCGGTGACGTTGACGCCGCCGCGTCACCGCCACGTCACCGCACCAGGAAGTAAAACACTTCCGCGCATGCGCCGAATCTATTCGGCGGCGGCGCGGCGGCGGTGGGGGACGACATGTCTGCTGGTAAGTGTACTAACCAGCAGACATGTCGGGCGGACAGATTCCCACCGGATGGATTTCAAAGCATGCTTTGAAATCTGTCGGGTGGAGAAATCTGTCCGCTAGCCCATACACACGAGCGGAGATGTCTGCTGAAACGGTCCATCGGACCGTTTTCAGCGGACATATCCCCTCGTGTGTACGCGGCCTAAGTCATGAACCCAATGATGGTGGTCTTCAAGATTTTATTGAGCCAAAAACCCAATGATGGTGGTCTTCAAGGTCTTTTTGAGTCATGAACCCAATGATGGTGGTCTTCAAGATCTTATTGAGTCATGAACCCAATGATGGTGGTCTTCAAGATCATTCTTTCATGCATTCCCACTTTCTGGCCTCCGCTCTTACCAACTTTTATTCATATTACTACATCATTGGCCGTATAAAGAACTTTAATAAATAAATGAATGACAGAGGGGTTGGGGACCACCATTACCATTGTCATTCCAAGAAAATGACAGTCCCTATTTTGTGAAGAGGTTCTGAAAATGTAGAATTGACCTGGAACACGATCCAAAGGCCCATTTTCTGGTTTACTTGAAGGTGGAGGCATAAGATACTCAGCACTTGCTTTGAAGCTGTCTGGTGTAGGTTGAACCCTGGCTGAGGTTAACTAGCAATGAACCCTTTCATTCATTGTATTTTTTTTTATAGTATATGGACTCGACATCAGGAAAACATCAGAGGATTGTCTCACTTTGTCTCCAGACTGTAAAGTAGAAGATGAGGACATCATACAGTATAGTCCAGGAGAAAGCCCCACCACCCAACAATATTGTCCAGGAGAAAATATCACCACCCAACAATATTGTCCAGGAGAAAGCCCCACCACCCAACAACATTGTCCAGGAGAAAATATCACCACCCAACAATATTGTCCAGGAGAAAGCCCTACCACCCAACAACATTGTCCAGGAGAAAGCCCCACCACCCAACTATATTGTCCAGGAGAAAGTCCCACCACCCAACAAAATTATCCTGAGGAACCTCCGACTGTAAAAGATGGAGCCATCCTTCAGGCAGATAACATGATTACCTTTACAGAATCCCATTTATTCAATCTTCATGAGCAAAACAGTTCATGCATGGGTCGGCGGTCCTATTCCTGTCCCATTTGCGGAAAGTGCTTTGCCCGAAAGTCTCACGTTGATAGACATCAAATGTCTCACACGGGGGAGAAGCCGTTTCCATGTCCTGAGTGTGGGAAATGTTTTTCACAGAAGTGCCATCTTACCAAACACCAGAAATACCACATGGGTGAGAAGCCATATTCTTGCCCGGAGTGTGGGCAATGTTACTCACAGAAATCAATACTAGACAGACATCACAGATCCCACACTGGGGAAAAGCCATATTCCTGCCCTGAGTGTGGCAAATGTTTCAGGCAGCAGGCCCACCTTTCCAGACATCAGAGATCCCACACGGGTGAGAAGCCGTATTCCTGCCCCGACTGCGGACAGTGCTATTCGCAGAAAATACAACTTGTCGCCCATCAAATCTATCACACGGGCGAGAAACCGTATTCCTGCTCCGAGTGCGACAAAAGCTTTGTGCGCAAGCAAGATCTCGCCAGGCATCACAGGTCTCACACGGGGGAGAAGCCGTATTCCTGTCCCCTGTGCGGGAAATGTTTCTCGCAGAAGTCCCATCTTCCTGGACATCTGAGATCCCACACGGGCGAGAAGCCGTATTCCTGTCCCGAGTGCGGGAAAAGTTTTGTGTATAAAGTAGACCTGACTATCCACCGCAGAACTCACACGGGGGAGAAGCCGTATTTATGTCCCGACTGTGGGAAATGTTTTTCGAAAAAAGCAGATCTTTCCAGGCATCTAAGATCCCATAAGTCCCCCAATGCAGATTAATGTGCAGGAAATGTTTTCTGATGCCGCGTACAAACGATCATTTTTCGGGTTGTAATAATGACGTTTTTCAGGCTTCTAGAAAAAACAAAGTGTTTTTCAACCCCATCATTAAACCGGCCTTGTCTACACACGATCGGGAAAAAAAATGCTCCAGCAAAGAGCGGTGACGTACAACATGTACAACGGCACTATAAAGGGGAAGTTCCATTCGGATGGCCCAACCTTTGAACTGCTTTAGCTGATTCCGTGTTAGTAAAAGACGATTCGCGCTTTTCTGTCTGTTACAGCGTGATGAATGTGCTTATTCTATTACGAACGGTAGTTTTACCAGAACGAGCGCTCCCGTCTCATAACTTGCTTCTGAGCATGCGTGGACTTTTCACGTCGTTAAAGCCCAAACACGACCATTTTTTACAACTCGAAAAACGACAACGTTAAAAGCGTTGTGAAAAAATAGAGCATGTTCAAATTTTTTTGGGCCTTTTTTCAGAATCCCGAAAAATGCTCTGAAGCCCACACACAAAAAAACTTCATTTTTTACAACCCGAAAAATGAACGCGTGTACGCTAGGGATGAGCTTCGAGTTCGAGTAGAACTCATGTTCGACTCGAACATTGCCTGTTCGCCGAACAGCGAACTATTTGGGGTGTTCGCGGCAAGTTCGTGTGAACTTTAGAACCCTGTTAAAGTCAATGCGATTTGAATGTTTGAAATCTAAAGTGCTCATTTTAAAGGCTAATATGCAAGTAATTGTAATAAAAAGTGTTTGGGGACCCGGGTCCTGCCCCAGGGGACATGTATCAATGCAAAAAAAAGTCTTAAAAACTGCAGTTTTTTTGGCACAGTGATTTTAATAATTCCTTTAAGTGAAACAATAAAAGTGAAATATTCCTTTAAATTTCGTACCTAGGGGTGTGTATAGTATGCCTGTAAAGTAGCGCTTGTTTCCCATGCTTAGAACTGTCCCTGCACAAAGTGTCATTTCTGAAGGAAAAAAAAGTCATTTAAAATCACTCACGGCTATAATAAATTGTCGGCTCCCGGCAATACAGAGAAAAGTCATTCATAAAAAAAAAAAATGTGTGGGGGTCCACAGCATTTTTAAAAAAAAAATTGGGATGGAGTTCTCCTTAAAATCCATACCCCACATAATATTTTTTTTTATTTGACGCAGGGTTACCCTTAATATCCATACCAGACCCTAAGGTGAGTGATTTTAAATGACTTTTTTCCTTCAGAAATTACATTTTGTGCAGGGACAGTTCTAAGCACAGGAAACAAGCGCTACTTTACAGGCATACTATACACACCCCCTAGGTACAAAATGTATTCTTTCACTTTAAGCATTATTAAAATCACTGCTCCTGAAAAAACGGCCGTTTTGCATTGATACATGTGCCCTGGGGCAGGACCCGGGTCCCGAAACACTTTTTAGGACAATAACTTGCATATTAGCCTTTAAAATGAGTACTTTAGATTTCTAATGTTCGAGTCCCATAGACTTTAACGGAGTTCTAAAGTTCACACAAACTTTTGGTCTGTTCGCAGGTTCTGGTGCGAACCGAACCCAGGGGTGTTCAGCTCATCCCTAGTGTACGCAGCATGAGAGAATCAAATTTTGCTCTTCTTCAGAGCTCAGAAGCTTAATGATATTAGGAGGACACCTCAGAAACCACATGGCAGAAGACCCTTCTGTTGTTCGTAGTGTAATAAACTCTTCATAAAGAAAATTAACACCAGAAACTTACATCTGGTCAACTCTGCTAAATAAAAGGAGGAGGGAGGTGTCACTTCTGGTTGAGTTCTTTCTGCAGTGTAGTCTGATCTCCCCCGATCTTCCTCCCCAAGCTCTAAACTGCACAAAGCCTAATATTTTCCTAACAAATTTTACCAAAATTTTTCACCAAGCCGTAGTCTTCTTCTTGTGATTTATATACACTATAAAACCAAAACAATTGGGACGCCTTCCTTTACACACATCTGAACTTTAACCACTTCAGCCCCGGACCAATTGGCTGCCAAATGACCGGGCCACTCTTTGCGATTCGGCACTGCGTCGCTTTAACTGACAATGGCGCGGTGGTGCAACGTGGCTACCAAACAAAATTGACGTCCCTTTTTTTCCCCACAAATAGAGCTTCCTTTTGGTGGTATTTGATCACCTCTGCGGTTTTTATTTTTTGCGCTGTAAACAAAAATAGAGCGACAATTTAGAAAAAAAAAAGCTACATTTTGTACTTTTTGCTATAATAAATATCCCCAATTAAAAAAAAAAAAAAAAAAGCAAATTTTTCCTCAGTTTAGGCCGATACGTATTCTTCTACATATTTTGGTTAAAAAAAAATCGCAATAAGCGTTTATTGATTGGTTTGCGTCTACGAAAATAGTTTTATAACATTTTTATTATCGTAATTTTTTTTACTTGTTATGGCGGCGATCAGAAATTTTTATCGTGACTGCGACATTATGGCGGACACATCGGACACTTTTGGTGCTATTTTGGGACCATTGTCATTTATACAGCGATCGGTGCTGTAAAAATGCATTGATTACTGTGTAAACTGGCAGGGAAAGGGTTAACAAGTAAGGGGCGCTGAAAGGGTTAAATTAAGGGTGTCCTAGGGAGTGATTCTAACTGTTAGGGGGCGTGGCTTACTGTGACACATCACTGAGAGGGAGCAGGTGATCAGTGCTGTGTCACTATAGGCAGAATAGGGAGATGTCTTGTATACAAAGACATTCCACCGTTCTGCCGTTCCGTGACCCGATCGCAGGACACCGATGTGCTTCTGGAAGAATGCTCAAACATTCCCATAGACACACTCCTAAACCTTGTGGACGGCCTTCCCAGAAGAGTTGAAGCTGTTATAGCTGCAAAGGGCGGGGCCAACTCAATGTTGAACCCTACGGAAAAAGACTGGGATGCCATTAAAGTTCATGTGCGTGTAAAGGCAAGCGTCCCAATACTTTTGGCAATATAGTGTATGTCCTGGTTAGTACAAACATTGGTAAATCAGCCAAAGCTAATTGATAATGGTGGGAGAAGAGCTAAATATTGCTTCTGGTTGAAGAGCAGGGGAGATCAGACTACACTGCAAAACAATTTGGTGCAGCAGCATTTGCTAGGAGAGTGCCATTGGCTGGGTGTACGCGGTCAGTATGAAATTCACATATATATACATTCATATTTATATCTAATAAAAATTGAATTGTGTTTACAAAGTTTTTTAATTTCATAAAACATTTCTATATACTTAAATCGTTAATCAGGTGACAGATTAAATGGTTCCTTTAGATCTCAACTGGGTTTTTCCAGCCGATATGAAAGCAATGCAGGAGTCTTTTGTAATTGTCAGAGGTAAAAGAGCACATTGGCGGATGGGGGGTCTCAAATTAGAAAAGTTTAGGGGGCTTTACTTAAAGATGACCCTTTTAAGGTGTCTGTACCATCACAATCTCTATGGGGTCTAGTTATAAAACATTTGTTGCACGAATGTTAGAAGCATTCTGCAAGCTGAACGAAATGTCACTGTAATTTTTCTAAGAGATACATTCCAGTACTATCAGCTCCATCTAGTGGCCAGAATGTGGTACAGTTCTCTCATTGAGGTATTTCGGGGACGTGTACCACATTTTGGCCACTAGATGGAGCTAAAGAAGCAGGTAAAGGAGACACAATGGTGAAGGAAGGCTGGATGCTGGCAGGAGGGCACGAGGATCATTGGAGCAGGAAACATACGGGAGAACACAAGGATCACAAGAGCATTCTCAAATTCACTGGTAGTAGAACTCAAGACTGGAGGTAGGCTGGAATACCTGATTACCCTGGGAACAATGGGAACTGGGTACAGGCTGGATAGACACTGGGAACTGGGTACAGGCTGGATGGACACTGGGAACTGGATAAAGGCTGGATAGACACTGGGAACTGGGTACAGGCTGGATGGACACTGGAAACTGGATAAAGGCTGGATGGACATTGGACACTGGGAACTAGGTAGGGCCTGGACACTGGGAACTGGATACAGGCTGGACACTGGGAACTGGGTACAGTCTAGAAGGAGACTGGGAACTGGGTACAGGCTGGATGAACACTGGGAACTGGGTACAGGGTGGATGGACACTGGGAACTTGGTACAGGCTGGAGGGACACTGGGAACTGGGTACAGACTGGATGGACACTGGGAACTGGGTACAGGCTGGATGGACACAGAACTGGGTACAGGCTGGATGGACACTGGGAACTGGGTACAGGCTTGATGGACACTGGGAACTGGGTACAGGCTGGATGGACACAGAACTGGGTACAGACTGGATGGACACTGGGAACTGGGTACAGGCTGGATGGACACAGAACTGGGTACAGGCTGGATGGACACTGGGAACTGGGTACAGGCTGGATGGACACTGGGAACTGGGTGCAGGCTGGAAGGACACTGGGAACTGGGTACAGGCTGGATGGACACTGGGAACTGGGTACAGACTGGATGGACACTGGGAACTGGGTACAGGCTGGATGGACACTGGGAACTGGGTGCAGGCTGGAAGGACACTGGGAACTGGGTACAGGCTGGATGGACACTGGGAACTGGGTACAGGCTGGAAGGACACTGGGAACTGGGTACAGGGTGGATGGACACAGAACTGGGTACAGGCTGGATGGACACTGGGAACTGGGTACAGACTGGATGGACACATAACTGGGTACAGGCTGGATGGACACTGGGAACTGGGTACAGACTGGATGGACACTGGGAACTGGGTACAGACTGGATGGACACTGGGAACTGGGTACAGACTGGATGGACACAGAACTGGGTACAGGCTGGATGGACACTGGGAACTGGGTACAGACTGGATGGACACTGGGAACTTGGTACAGGCTGGAAGGACACTGGGAACTGGGTACAGGCTGGAAGGACACTGGGAACCGGGTACAGGCTGGAAGGACACTGGGAACCGGGTACAGGCTGGATGGACACTGGGAACTGGGTACAGACTGGATGGACACTGGGAACTTGGTACAGGCTGGAAGGACACTGGGAACTGGGTACAGGCTGGAAGGACACTGGGAACCGGGTACAGGCTGGAAGGACACTGGGAACCGGGTACAGGCTGGATGGACACTGGGAACTGGGTACAGGGTGGATGGACACTGGGAACTGGGTGTGGAAGATGGATAGTCAGGAATCCTCTGCCACAGGATTTAAGTCCCGAACTTCCAGCCTTACAGCAAAAGAGCCTTTAAGCCTACCCGGAGGACTGTAAGACAAATAGAGTAGTGGATCCCTTTATAACAAAGTCACCAGGTCTATTCCAAGACATCAGCTTGCTTTGCTTGGTCTCCTCCAGGGCAGGTCCTCCCTCCGTATTCTTTTTTAAGCAGCTTCCCCCACTTGGATGGACAGCTTGGGATCCCCCTTTGAATTGTAGGCCCCAGCCAGCATAGATGGGCCTACTCCATGGAAAAGCGACCTCGGGCCAAAGTGGTCCCGTGGTCAAGATCACACATACGTGCCTCGCGCCAGGAGGGCCACAAGGCGGAGGACCCCGAAAAACAGCATCTGCCCCTTAAGTATCCCTTCCCAGCATGCACAGAGGGGCACCACTGCCACTGGGCTGCTGACGAGAAGGGTCACTCAACACACCATGGTTAGCTTGTGTTCCAACATGGGCCTGAGGTGGTAACGCCAATACCGGCAACAGGGGAAAATCCTATCAAGCACAACCATAGCCAGAACAGAGGCTAATTTCAGTGGAATTCAACAAAGTCTGAGCCCACTATTGGCTCGGACATCCCTCTAAATTTAGAATAGCACCCCAGTCATTGGGAGAAGGGCTCTACATATACAACTATATAGATAAGACCAAAATGAGGGACAAATGAGGTGGAAAGAGGGACATTGCTAGAAATTAGGGACAGTTGTGAGCTATGGTTTCAGTGACTGGTCACACTACGAGACATTTCACGAGGGGCTGCAGTTTCCTCTGAGCTCTGGAAGGTGGTGACCTCACTTCTACCCAGACAGAAAGTCTCTATGGAAGACAGGAAGTGATGTCATGTCAGGCAAAGACAGGAAGTGATGTCAGGTATAAAGAGGAGTTTCCGGGTGAGAGGTGAGTCGGGAGGAAGTAGAGAGGAGACATTGCTGGAACTGGCAGCAGAGGAGCTAATGGTTCTTTTGCGCTCTTTCTAATTATAGTTTATGAATTGAAGACGTCCGGAAACCTGCTACGCAATAAAATCCAATTAGAAATGTATAATCCGTTAAGGTGAGAAGAGGTGACACACGTCTTCAACATGAAGGAAATGTTCCGGCCCCGTAACTGGGGGAATGTTCTGACCCTGAGTGGGGTTAACCATTTCATGTCCAAAGATCATCGACCCAGTTCAAAGAATACCAGGCGAGCGTGGGTTGGTCAACTTGGCAATAACTCAATGAGTAATTCACGTACTTAAATCTTTCTTTAAGACTTATTTATAAGGCCACATAAAGATTTTATTAGGTCCATATGTACATGAAAAAATGCTGTTGTTGTTTTTCAATTATAGGCTGAGAAATACACCCAAAACTTTGTAAAAAAAAAGAACAAACAACAAGAACATTCCAGAAATCATCAAGAAGATCTTTGTAGTGCTGACAGGAGAGGTGAGCGGTGCCGGGAATTCTGGGACATTATCCAGTAACAGACAAGGGGTGTGTCTGGATGGTGACTGTATCATTGTGTGTGTCAGGTTCCTATAAGGTGTCAGGATGTCACTGTCTATTTCTCCATGGAGGAGTGGGAGTATTTAGAAGGACACAAGGATCTCTACAAGGACATCATGATGGAGAATCAGCCGCCCCTCACATCACCGGGTAAGAGGAGACTTTATTGTAAAGGAGAGAGCAGTACGGAGGCTCCACCTAGATCCCCCATCATCTGATAAACACATAGAAACAATGTATTCAGTCAGTGTGTGTGTTTCCTACAGATGGATCCAGTAATGGGAACCCACCAGAGAGATGTCCCCGTCCTCTGTATTCCCGCGATTCCACACAGGAGGGTCACACCATCCCCCACCATCATCAGGTAGATGAGGAACAATCACTGATAGTATCATTAGGATCTGTACATTATCTGCATTGTTACCATTGATGTCATTTGTATTATATATTCAGAGTGGGAACCTGAGTGATCCTAAAGTTGATATTAAAGTAGAGATAAAAGAGGAGGATGATGAGGATGGGGTGATGGAGGGAGAACACAAAGATCTGTACCAGGACACCATGGTGGAGTCATCCAGCTACAGAAACCCACCAGAGAGATGTTCCCGTCCTCTGTATTCCCGGGATTCAACACAGGAAGGTCACACCATCCCTCACCTTGATCAGGTAGGTGATCAAGAATTATCAGTAGTATGATTTATACACAATCATATTTGTTAAAATAAATGTTTTATTATATATTTAGAGTGGAAACCTCGGGGATTATAATATTATTGTGAAAGAAGATTATAAAGAGGAGGATGAGGAGTATGGAGTGGTGGAGGAGTTTTCCATTGAACCCAAAGATCCATACAAGGAAAATATGATGGACCTACCTAATACCAGAAACCCACCAGAGAGATGTCCCCGTCCTCTGTATTCCCGGGATTCCACACAGGAAGGTCACACCATCCCCCGCCATCATCAGGTAGGTGGAGTTGAGGGTCGGGAACATAAAGTGATTGAACACTCTGACATGTGGAGATGATGTGTGGACTCTACAAGATGATATTTTCTATGTGATCTCACATCATAAATACTTCAATGTTACAGATGTTATTTTCTGCCATTCTGTTGGTTTAGGGTGAAGATCTGATGATCATGAAAACTGAGTGTGACGTAGAAGAGACGTATGTGAGGGATGATCAGCAATATACGGAGGAGGCTGGAATAACGAGGACATTCATAGAGGAGGACACTCCTACAGAGATCAGCACAGGTGACCCATAATATATTCTTCTCTTATCTCTGCTCTGTTACTGCACACTGATTGGTCCAGAGTAGGGCGGGAGCTGAGTGATATCAGCCAATAATAGGCTGATAATGGTCCCCTCCCTGCACTGATACCCGTCCTGGGGTTCGGCTGGCAGTATTAGGTTGTGTGTCACTCCTAGTTATAGTAGCACAGATATGATAACACAGATTGAGCCTTTCTTAGGTTTTTCCCTCTTCTTCCAGCAGACTTATAGCTACAGTATCTCACAAAAGTGAGTACACCCCTCACATTTTTGTAAATATTTTATATCTTTTCATGTGACAACGCTGAAGAAATTACAGTACACTTTGTTACAACGTAAAGTAGTGAGTGTAGAGTTTGTATAACAGTGTAAATTTGCTGTCCCCTCAAAATAACTCAACACACAGCCATTAATGTCTAAACCGCTGGCAACAAAAGTAAGTACACCATTAAGTCTAAGTCAAATTGAAATTTTGACTTAACCCTCTTGGGCATGGAGGTCACCAGAGCTTCACAGGTTGCCACTGGAGTCCTCTTCTCCTCCTCCATGACAATAAAAAATCCTTACATCCCTAAGTGAAAATTTCCAAAATGGGCCCAATTAGCCATTTTCCCTCCCAGTGGCATGTGACTTGTTAGTGTTACAAGTTCACAGGTGTGAATGGGGAGCAGGTGGGGTTAGCTCTGCACTAACGATCCGATTATCGTACGATTCTTCCTCGAACAACATTTTTCGTATGATATTCGGGTCATGGGTACAAGCGAGAGGAGGTGTCGCCTGGGCGGAATAAGGAAGTGGGACAGGAAGTCCCACTCCTACCGAAGTCCCCACTCCCCCCCCCCCCCCTAACAAAAAGAATACCGTACATTCCAAATGTGGCATATAAGGGGGCGAGGAGTGATTAAAGCTCCACTTTTGGGTGGAACTCAGCTTTTTAGAGCTATGGGCGGAAGTGACGTCTTGACGTCGCTTCCGTCCTGCAATGACTTGAAGACGGTGGGGGCCCGAGGATCCGATTGCCTCTGCTGCTACCGACGGCCATGCTAAGCAGTGGAGGGGGGCCCCCTCTTCCGCCGCCATAAAAGTGATCTCGCAGCAAATCCGTCGCAGAGTCCACTTTTATCTGAAAGAGAACCGCCGGCTCTTGAAGAGCATACTGGGGTTATGGTAGCTAGTTGCTACCATAACAACGGTATTCCTCTTCAAAGACAGGGCAGTTAAGTGATCTGGGAGGAGGACCAAAGGTTCTTTGATAGGGGAAAGAGTCCCAGCTGGTTGGGACCTCCACAGAGAACATCTCCTCCCTCATATCTACCTGATCCTGATGAAATCTTGATGGAAGTGAACTAACCCTCTCAGATATATTGACAATGTTTTTATAGTCCCCATTGGTTCCTGCTCTTCTGACAAGGCTGTGTAATTGTAGAAGTGATCTGGGAGGAGGACCAAAGGTTCTTTGATGGGGGGAAGAGTCCCAGCTGGTTGGGACCTCCTCAGAGAACATCTCCTCACTCATATCTAGACATGTGCAATTTGTTTAGTTCCTAATTCGTTTTTTTAACTCATTTTGGCTAATTTGTTAATTCTCAAAATTTAAAAATTCGGAAATTCGAATTTCGGGAATTCAAATTCAGAATTCAAACATTTTCAAATTTACAAATCTTCGAATTTCCGAATCTTTGAATTTTCAGAGTTTCCAAAAAAGGCTAAAAACAAATAAAGCGAAAATGAACAAATTTTTCGGCAGAGCACGTCTTCTCATATCTACCTGATCCAGATGGAACCTTGATGAAGGTGAACTAACCCTCTCAGATCTATTGACAACGTTTTTCTATTTTTCCAGGACACGCCATGGAGAAACCCTCAAAGGATCGTCTCACTTTATCTCCAGGTTGTAAATTGGAAGACGAGGACGTCATACGCATTTGCACAGGAGAAACGGCAATGAGCTCCACTATGGATGGAGGACTTCACATTGTAGTTGAACCGTCAAATCCCTCTGATTCTGAGCAACCTCGTACTGTGAGGGACGGTGCCGGAATTCAGGAGGAAAAATGTTCCTGTCCTGAATGTGGGGAAAGTTTTAGCTCTGAATTAAGTCTTTCTGTACATCAGAGATCTCACACGGGGGAGAAGCCGCACTCCTGTCCTGAGTGCGGCAAAAGTTTTCTTTATAAATCATTTCTGATCAGACATCAGAGCACCCACACGGGCGAGGAGCTACTTTCCTGTCCTGACTGTGGGGAATTATTTCTACGTAAATATCACCTTAGTGTACATCAGAGGTCGCACACGGGTGAGAAGCTTCACTCCTGCCCTGAGTGCGGGAAAGGTTTCCTTTATAGATCAACTCTGGCCAGACATCAGACAACTCACACGGAGGAGAAGCCGTTTTCCTGTCCTGATTGCGGGAAATGTTTTTCACAGAAGGCCCATCTTTCCGCGCATGAGAAATACCACAGGAGCGATAAACCGTATTCCTGTTCTCAGTGCGGGAAATGTTTCACACAGAAATCGCTACTTGCCAGACATGAAAGATTTCACACAGAAGAAAGGAAATATTCATGCTCTGATTGTGGGAAACGTTTTTTGTGAAAATCTGAGCTCACCGTACATCTGAGGTCTCACACGGGGGAGAAGCCGCATTCCTGCCCCGAGTGCGGGAAATGCTATCGATTGAAATCGAACCTTGTCATACATCAGAGATCCCATACGGGGGAGAAGCCGTATTCTTGCCCTGAGTGCGGGAAATGTTTTTCGAATAGATCTATTCTCAACGTACATCTAATATGCCACACGGGCGAGAGGCCGTATTCCTGCCCCGAGTGCGGGCAAAGATTTCCACGGAAATCAGAACTTATCATACATCAGCGATCTCACACGGCTGAGAAGCCGTATTCCTGCCCCGAGTGCGGGAAATCGTACAAACGTAAATCGGTACTTGTCGAGCATCAGAGGTCTCACACGGGGGAGAAACCGTATTGTTGCTCTGAGTGCGGGAAGTGTTATCAGCAGAGATCACAACTTGTCATACATCAGAGGTCACACACGGGGGAGAAGCCGTATTCCTGCCCTGAGTGTGGGAAACGTTATCAACGGAAGTTTCAGCTCATCACACATCAAAGATCTCACACGGGGGAGAAGCACCCGTATTCCTGTGCTGATTGCGGGAAATGTTTTTCGCAGAAATCCAATCTTATCAGACATGAGAAGTCCCACACCAACCTCAAGGTGCAGTAGCATTAGTGCGGGAGTTGTTTTCTATATGATTTATAGTTTGCCATACATCAGGGATCCTCCATTTTTTTTTTAACATTTACAATGTCCCTCAGAGTAAGAGTATTGACACCAATGCAAAGAGCCCAGTCTTGTAGTGAATAGAAGTTTTTTTCTGCAACACCAGTTGAGTCATGGTGTTTCTATCACGTATCCCGGTGAAGACTAGAATGTTGTGGAGGCCTCTTTTTTCACCCCTGCGGGAAGTGAAGGCCAAGAGTGTGAGGGAATGAAGTAGCATGGGTGCCGGAGTAGCTGGCTGCTGATGTCCATAGAGCTGGAAGTCGCAGTCCTCAGGATAGAATGCTGAAGCAAATTGGCACCGAAGCAGGAAGCAGTCAGCGATAGCCAGATAGCAAAGAACTGAATTGGCAGGCAGAGCAAGTCCAAGAAGCAGGCCAAGGTTGGTAACAACTGGGCAATCCAGTAGAGAGAAGTCCAGTAAACAGGCCGAGTTCAGAGTAACCAGATGAGCAAGGTGAAGTCCAGGGAGAAGCCAGGTCCTACCTAGGTATGCACACACAACAGATCCGGTCTCAAAACCAAGCTGAAGACCATTCAGCAGGCTACATGTACACTAGCCAACCCAAACCACGGCTGTGGGAAAAATCAGCAGGCAAAGCAAGTTCAAGAAGCAGGCAAAGCAAGTTCAAGAAGCAGGCAAAGGTCAGTTACAACTGAGCAAAGCAGTATAGACAAGTCCAGTTAACAGGCCAAGTTCAGAGAAAATGCTAAGGATGAGTTCTGGCGTGTTCGCAAACCCTACGTTCAGAGCCCGCCAGGAAGTCGGCACTGCGCTAATCACAGGCAGTGAGACATTATCCCGATGCGCTGCTGTAGAGATCAGGAAATGCCTGTGATTAGCACAGCGCCGACTTCCTGGCAGGCTTTGCACGTGGGGTTTACGAACACGCCGGAGCTCATCCATGATCAAGGTAGAGGCAAGGAACAGAGGCAAAACCCAGGAGAAGCCAGGTTGGCACACACAACAGATCAGGTCTCAAAACCAAGCTGAAGACCATTCAGCAGGCTACATGTACACTAGCCTACCCAAACCGCGGATGTGGGAAAGATCAGCAGGCAAAGCAAGTCCAAGAAGCAGGCAAAAGTCAGTAACAACTTCGAAAAGCAGTATAGACAAGATCAGAGTAACCACATGATCAAGGAGCAGGGGCGAAGCTTAGGAGAAGTCAGGTAGGCACACACAACAGGTCAGGTCTCAAAACCAAGCTGAAGAACATTCAGCAGGCTGAAGATCATTGAGCAGCTTCTTCCAGTGACACATCCATTTAAAGAGGCTGCTGGATGGAAAGTGTGCACGCCAATCGCTACGTGCAGGTGCTGGGTCATCATAGCACATTAGCTGTTACCCTTTTTCCCAGAAGTATAAGAATCAATGCAATGAGCAAAAGTCTGCGCTGGTTTCCTGAGATTCCAGCTCACCTTGGGCTACGTGTACACTAGCCTATCCAAACGGTGGGAAAGATCACCTTTTTGTGCCTGATCTCCTGGATTTGGGGACCTGGTACCGGCCAGCTATAGGTCCCCTACATATAGCCCAACTCTTCCTCTACACATGTGCAAAATTTGTTGTCTGTGTGATCCCAGGCCAGGGAGCACCGATTTTTCAAAACTTGGCACACATATAGCCCCATTTATCCTCTACAAGTGTGCAAAGTTTGTTGTCTAGGGGACCCAAGGCTGGGGAGCACCAATTTTTTAAAGCTTGGCACCCCTTCCATAGACTCCATTGTTAAACGTCAGTCTAGGCATGAGCACAGTGAGGCATGCAAATGATCACAATGAGGCATGCAGATGGACACCATAGGCTTATACTCGAGTCAATAATTTTTCCCATTTTTTTGTGGTAAAATTAGGTGCCTCGGCTTATACTCGAGTATATATGGTACTTACTTTTTGCACAATGAGTTACCTTATTATGTGTTTATGTATTGGTAAGGTAGGGATCCTCCTATGGACCTCTATAACCTTCCACCACAATGTCTTCTCATTTCATCCCTGGTAATGTCTGCCCCCCAATCTGCTCTATTAACCCCCAATTGCCCTCCCTTACAACCCAGTTCAATTACTCACTCAACCATCCCAAAACTGCTTCCCTTAGCATTTCCAATTGTGTTTTTCAACTATTTAGGGATTTTGAGTGCTAAAAAAAATACGTTGCGAATGTGAGTATAAGTTCCAAGGTAATGGGAACTGACATCAACTTTGTGTAATACGTGCAATAAAGATATTCTAATGCAAAAGTGTCTGAGGTTTCTTATTGTTCCCCCATAGATAGACATCAAGAATATACAGTATATTCCAATGATAAGCTCTGGTGGTAGGGTACTCCCGATACTAGTATCGGCACCGATGCCAAGCATTTCCCTGAGTACTTGGTGAGGTCTGGCTGAGCCAGTGTCAGGCCAAACTTTACCTGACCCTCGGAATCAAGAGATGTGCAGAAGGAAGGAAGAGGAATAGTCTGCAAGCAAGGAAAGTGCTGGAGGAGCCCGAAGTAGTAGCATGTACAGGGAGCGTACATAGTTCTGTCCTAATTCACTGGGCATCCAATATTTCCTTTACCCCATCCAAGTTAATTCCCGCAATAAAACAAACAAAAACAAACCCAGTGGACTGTTCATTGTCTTGGAGTGTCTGGAAAGTGAATGCCGGGCTGGGCAGGGTGACAGGTGGGCCACAACACTTAGCGCCCCTATGGGGCTATAACTTGGCACAACTGTTACCTCATTATCCTCTCTTCGAAGAGATTTTTTCTCCCTTCCAGTTATCTCTCAGGACAGGAAGTGAAAAGTAATATCTCTAGTAGGACTAGATGGGGATAAAAAGTCATACAGTTATGGCAGATGAGTGTATAGTACATTGACACACAGCACAAGTCCATTTTCTGGGGCTGCAGTTCTTCTGTGCTCCACAAGGTGGCAATCTCACTTATCCTGGAACAGGAAGTCTCTATGGAAGACAGGAAGTGATGTCAGGTACAGACAGGAAGTTCCGGGTGAGAGGTGAGTCAGGAGATTGGTGAGGAGACATTGCTGGAACTGGCAGACGAGGAGGTAATACGACTGTGTTTTATCATTTATCTCTTTAGCCAAACGTATTCTATGACATTTTGTTGGTGGCTTAAAGTGGAGCCTTAAAGTGCATTTATTACCCCAAAAAATGTGAAAGGATTAGGACCCCTCTTTTCTTTCAGCAAGGTCAACTTTTCCCTCATTTCGAGGAGATTTCTTCTCACGTCCTGTTGTCTCCCTGGGACCAGAAGTGGCTCCAATAAGCCTCAAATAGATGGGCATAAAAATACTCGATAGATTTTTTTTCCATTATATACAAATTGGAATGTTAAAGTCTTAATTTTATTAGGAAGTAGGGATGAGCTTCAGGTCAACCACGACTTTGACCCAAATTCAAGTTATTCACAGTTTGGTAATAGGGACTAACTAATGAGATTTTTTTGGCCACAATACTGATCCGGTTACCAAGAATGCCCTTCCTTGCGTATCATCTGTGATCAGTTGGCTTAGATGGACCAGTCATGGTGGTTTTCTTACATGCCCAACCCCTCACTATAGAATTTTAGGTTCCCAGCATGCTTTCTGATGCGTTTCAATGAGCAGCCTGCAAAACAAACCCATTCCGATTCGCTCATCCCTTTTAAAAAAAAAGGAAAATTATATTTCCAGTGACTTCTGATAGAGATCAAAAAAATAACAAACAGTGCAGGCTAAAATGGAACAAAGCCGGGCAGTTCTGAAATAAACATCAACCCTCATATTGTCCCCCACACATCCTCACCCTAATATTGTACAACCTTTTTTTTGAAAAGCCCATGGCGTGTGAAAAACACACAAAAACTCCACCCGGTGCCAAAAAAGTGCACACACATAAAGAGTGACACAAAACGTGCAACGGGTGTTACACTTGTCCTCCACTAGGAAGGACCTTACCCTGATCCCCCGTGTGGGTTAGGCTCCATACGGGGACCGAGGTATTTCACATGGTCCATCTGGCCGAAACCAGACGGACCCCTTTCTCTGGAAGGTCTGCCGAAACAGACCCACCCATGTACTCAGTGGGACTCCCCTGGAGAGCAGGCGAACTAAGCCAGAAGGCCATGTCCAGCCCCTCCCAAGACGTTCAGGGTAGGCCCGAGGACCCACACCCTACTAATCGCACTGTGACAAACGTGCCACAACCAACAAAAAAGTGACAAACACAGGAATAAATAAAAAAAAAAAGTGGGGAGAAGGAAGGTGGGAGAAGTGAAAGTGACCGTTGTGCAATGCCTAATATTGTACAACCAGTACAATCCACATAATTCTCCTCTATCCATCTATAGAGAAAGCCGTATAGATCACATGACCATGTCACTGAGGATGGGGGACCGGAAGGAGGACCTGAGTCACATGACCGAGAAGATACTAAACCTTACCATGGAGATCATCTACCTGCTGACTGGAGAGGTGAGGAGGATTCTGGGAGGTCACATGACATCACTCTTCTCTCTATTAATAAAACACAGACCTGACCGGAGAGGTGAGGAGGATTCTGGGAGGTCACATGACATCACTCTTCTCTCTATTAATAAAACACAGACCTGACCGGAGAGGTGAGGAGGATTCTGGGAGGTCACATGACATCACTCTTATCTCTATTAATAAAACACAGACCTGACCGGAGAGGTGAGGAGGATTCTGGGAGGTCACATGACATCACTTTTATCTCTACTAATAAAACACAGACCTGACCAGAGAGGTGAGGAGGATTCTGGGAGGTCACATGACATCCTCTTATCTCTATTAATAATACACAGACCTGACCGGAGAGGTGAGGAGGATTCTGGGAGGTCACATGACATCACTCTTATCTCTATTAATAATACACAGACCAGACCGGAGAGGTGAGGAGGATTCTGGGAGGTCACATGACATCACTCTTATCTCTATTAATAATACACAGACCTGACCGGAGAGGTGAGGGGGATTCTGGGAGGTCACATGACATCACTCTTATCTCTATTAATAAAACACAGACCTGACCGGAGAGGTGAGGAGGATTCTGGGAGGTCACATGACATCACTCTTATCTCTATTAATAAAACACAGACCTGACCGGAGAGGTGAGGAGGATTCTGGGAAGTCACATGACATCACTCTTATCTCTATTAATAAAACACAGACCTGACCGGAGAGGTGAGGAGGATTCTAACATGATATTCCTATTTGTTCTCCAATACAGAGATTTCCTCTTGTGAAGTCAGGTGATCATATGACCATTTCATGTGACTCCCTAAAACCCGAGAGACACAACATGGAGAAGATTCAAGAAGTCACCAGGAAGATGATGGAGCTGCTGACAGGAGAGGTGAGGAGGATTCTGGGAATTCTGGGACCTTATCCAGTAACAGACAAGGGGTGTGTCTGGATGGTGACTGTATCATTGTGTGTGTCAGGTTCCTATAAGGTATCAGGATGTCACTGTCTATTTCTCCATGGAGGAGTGGGAGTATTTAGAAGGACACAAGGATCTCTACAAGGACGTCATGATGGAGAATCAGCCGCCCCTCACATCACCGGGTAAGAGGAGACTTTATTGTAAAGGAGAGAGCAGTACGGAGGCTCCACCTAGATCCCCCATCATCTGATAAACACATAGAAACAATGTATTCAGTCAGTGTGTGTGTTTCCTACAGATGGATCCAGTAATGGGAACCCACCAGAGAGATGTCCCCATCCTCTGGATTCCCGGGATTCCACACAGGAAGGTCACACCATCCCCCACCATCATCAGGTAGGTGGAGTTAAGGGTCGGGAACATAAATTGATTGAACACTCTGACATGTGGAGATGATGTGTGGACTCTACAAGATGATATTTTCTATGTGATCTCACATCATAAATACTTCTATGTTACAGATGTTATTTTCTGCCATTCTGTTGGTTTAGGGTGAAGATCTGATTATCGTAAAAGTTGAGTGTGACATAGAAGAGACGTATGTGAGGGATGATCAGCAATATACGGAGGAGGCTGGAATGACGAGGACATTCATAGAGGAGGACACTCCTACAGAGATCAGCACAGGTGACCCATAATATATTCTTCTCTTATCTCTGCTCTGGAAACAAAGAAAAAAGTACAATTGGCCGGACTTTAGAGGCATAGAAAACAATAGGGAAGTAGAAAAAAATAACAATTTTATTGAGAAAAGTACATGGTATATTCAAAAAGTGTTCAGAATTATAAAAAATCATGTAGAATGATGCAAATTGTACAGTGAGCCCTTGTGTGTCGACACATTTCGCCTTTTGGCTTCTTCAGGATGTGATCAAAGTTTAGAGACATAACAAAGAGAGAGAGAGAACGAGTCTCACTGTCTTAAAGTAGACTAGATCTCATTTGCAAAATATCCAGTGTCCGGGGAATTTCCAAAAACAGGGTCCAATATGTGAAATAATTCCAAAGGACTCCAAAGAAATAAGCCGCAAATGGCAAAATTCGCACTGAAAATAGGCATGGAGGCATCTTCTGTTGCCAAAAATAGGGCACGTGACCATGTCAGGAGATTCGGGGTCCAAGAAAGGACTACACACACGGAGCTTGTAGTGTTGATGGGATATAGTATAGCTTCCATGCCTCTGCTCGATAATTCCCTATTTTGTGTGTGCGAATTTTGCCGTTTGCGGCTTATTTCTTTGGAGTCCTTTGGAATTATTTCACATATTGGACCCTGTTTTTGGAAATACCCCGGTCACTGGATTTTTTTGCAAATGAGATCTAGTCTACTATAAGACAGTGAGACTCGTTCTCTCTTTGTTACCTCTCTGAACCTTGATGACATCCTGAAGAAGCCAAACGGTGAAACGCGTCGATGCACAAGGGCTCACTGTACAATTTGTATCATTCTACGTGATACATTATATTTTTTCTACTTCTCCATTGTTTTCTATGCCTATAAAGCCTGGCCAATGGTAAGTCCCTGAATACCGTTTTCTTTGTTTCCTCTCGAATTTACGGATGTGGCAATGTGAGTGCTCCCTTTTTCTATATCTCCATAACTCTGCTCTGTTACTGCACACTGATTGGTCCAGAGTAGGGTGGGAGCTGAGTGATATCAGCCAATAATAGGTTAATAATGGTACTACATGTCACCAGAAGCCTAGGCCTATGGTCACTTGTTCTATGATAAAGGGTCTACAAGTCTGAACTTTGACCCTCTCGTCTATCAGAGATCACATGACCCCGTGCCTAGGCTTGTGGTTGCATGCCATTGAAGTCAATGCGGTACAAATTATTTCAGTTTCCATTGACTTCAATGGGGAAACTCGCTTTGATATGCAAGTGCTTTGGATTACGAGCATTCTCCTGGGATGGGTTATGTTTGTAATCCTAGGGTCCTTTGTACATGTCACCAGAAGCCTAGGCCTATGGTCACTTGTTCTATGGTAAAGGGTCTACAAGTCTGAACTTTGACCCTCTTGTTTATCAGAGGTCACATGACTCAGTGCCTAGGCTTGTGGTTGTGTAAAGATCACGCCCCTCCTAGTCCCCATTGGTTCCTGCTCTTCTGACAAGGCTGTGTAAATGTAGAAGTGATCTGGGAGGAGGACCAAAGGTTCTTTGATGGGGGGAAGAGTCCCAGCTGGTTGGGACCTCCACAGAGAACATCTCCTCACTCGTATCTAGACATGTGCAATTTGTTTACTTCCGAATTGTTTTTTTAACTCATTTTGACTAATTTGTTCATTCCTGAATTTCCGAAATTCGGAAATGTCAAAATCCGGAAATGTGAAATGTTTGAATTTTCAAATTTCCAAACTTCCGAATCTTTGAATTAAAAAAAAAAGCTAAAAAAAAAAGAATAAAGCGAAAATGAAAGAATTTTTCGGCAGTGCACATGTCTACTCATATCTACCTGATCCAGATGGAATCTTGATGGAAGTGAACTAACCCTCTCAGATATATTGTAGAAGTGATCTAGGAGGAGGACCAAAGGTTCTTTGATGGGGGGGAAGAGTCCCAGCTGGTTGGGACCTCCAGAGAGAATATCTCCTCACTCATATCTACCTGATCCAGATGGAATCTTGATGGAAGTGAACTAACCCTCTCAGATATATTGTAGAAGTGATCTAGGAGGAGGACCAAAGGTTATTTGATGGGGGGAAGAGTCCCAGCTGGTTGGGACCTCCAGAGAGAACATCTCCTCACTCATATCTAGACATGTGCAATTTGTTTAGTTCCGAATTAGTTGTTTAACAAATTTTGACTAATTTGTTTCCGAAATTTTTGAATTTCCGAAATTTAGAAATGTGAAAATTAGAATTTCGAAAATTCAAAAATTCTGAATTTTCCAATTTCCAAAATTTCCAGTTTCCGAATCTTCGAATTTCTGAATTTCCAAAAAGCTAAAAAACGAATAAAGTGAAAATAAACACATTTTTCGTCAGTGCACACGTCTACTCATGTCTACCTGATCCAGATGGAATCTTGATAGAAGTGAACTAACCCTCTGATATATTGACGACGTTTCTTTCTATTTTTCCAGGACACGCCATGGAGAAACCCTCAAAGGATCGTCTCACTTTATCTCCAGGTTGTAAAATGGAAGATGAGGACATCACAGGAGATTGTGGAGGAGAAAAGACAATGAGCTCCACTATGGATGGAGGACTTCACAGTGTGGATAGACCATGGAATCCCTCCGACTCCAAGCAACCTCGTACTGTGAGGGACGGTGCCGGGATTCAGGGGGAGAAGACATTTCCCTGTCCTGAGTGCCGAAAAAGTTTTAAGTCTGAATTAGGTCTTACTGTGCACCAGAGATCTCACACAGGGGAAGAGCTTCATTCCTGCCCTGAGTGCAGAGAATCTTTTTCACGGAAGTATCTCCTTACCGTACATCAGAGGTCGCACACAGGTGAGAAGCTTCATTCCTGCCCTGAGTGCGGGAAATGTTTTCTTTATGAATCAGAACTGCTCACACACCAGAAATCTCACACAGGGGAGAAGCCGTATTCCTGTGCCGAGTGCGGGAAACGTTTTTCACGGAAGTCCAATCTTTCTGCGCATCAGGCATCGCGCACGGGTGAGGAACTGCATTCCTGTCCTGAGTGCGGGAAACGTTTTTCAAAGCAGTGCGATCTTTCTGTACATCAGCGATTGCACGTGGTTCAGAATAAATATTCCTGCGCCGTCTGCGGAGAAAGATTTTTCTATAAATCGGAACAGGTCAGACATCAGAGATCTCACAGGGGTGAGAAGCCGTTTTCCTGTCTTGAGTGCGGGAAATGTTTCTCAGAGAAGTGCAAACTTTCTGCACATCAGAGGTTGCACACAGGTGAGAAGTCTCATTTCTGCCCTGAGTGCGGGAAATGTTTTCTTTATGAATCAGAACTGGTCACACATCAGAGATCTCACTTAGGGGAGAAGCCGTTTTCCTGTTCTGAGTGCGGGAAATGTTTTTCTAAGAAAAGCAATTTTTCTGCACATCAGAGATTGCACACGGGGGAAAAGCTTCATTCCTGTTCTGAGTGCGGGAAATTTTTTCCTTATGAATCAGATCTGGTCACACATCAGAGGTCTCACACGGGTGAGAAGCCGTATTCCTGCCCTGAGTGCGGGAAATGTTTTACGCAGAAGTCTACTCTTAACAAACACCAGATAACGCACGCAAACCTGGAGAAGGTTCATTCCTGCCCTGAGTGCGGTAAATGTTTTTTTTATAAGTCAGAACTGATCACCCATCAGAGATCTCACATGGGAGAAAAGCCGCATTCCTGTTCTGAGTGCGGGAAATGTTTTTCATGGAAGTACAGCCTTCATGAGCATCAGCGATGCCACACGGGAGAGAAGCCGTTCAACTGTTCCGAGTGCGGGAAATGTTTTTCCAAGAAAAGCAATTTTTCGAAACACCAGAGGTTGCACCGGGGTGAGAGGCCTCATTCCTGTGCTGAGTGCGGGAAAAGTTTTCCTTCTAAATCGGAACTGCTCAGACATCAGAGATCACACACGGGTGAGAAGCCGTTTTCCTGTCCTGAGTGCGGGAAATGCTTTACTCAGAAGTGTTATCTTATCAAACATCAGAGAACCCACACAAACCTTGAGGTGTATTAGTGTCCATAGTGCGGGAAATGTCTTCTTCCAGAAGCGCATTTGTGAGCTCAGGCACTGATGTTGGATGAGACGGCCTGGCTCCATAGGTGTGCCAGCCTATTGCATTAGGGTGTGCACCCCAAAGCTCAAACACACACTACCGATCACTCAACATGTTTATTCAGAAAGGGAAGGGGCTGATGAATACATCATTTACCAGCCCCTTCCCTCACACATCCTAAAAGATTCCCGCAGCAGAGGAGAGGAGGGAAGCCAGTAGTGCTGCAGAGGGAAGGAGGGGGGAACCAGGACAGTAGGGGGAATCTGTGCTGCACAGGGTTATTAGGGTGTGCCTGGGCACATCCGGCACACCCTGTACGCACGCCTATGCCTGGCTCGCTTTAATTCCTCTCAGGAGTGTTCCTTTGGGTTGAGGTCAGGACTCTGTGCAGGCCAGTCAAGTTCATCTACCCAAAACTCACTCATCCATGTCTTTATGGACCTTGCTTTGTGCGCTGGTCGTGTTGGAACAGGAAGGGGCCGTCCCCAAACTATTCCCACAAAGTTGGGAGCATGAAATTGTCCAAAAAGTCTTGGCATGCCGACGCCTTAAGAGTTCCCTTCACTGGAACTAAGGGGCCAAGCCCAACCCCTGAGGGGCCAAGCCCAACCCCTGAAAAACAAAGAAGAATTTTTTACATATCATCTACAAGTTATTGGCACCACATCCCCTTAATGGTAACAATATAAGAAAAAGGAGAGTTTGGGATTTTTTAGGTGCAAAATTACACAGGCAAATATCGCAAAAAATATTTTATTTACAAAAGTTGAAAATTGACAGAATGAAATCCATTCAAAAGTATACATTACAGCTTCAGAGGATGCAGGCTGGGGCCCCAACATCAGTGCCTGACCTCACAAATGCTCTTCTGAAAGAACGGTCAAACCTTCCCATAGACACACTCCTAAACCTTGTGGACGGCCTTCCCAGAAGAGTTGAAGCTCAATACTGAACCCTACGGACCAAGACTGGGATGCCATTAAATTTCATGTGCGTGTAAAGGCAGGCGTCCCAATACTTTTGGTAATATAGTGTGTGAGTTTATATATATATTTAAAGTTGCATATCCTTTGCAGAGTTGATAATAAAAGTTTTTCTTGGATTTTGTACTATTAAATTTATTTACCGTATTTTTTGTCTTTTTTTTTTTTGTTTGGTTTTAATTTTACAACAACGGCACTATAAAGGGGAAGTTCCATTCGAATGGCGCCACCCTTTGGGCTGATTATGCAAATTTCCCTTCTCGTAACTTGCTTCTGAGCATGCGGGTTTTCCCACCCGTCGTTAAAGCCTACACACACAACCATTTTTTGTCACATGACATTAAAAAAAAAAGTATCGGTAATAGGTATCGGCGAGTACTTGGGGAAAAAAACGTTCTTGTACTCGGTCAGTGGTATCAGGACAACCCTAATAACTCATCACATCAGAAGCTTCCCATCACATCAGAGGTCCCTCTATCACGTCAGAGTCCCCTCATCACATAAGCAGTGCCCTCTCATCATGGAATCCTCTCATCACATCAGAAGCCTTTCCAACATATCAGAGGTTCCTCTATCACGTCAGAGTCCCCTCATCACATAAGCAGTGCCCTCTCATCATGGAATCCTCTCATCACATCAGAAGCCTTTCCAACATATCAGAGGTCCCTCTATCACGTCAGAGTCCCCTCATCATATAAGCAGTGCCCTCTCATCATGGAATCCTCTCATCACATCAGAAGCCTTTCCAACATATCAGAGGTCCCTCTATGACGTCAGAGTCCCCTCATCACATAAGCAGTGCCCTCTCATCATGGAATCCTCTCATCACATCAGAAGCTTCCCATCACATCAGAGGTCCCTCTATCACGTCAGAGTCCCCTCATCACATAAGCAGTGCCCTCTCTTTATGAAATCCTCCCATCACATCAGAAGCCTTTCCAACATATCAGAGGTCCCTCTATCACGTCAGAGTCCCCTCATCACATAAGCAGTGCCCTCTCATCATGGAATCCTCTCATCACATCAGAAGCCTTTCCAACATATCAGAGGTTCCTCTATCATGTCAGAGTCCCCTCATCACATAAGCAGTGCCCTCTCATCATGGAATCCTCCCATCACATCAGAAGCCTTTCCAACATATCAGAGGTCCCTCTATCACGTAAAAGTCCCCTCATCACATAAGCAGTGCCCTCTCATCATGGAATCCTCCCATCACATCAGAAGCATTTCCAACATATCAGAGGTTCCTCTATCACGTCAGAGTCCCCTCATCACATAAGCAGTGCCCTCTCATCATGGAATCCTCCCATCACATCAGAAGCCTTTCCAACATATCAGAGGTTCCTCTATCACGTCAGAGTCCCCTCATCACATAAGCAGTGCCCTCTCTTTATGGAATCCTCCCATCACATCAGAAGCCTTTCCAACATATCAGAGGTCCCTCTATCATGTCAGAGTCCCCTCATCAAATAAGCAGTGCCCTCTCATAATGGAATCCTCCCATCACATCAGAGGTCCCTCTATCACGTCAGAGTCCCCTCATCACATAAGCAGTGCCCTCTCATCATGGAATCCTCCCATCACATCAGAAGCCTTTCCAACATATCAGAGGTCCCTCTATCACGTCAGAGTCCCCTCATCACATAAGCAGTGCCCTCTCATCATGGAATCCTCCCATCACATCAAAAGCCTTTCCAACATATCAGAGGTCCCTCTATGACGTCAGAGTCCCCTCATCACATAAGCAGTGCCCTCTCATCATGGAATCCTCTCATCACATCAAAAGCCTTTCCAACATATCAGAGGTTCCTCTATCACGTCAGAGTCCTCTCATTACATAAGCAGTGCCCTCTCATCATGGAATCCTCCCATCACATCAGAAGCCTTTCCAACATATCAGAGGTTCCTCTATCACGTCAGAGTCCCCTCATCACATAAGCAGTGCCCTCTCATCATGGAATCCTCCCATCACATCAAAAGCCTTTCCAACATATCAGAGGTCCCTCTATCACGTCAGAGTCCCCTCATCACATAAGCTGTGCCCTCTCATGATGGAATCCTCCCATCACATCAGAAGCATTTCCAAAAAAAGAGAAGAAAAAAAAAAAAAAAAAGAAGCATTTCCAACATATCAGAGGTCCCTCTATCACGTCAGAGTCCCCTCATCACATAAGCAGTGCCCTCTCATCATGGAATCCTCCCATCACATCAGAAGCCTTTCCAACATATCAGAGGTCCCTCTATCACGTCAGAGTCCCCTCATCACATAAGCAGTGCCCTCTCATCATGGAATCCTCTCATCACATCAGAAGCCTTTCCAACATATCAGAGGTCCCTCTATCACGTCAGAGTCCTCTCATTACATAAGCAGTGCCCTCTCATGATGGAATCCTCCCATCACATCAAAAGCATTTCCAACATATCAGAGGTCCCTCTATCACGTCAGAGTCCCCTCATCACATAAGCAGTGCCCTCTCATCATGGAATCCTCCCATCACATCAAAAGCCTTTCCAACATATCAGAGGTCCCTCTATCACGTCAGAGTCCCCTCATCACATAAGCTGTGCCCTCTCATGATGGAATCCTCCCATCACATCAGAAGCATTTCCAACATATCAGAGGTCCCTCTATCACGTCAGAGTCCCCTCATCACATAAGCAGTGCCCTCTCATCATGGAATCCTCCCATCACATCAAAAGCCTTTCCAACATATCAGAGGTCCCTCTATCACGTCAGAGTCCCCTCATCACATAAGAAGTGCTCTCTCATCATGGAATCCTCCCATCACATTATAAGCCACCTGTAACAAGACCTTGCTCGCTCGGTTCCGCTCTCCCGACACTCCTCTGCTACTATTGGATCAGATTGCAGATTGCAACGTCTGATGGTTCGGTCATCCAAGGCTCTGGTATCCGAATAACAGCCATGTGCCGTTCGGAATCCATTAGAACAAGACACCAGGCAGGCTGTATGTAAGTTCAAACAGGAAGACCTTTATTGGAAGCACACAACACACTTTTATACAGAAGTTGGAACATCCTGCCCTCAACAACTGCTTTCCTATTGGTCAATTGTAAACTACTTTTAGTTCTCCTTCAGGTCCTCTTTAGCCACGCAACTGAGGGCTTGAAAATGACTCAGCAGGGATTGGTCCGATAGCTTGAATAGAAGGACTGCTATGTGAAATGAGACAGAAGCCCCAGGGGGCAATCACTGTACACAACAGCCAGACACAGAACAATGGAGCCGTCTGGAACCTTAAGACAGGGCAGAAGACCCCCCACTGTGTAACAGATTTCATGGAAGGAACACTTCTGCATTCCAAGGTCCATGACACCACCCATCACATCAGAGGTCCCTCTATCACGTCAGAGTCCCTTCATCACATAAGCAGTGCCCTCTCATCATGGAATCCTCCAATCACATCAGAAGCCTTCCGTCACATAAGAGGACCAGCTATCACGTCAGAGTCCCCTCATCACATAAGTAGTGCCCTCGCTTTTCGCGACGAGAAAAAGACTGACGGGAAAAAAATAGAGCAGGTTCGAATTTTTTTCTCGTTGGGAAAACTGCTATGGAGCATACACACGTCCGGTTTTCCCGACCAATCTAAAAAATTGCAGTTTTCTCGTCGGGAAAACCGGTGGTGTGTACGAGGCATAATTGTTTTGAGGAACTGAGATAGGGATTGGAAAAAAGCTTGGGATGTCCAGAACTAAAAAACTTGAATGAGGACACTATCTTGAAGGAGTTAAATGAAGTAACACAAAATTCCTTTGTACAAAAGGCAGCACACAGCTTGAGCGAGAATCAACCAGAACTTCTTAAGGCTCCTCATAATTGAAAACCAACCAGGACTTCTTAAGGCTCCTCCTGAGAGAGAATCATCCAGGACTTCTTAAGGCTCCCCCTGAGTGAGAATCATCCAGGACTTCTTAAGGCTCCTCCTGAGTGAGAATCATCCAGGACTTCTTAAGGCTCCCCCTGAGCGAGAATCATCCAGGACTTCTTAAGGCTCCTCCTGAGTGAGAATCATCCAGGACTTCTTAAGGCTCCTCCTGAGCGAGAATCATCCAGGACTTCTTAAGGCTCCTCCTGAGTGAGAATCATCTAGGACTTGTTAAGGCTCCTCCTGAGCGAGAATCATCCAGGACTTCTTAAGGCTCCTCCTGAGCGAGAATCATCCAGGACTTCTTAAGGCTCCCCCTGAGCGAGAATCATCCAGGACTTATTAAGGCTCCTCCTGAGTGAGAATCATCCAGGACTTCTTATGGCTCCTCCTGAGTGAGAATCATCCAGGACTTCTTAAAGCTCCTTCGGAGTGAGAATCATCCAGGACTTCTTAAGGCTCCTCCTGATTGAGAATCACCCAGGACTTCTTAAGGCTCCTCCTGAGTGAGAATTATCCAGGACTTCTTATGGCTCCTCCTGAGTGAGAATCATCCAGGACTTCTTAAGGCTCCTCCTGAGCGAGAATCATCCAGGACTTCTTAAGGCTCCTCCTGAGTGAGAATCAACCAGAGCTTTGGGGGGGGGGGGGGGGGGGGGGATCAGTGGCAGTGCTGGGGGAGTTCTGATCAGTCAACTTAAGTGCTCTTGATCAAGGTCATCTACTGATCTGAGAACTGTAGTGGGGACGTTTAATGGCAACTCTAATCACAGGTAGTTTTACTCACTGTGTCTCCAGCTCTGTGGTGTCTCCTATGCTGAAATCAGGAGATAGGGTCTCCTCCAGCCCCTCCCACTTCACATTCTTTACCAGTCAGCTGACCTCTAGTCTCTGCCCCCTAGCCATGTCGTGAACTGAATGGGCGGCTGCTCCAGGAACAGCCCATCTGCAAAAAGGCTGAGAGAGCGACTTCAGGATTCGGTGACCCCTGGCAAATCGTTTTTGACCCCCAAGGGGGTCCCAGCCCCAGGTTGAGAACCACTGTGATAGAGGGGGTGAAGTTCCGCTGTAAGATGTTTCTTAGGGCTGCAGTCCCTCTGAGCTCCACAAGGTGGTGATCCCACCACCACCCAGACAAGAAGTCTCTATGGAAGACAGGATGTGATGTCAGGTACAGGCAGGAAGTGATGCCAGATTATAAATAAGAAGTTCCAGGTGAGAGGTGAGTCGGGAGGAAGTAGAGAGGAGACATTGCTGGAACTGGCAACAGAGGAGGTAATAAGATCTTATTTTTTATGTACTCCTAGGAACTCCTCCCGGTATGTCGTCTTCTATGACTAGTAGAGAGGACTACATCTATAGAAAAATACATGAGTAACGAGATATCTTATGCATTTATCTGAAGCATATGTGGTGGATCTTCACACATCCATCTAGTTGGTGGTCAGACATCCACGGTTGCATGTAAGTGGACTTTTTTTTGTGCGCTAGGTTGGAGTCTAAACACGAAATTGCCCAAAATGTCTTTGTATGCTGACACCTTAATATAAATAATATTAAAAGCCAGCAGCTACAAATACTGCAGCTGCTGTCTTTTAATAAATGGACACTTACCTGTCCACGGTGCCCACGATGTCGGCAGCCAAGGCTGAGCAATCTCTCGGCTGCCCCCGCCGGCATCCTCGGTGAGGGAATCAGGAAGTGAAGCGTTGCGGCTTTACTGCCTGGTTCCCTTCTTTGCATGCGCGTCATACGGCGCTTCTTCACTGGGCCCGCTGTCTCCTGGGACCAGTGTGTTTCCCGGAAGACAGCGGGGGGGGGGGGGGGGGGGGGGGGGTGACGCGAAGGGGCGTGAAGTGGGTGCAAATACCTGTATTATACAGGTATCTGCACCCCCCCCCTGAAAGGTGCCAAATGTGACACTGGAGGGGGGGGGTTCCAAAAAGCAGAGGTTCACTTTTTGTGTGGAGAGTTTCCCTCACTGGAACTAAGAGGCCAAGCCCAACCCCTGAAAAACAACCCCACACCATAATCCCCCCTCCACCAAATGATTTGGACCAGTGCACAAGGCAAGGACCATAAAGACATAGATGAGCGAGTTTAGAGTGAAGGAACTTGACTGGCCTGCACAACCCGATAAAACACCTTTGGGATGAATTAGAGCTCAGACTGTGAGCCAGGCCTTCTCATCCAACATTAGTGCCTGAGCTCACAAATGTGCTTCTGGAAGAATGGTCAAACATTCCCATAAACACACTCCTAAACCTTGTGGACGGCCTTCCCAGAAGAGGTGAAGCTGTTATAGCTCCAAAGGGCGGGGCCAACTCAACATTAAACCCTACAGACTAAGACTGGGGTGCCATTAAAGTTCATGTGTGTGTGTAAAGGCGGGTGTCCCAATACTTTTAGCAATATAGTGTATTTGGGCTTGAACCTTCAATAGAAGCGGCATGTGTGGAAACCTAACATCAAGGTAGGCAATCTGTATGGTGAACGTCTTCTTTGATTTTGGATTGTCACCTGAACAGGAGTAGAGGGGAAATCGTCCAGAGGGGACAACCAGGGATTCCCTCACTTTGTAAGGATTTCCTCCATTTCCTGTTTTGAACCTTAATGAGGGTCCGATATAGATTGTAAAGGGGGATGACAAGGGACAAAAAATATGGGGTTCCCCCTAAAAAATCATACCAAACCCTTACCCTTAATGAGGGTCTGGTATAGATTGTAAGGGGGAACCCCAAAGAAAGAATGTTGGTTTCCCCCTTAAAATTCATACCAAACCCTTACCCCAGATGAGGGTCAGGCTTAGATTGTAGGGGGGATCCAAAAGGAAAAAAATGCGGATGTCCAAAGAAAGAATGTGGGTTGACCCCTTAAAATTCAATCAAACTCCTTACCCCTCTGATATAGAGTGTAAGGTGGGTTCCTCCTAAAAATTTGTACCAAACCCTTACCCTTGATGAAGGTCTGATATTGATTGTAATAGGGAACCCCTTGTAAAAAATGTGTAAGGTCCTCCCAGATATAGGCATGCAGCCTGCTCGGTAAGGAAGGTGGCCAGCAAGTGTTCAATCCCCGACCCATACCATTCTGAACCATACCAAGCTACATTCTCTAAATATGGAGACACCCTCCATTCCCCGGGAAAGCATCTTGTTTGCATGTTGATGAGGACAAAGGCCTCTTCCCCACAACCCTGGCCCAATGGATGTAGGGGGTTGAGCTTTTTGTAATCAGGAGAGGTGAGGAGAATTCTGGGAGGTCACATGATATTACTGCAGTTATGTGACTCAATTTCTCCTTGCAGGAGTGGAAGTATTTAGAAGCACACAAGGATCTCTACAAGGACGTCATGATGGACAATCAGCCGCCCCTCACATCACCGGGTAAGAGGAGACTTTATTGTAAAGGAGAGAGCAGTACGGAGGCTCCACCTAGATCCCCCATCATCTGATAAACACATAGAAACAATGTATTCAGTCAGTGTGTGTGTTTCCTACAGATGGATCCAGTAATGGGAACCCACCAGAGAGATGTCCCCGTCCTCTGTATTCCCGGGATTCCACACAGGAAGGTCGCACCATCCCCCACCATCATCAGGTAGATGAGGAACAATCACTGATCGTATCATTAGGATCTGTACATTATCTGCATTGTTACCATTGATGTCATTTTTATTATATATTCAGAGTGGAAACCTGAGAGATCCTAAAGTTGAGGTTAAAGAAGAGATAAAAGAGGAGGATGATGAGGATGGGGTGATGGAGGAAGAACACAAAGATCTGTACCAGGACACCATGGTGGAGTCATCCAGCTACGTAAGCCCACCAGAGAGATGTCCCTGTCCTCTGTATTCCCGGGATTCCACACAGGAAGGTCACACCATCCCCCGCCATCATCAGGTAAGTGATCAAAAATGATTGGTATTTATTTAAATACAACCATGTTTGTTACAATGAATGTTTTATTATATACTCAGAGTGGAAACCTCGGGGATTATAACATTGTTGTTAAAGACGAGTATAAAGAGGAGGATGAGGAGTATGGAGTGATAAAGGAACTTTGCGGAGAACGCAAGGACATTTTGGAGTCACCTAATAACAGAATCCCACCAGAGAGATGCCCCCGTCCTCTGTATTCCCGGGATTCCACACAGGAAGGTCACACCATCCCCCACCATCATCAGGTAGATGGAGTTGAGGGTCGGGAACATAAAGTGATTGAACACTCTGACATGTGGAGATGATGTGTGGACTCTACAAGATAATATTTTCTATGTGATCTCACATCATAAATACTTCTATGTTACTCTCCTCCGCTATGTGCCTTTCGTGTTCTATCTTAGTCACCCTGATTGCACCCTTACATTTCCTGTTGCATTCCTTGTAAAGCTGGAATGCTGATGATGACCCCTTTTATCTTTTGAAGGCCTTCTCCTTCGCATTTATATGCATTCCAGATGTTATTTTCTGCCATTCTGTTGGTTTAGGGTGAAGATCTGATGAACATGAAAGTTGAGGGTGAAGTAGAAGAGACGTATGTGAGGGATGATCAGCAATATACGGAGGAGGCTGGAATGACGAGGACATTCATAGAGGAGGACACTCCTACAGAGATCAGTACAGGTGACCCATAATAGATTCTTCTCTTATCTCTGCTCTGTTACTGCTCACTGATTGGTCCAGAGTAGGGCGGGAGCTGAGTGATATCAGCCAATAATAGGTTGATAATGGTACTGCAGTGAAACCTCGTATTGTGAGTATGAGCGTTTCGCAATACACACACTGTACAGTGGAACCTTGGATTACGAGCATAATGCATTCCAGGAGAATGCTCGTAATCCAAAGTACTCGCATATCAAAGCGAGTTTCCCCATTGAAATCAATGGAAATTAAAATAATTGGTTCCGCATTGACTTCAATGGCATGCAATACCGCATGCCCCAATAGGTGGTGGGGTGCCAGAGAGCCTCGGAAACGTCTGGAAAGGCCAAAGGACACCTCGGCAAACCTCGGTAAGGCTCGACGCCCTTCCACCTCAGGAAAATGCGGTACTGCACTCCACTTTGGCCTGAATTGTGCTTGTTTTGCGAGACAACGCTCGCAAACAGAGTTAAGATTTTTTCAAAAACGGTGCTCGTATTGCCAAATGCTCGTTAACCACATTACTGTATTTTTCAAAAAATCCTAACCCGGTTTGCGAGTGTTGTCTCGCAAAATGAGCAGGATTCAGGCCAAAGTAGTATGCAGTACCGCGTTTGGCCTGAGGTGGGGGGCGCCGAAAACAACCGTAGGCGATTGGTGCCGTTCGGAAAGACTGTGAAATACTTTGTTCCCGAGTTGTATCTGGTTTCTGTTTCTCCACAAATGATTTATGGATGTGGCAATGTAGGGTGCTTCCCTTCTCCTCTGATCCAGAATCTTGATGGAAGTGAACTAACCGCCTCAGATATATTGATGATGTTTCTTTCTATTTTCCCAGGACACACCATGGAGAAACCCTCAAAGGATCGTCTCACTTTATCTCCAGGTTGTAAAATGGAAGATGAGGACATCACAGGAGATTGTGGAGGAGAAAATACAATGAGCTCCACTATGGATGGAGGACTTCACAGTGTGAATAGACCATGTAATCCCTCCGACTCCGAACAACCTCAGACAGGTGAAAAGCGACACTCGTGTCCCGAATGTAATAAATGTAGAAGTGATCTGGGAGGAGGACCAAAGGTTCTTTGATGGGGGGGGAGAGAGTCCCAGCTGGTTGGGATCTCCACAGAGAACATCTCCTCACTCATATCTAGACATGTGCAATTTGTTTAGTTTCAAATTAGTTTTTAACTAATTTTGACAAATTTGTTCATTTCCGAAATTTTCCAATTTCCGAAATTAGGAATTTCGGAAATTTGTAATTGTGAATATTTGAATTTTGGAAATTCTAGATTTGGGAAATTCAGAATCTTTGAATTTCCGAGTTTCCAAATTTCCGAAAAAAGCTAAAAAACGAATAAAACGAAAAAAGCTAAAAAACGAATAAAACGAAAGTGAACAAATTTTTCGGCAGTGCACATGTCTACTCATATCTACCTGATGGAATCTTAATGGAAGTTAAAGTGGATGGCCCATGAAAAAACAATATTAAAAGCCAGCAGCTACTAATACTGCAGCTGCTGACTTTTAATATTAGGACACTTACCTGTCCTGGAGTCCAGCGGCGTCCGCAGAAGAGGACGAGCGTTCGCTTGTCACCCTGCTGCTCCCCCCTCCATCCACGGTGAGGGAACCAGGAAGTGAAGCGCTCCGGCTTCACTGCCCGGTTCCCTACGGCGCATGCGCGAGTCGCGCTGCGCCCGCAGATTGGCTCCTGCTGTGTGCTGGGAGCCAAGTGTTCCCATCACACAACAGGGGACAGACGGGATGTGCCAAAAAAAAAAACGTCTTTTGCCCGAGACGTGTGGCCGGAAGTGGGTGCAAATACCTGTCTTTAGACAGGTATCTGCACCCCCCTCCCCCCTGAAAGGTGTCAAATGTGACACCGGAGGGGGGGAGGGTTCCGATCAGCGCGACTCCACTTTAGGGTGGAGATCCGCTTTAACTAACCGTCTCAGATACATTGATGACGTTTCTTTCTATTTTTCCAGGACACACCATGGAGAAACCCTCAAAGGATCGTCTCACTTTATCTCCAGGTTGTAAAATGGAAGATGAGGACATCACAGGAGATTGTGGAGGAGAAAAGACAATGAGCTCCACTATGGATGGAGGACTTCACAGTGTGGATAGACCATGGGATCCCTCTGACTCTGAGCAACCTCGTCCAGGTGAAAAGCGACATGCGTGTTCCGAGTGCGGAGAATCCTTCCTACATAAATACCGTCTCGCTGTGCACCAGAGATCGCACACGGGCAAGAAGATCTTCTCGTGTCCCGAGTGCGAGAAATGTTTTCTTAGCAAATCAGACTTGGTCCTGCATCGGAGGTCCCACACGGGGGAGAAGCCATATTCCTGCTCTAAATGCAGGATCTATTTTTCGCAGAAGTCCAGTCTTTCCGCACATTTGAGAAGGCATGTCGGCGAGGAGATGATCTATTCCTGTCCCGAGTGCGGAGAATCTTTTCGGTATAAGAAAGACCTCGCTGTTCATCATAGATCGCACCCAGGTAAGGGGCTTCATTCCTGCCCCGAGTGCGGGAAATGTTTCCCTAAGAAATTCAAACTGATGAGACATCGGAAGTGTCACGAGGAGAAGAAGTATTCCTGTTCTGAGTGCGGGAAAAGTTTTCTCCAGAATTCCCATCTTACCGAACATAAGCTGCGCCACACAGGTGAGAGGCTGTATTCCTGTTCCGAGTGCGGGAAAAGCTTTGTCTGTAAATCGGATCTCACTAAACACGAGAGGTCTCACAAAGGCGCAAAGCCAAAGTCCTATACTTGTGCTGAGTGCGGGAAATGTTTTTCACATAAAACCAATCTCAATGTGCATCTGAAATACCACACGGGTGAAAAGCCGCATTCCTGCTCAGAGTGCGGGAAATGTTTTGTATCTAAACTTAATCTCGATGCGCATCTAAGGTCTCACACGGGGGAGAAACCGTATGGCTGCCCTGAGTGCGGGAAACGTTATTCATGGAAATCAACACTTGTCATACATCAAAAAACTCACGAGGGGGGCGATGGGTCATTTTCCTGCTCGGAGTGTGGGAAACTTTATCAGCTGAAAGCCCAACTTGCAATACATCAGAGAACCCACACAGGGGTGAAACCATATTCCTGCTCTAAGTGCGGGAAACATTTTATGACTCATTCCCATCTTGCTAGACATCAAGTAGCTCATGCCAAGGAGAAGCTGTTTTCCTGTTCCGAGTGCGGGAAAAGTTATCTAGATAAATGTAATCTCGTCGTGCATCAGAGGTCCCACACGGGGGAGAGGCCGTATGCTTGCTCCGAGTGCGAGAAACGTTTCTTATGCAAGTCTCATCTCATTAAGCATCAGAGGTCTCACACGGGGGAAAAGCCATACTCTTGCTCCGAGTGCGGGAAATGTTTTCGAAAGAAGCCGCAACTCGTCAGACATGAAGGATTCCACACGGGGGAGAAGCCGTATTCTTGCTCTGAGTGCGGTAAAAGTTTTTTACGCAAGTCTGATCTCACTAAGCACCAGAGGTCTCACGCGGAGGAAAAGCCGTATACCTGCTCTGAGTGTGGGAAATGTTTTGAAAGGAAACTGCAGCTTGTCAGACATGGGAGATCCCACATGGGGGAGAAGCCAGATCCCTTTTATTCCTGCCGCGAGTGCGGGGAAACTTTTTCACGGAAGTATCGTCTTGCTGTGCATAAAAGGTCGCACACGGGTGAGAAACTTCATTCCTGTCCTGAGTGCAGGAAATGTTTTCTTTATAAATCAGACCTGGAAACGCATCTAAGGTCTCACACGGGAGAGAAGCCGAATTCCTGTGCGGAGTGAGAGAAATGTTTTTGACAAAGGACGCAACCGTTGGGGCATATGCGCTGTCTCTAGTGCGGGAGGTGTCTTCTACACTATATTTTCAAAAGTATTGGGACACCTGCCTTTACATGCACATTACCTTTAATGGCATCCCAGTCTTAGTCCGTAGGGTTCAATATTGAGTTGGCCCCGCCCTTTGCAGCTATAACAGCTTTAACTCTTCTGGGAAGGCTGTCCACAAGGTTTAGGAGGGTGTCTATGGGAATTTTTGACCGTTCTTCCAGAAGAGCATTTGTGAGGTTAGGGACTGATGTTGGATGAGAGGCCGTCCCCAAACTGTTCCCTCAAAGTTGGGAGCATGAAATTGTCCAAGCTATCTTGGTATGCTGACGCCTTAAGAGTTCCCTTTAGTGGAACTAAGGGGGCAAACCTAACCCATGAAAAACAACCCCACACCATAATCCCCCCTCCACCAAATGATTTGGTCCAGTGCACAAAGCAAGGTCCATAAAGACATGGATGAGCGAGTTTGGGGTGGAGGAACTTTTTTTTTCACAAGAAAAGGGGTGGAGGAACTTGACTGGCCTGCACAGAGTCCTGACCTCAACCCGATAGAACACCTTTCGGATAATTTAGAGCGCAGACTGCGAGCCAGGTCTTCTCTTTCAACATCAGTGCCTGACCTCACAAATGTTCTTCTGGAAGAATGGTCAAACATTCCCATAGACCAGTGCTGGCGAACCTTGGCACCCCAGATGTTTTGGAACTACATTTCCCATGATGCTCATGCACTCTGCAGTGGAGTTGAGCATCATGGGAAATGTAGTTCCAAAACATCTGGGGTGCCGAGGTTCCCCATCACTGCCATAGACAACCTCCTAAACCTTATGGACAGCCTTCCCAGAAGAGTTGAAGCTGTTATAGCTACAAAGGGCGGGACCAACTCAATATTGAACCCTCCGGACTAAGACTGGGATGATAAAGCTCATGTGTGTGTAAAGGCAGGCATCCCAATACTTTTGACAATATAGTGTATAGGGGTGGTCCTTATACAGGTGTGCCTCAACGCATTTCAAGCATAAACCCACTTCTTCAGGAAGACTTTGAGGGATAAATCTGAGGCCAACTGAGCTGCAAAGGGCGTGGCAAACTGAATAGTGAATTCTACGGACTAAGACTGAGCTCAAAGAAAGAGACCTTGGAAAACACATGGCTGAGCTCCTCCATTCTTAAGGCAAGAAACACTTCACAAGGAAAAGCAAGTTGACGGAAGATAACAACGTTCGCAGTTCTGGAGAGAAGAATAGAGGGGGTATCGTCGTTGCTTGAGCACCTCTAGCTTTGTAGTCTGATCTCCCCTGCACTTCGGTAGAAGCTGCCAAGGAAGAAATTGTGAGAGAGATGTTAGATATTGCTTGCGGTTGAAGAGCAGGGGGGATCAGATTACATAGTATGACAAACAAGCTCAGTGCAGTAGTTGTGCCACCTGCTGGCTGAAAGTGGTAATTTTTCAGATGCAGGTTTAATTTAAAAAAATGCAAATATAAAAGATTTTTTTTTTTTGGGATACAAATATGTGTATGTATGTATGTATGTATATATATGTAATAAATATACATTTAAAATCCTTGTATCGTTTTTAAGTTGGCGAGAAAAGTGTGCTTTGAATTTGTGTTATCAAGACCAGGTTCAAATTTGTGCCACTCGGGAACGCAGGCTAAATCCAGCACAGTCCCACAAAGAACAAGAAATGTGTATCCTTTTTGCCGGTGCCGTTAGTTCTTCATGGCACCCCACGACACACCTTGTTAATGCCCATGCAAGATCACATGCCACCAGGCGCATCCATAATAGAGCAACACACCTTCGTCTTCCAGATTCTGATAAGCCCTCTTTTAGCAGACCCCCACGAACACCGACCAGGGTTGTGGGGAGGAGGCTCTTGCCCTCTGCCAGCAGACTTCCACTGATTAGGGTTGTGGGGAGGAGGCTTTTTCCAGCAGACCCCCTTGAATGCTGACCATGGTTGTAGGTAAGAGGCCCTTGCCCTCTGCCAGAAGTCCCCCAGCGACCACAGACCAGGGATTTGGGGAAGAGGCCCTTGCATTCTGCCAGCAGACTCCCAGGACCACCAACCAAGGTTGCGGGGAAGAGGCCCTTACCCTCTGCCAGCAAACCCCTATGACCACAGCCAAATTTTTAGGGAAAAGGCTCTTGCTTTCTGCCATCAGACCCCCATGAAAACTGACAAGGGTTGTGGGGAGGAGGCTTTTGCCCTCTGCCAGCAGACCCCTTAGAAAAATGACCAGCGTTGTGGGGAAGAGGCTCTTGCCCTCTGCCAGCAGAACCACACGACCACCAACTAGGGTTGTGAAGAAGAGACATTTGCCAGCAGACCCCTATGAACACTGACCATGGTTGTGGTTAAGAGGCCCTTGCCCTCTACCAGAAGATCCCCTCAACTACAGACCAGGAATATTGGAAAGAAGCCCTTGCCTTCTGCCAGCAGAACCCACGACCAGGGTTTGTGGGGAAGAGGCCCTTGCTCTCTGCCGGCAAACCCCTATGACCACCCACCAGGTTTTTAGGCAAAATGCTCTTGCTTTTGCCAGCAGACCCCCACAAAAACTGACCAGGGTTGTGGGGAAGAGGCTTTTGCCCTCTGCCAGCAGAACCCCACGACCACTGACTAAGGTTGTGAGGAAGAGGCATTTTCCCTAGGGTTGTGAGGTGAGGCTTTTGCCAACAGACCCCTATGAACACTGACCATGGTTGTAGGTAAGAGGCCCTTGCTCTCTGTCAGCAGACCCCCACGAAAACTGACCTGGGTTGTGGGGAAGAGGCTCTTGCCCTCTGCCAGCAAACCTCACGACCACGGTTGTAGGGAAGAGGCTTTTGCTCTCTGCCAGCAGACCCCCATGAAAACTGATCAGGTTTGTGGGGAAAAGGCTCTTGCCCTCTGCCAGCAGAAACCCCCCAACCACCGACTAGGGTTGTGACGATGAGACCTTTGCCCTAGGGTTGTGAGGAAGAGGCTTTTGCCAGCAGACCCCTATGAACACCAACCATGGTTGTAGGTAAGAGGCCCTTGCCCTCTGCCAGAAGACCCCCACCACTACAAACCAGGGATGTGGGGAAGAGGATCTAAAGGTCATGGTGAGCAGATCATGGACTTCTCGTCTATGTGAGAAACCCAATGGTCTACGGCAGGCATGTCCAAAGCCCGGCCCGCGGGCCAATCTCGGCTCGTGTTCCAGGTTTTTATGGCCCGCCTGGTTGTTTGGACATATATATCTTTTGTGGCCCCTGACGTTCTCCCAGCGTCGGGGGCCACAAAGATGTACAAACCTTGGAGGACATGGAGGAGGCGGGATGAGCGCCGTACATACACAGGAGAATTTCTTGTTTATGGGCGGTCTCTGTAATAGGAAGTCCCGTCTCTGGCGCTGCAATTGGACAACTGTTCTGTCCAACAAAGGGGGCGGGACTTTCTATTAAAGAGGCCGTTGTGTAAACAGGAGAATCTCCTGTAGGTAAACTTTGGCGCTTGTGAGTGCATTCCTGGCAATGGTGGGTGCAGCATTCCTGGCAATGGTGGGTCTGCAGATGGGCAGTGACCCTTATTTTGCTTCACAGTTCTTTAGTTAAAATAAAAAAAAATCCTGAAACTTCGCTCTTAAAGTGAAGGTACATGTTATACACCAATAAATACGGTATATCCAAATAATACGCCCAAGCTCATCTTTTTACTCATACACAGCCACAAAGGGAAGAGAATTCTTGTTGGTCCGTGTATTAGTGCTCGAAGGAACGCACTTATACCAACTTTTTATGGTTCATAGAATGTCAGGAAAAATGGTCGGCCCTCAAGCATGTTCACTTCATCAAATCTGGCCCTCTTTGAAAAAAGTTTGGACACCCCTGGTCTACGGTGATTGACCTTCTGCAAAGATCTAAAAGGTGAGATCATGATGTGCAGAACATGGACTTCTCATCTAGGTAAGGGCCACAGGTCTATGGGGATTGACCATTTGCAAAGATCTAAAAAGTGAGGCCATGATGAGCAGAACATGGACTTCTCATCTATGTCAGAGTTACAGGTCTACAGCAATTGACCTCCTGCAAAGATCTAAAAGGTGAGGTCATGATGAGCAGGACATGGACTTCTCATCTATGTGAGAGCCATGGGTCCATGGTGATTGATCTTCCACAAGGATCTAAAAGGTGAGATCACGATGACCAGAACATGGACTTCTCATCTATGTGAGAGCCACGGGTAAATTGACCTTCTACAAAGATCTAAAGGTCTATATCATCTTCAGCTAACTACAACAACTCCCAAATACCCTAATTATATTAAATTACTTAATCAGACTGGGAGAATGCATAGAAAATCCCTCTTCAGATACAAACTGTTAAAGCCAATCAACACTTAATTTCCTTTGAGCAGTGCTAGAGGTAGCTGAAATTGTCCACTCCTACGGTGATCACTGCCAGTAAGGTCTGTATTCTGTACCACCAGACTGGAGCTGAAGGGTATTGACAAGATTTCAAAGGTGCCTGTATATGTAATAATGCTTCATGTTCCGTACATGGCTTACAGATCACCCGGAATGTGGTGGCAATCTTATGGCTTCCTAAGGGAACCCCGCTCAAAGCCCCCTCTGCTCCTTCAATGGCTAGCATTTCCATGGCTGTGTTGCAGCCATGGCTGTTCCCCCATGGGCAACATATGTACAGTTGCTATATGTATATGTACAGTTCTGCTCAGTGAACAAATGGGCCAGGTATTCCATTCACCTCTACCGGACCCTTATAAGCGTCTGGTATAGATACCTCCCAGTCGAATAAAAAAAAAGCACAGGGTCCCCCCCCCCCCATTTCTAGTATAGATTCTAAGGGGGATGCCTTCTGCAAAACAATCCAGAAAAAAAAGGATAAGGTCCATCCAGAAATTCATACCAGACCCTTGTTTGAGCATACATGAAAATGGTGGGAGGAACATACTCCCCCCCCCCATTCTGAGCCATACAAGGCCACACATTAGACTTTTATTCAAGCATGTAGCCTGGCAGGCCAGGAAAAGAGGGTGAGGAACATGCTCCACCCCCCCTTTATTGTGAACCATAACAAGCCGCATGACCCACCCCACCTTTTCCAGAAAAGCAATCATGTAGATGAGGACAAGGGCCTCTTCCACACAACCCGGTGGTGGTTGTAGGGGGTCTGTGGGTGGTGGTTGTAGGGTGTCTGGGGGTGGGGCCTTATCGAAATCTGCAACCCCTCTTTACACAGATATTGGCTTCGAATAAGGGGCACCCCTTACACATTCAAGAGAAAAAAGTGCAATCAAATTTTTTTTGACATATCTTTTATTGAAAACAAAACAAAAATACGATATACACCCCTCCACATCATCCAGCAACGTAGATCCATGTAAATCACAAATCCACCAACATTAAAAACGTAAATACCTCTTGTGGACACAAGTCTGATCTTGACAGCTCAGGTGGGTTACAGCTGAGCTGATATATACAAAGGACTGGTTCTCCCGGGTGATGTCATTGACTGTATAGGGACATGACCATTATATGACCAATGACTTCACCCGGGAGACCCCGCTCCGTTTTGTATATTTCAGCTGGCATCCGCCAGAGCAGTCGTCGGGTTATGGCAGGGATCTTCAAACTACGGCTCTCCAGCTGTTGTAGAACTACACATCCCATGAGGCATTGCAAGACTCTGACATTTACTGACATGACTGGGCATGATGGGAATTGTAGTTCCTGAACAACTGGAGGGCCATAGTTTGAGGACCCATGGGTTATGGCGTGTGTCGGCAGGCAGCATTTTTTTTTTCTTTCAGCGGGCATCAACAATTGTGATTGACGATGGATGTACTTTGTGGGACTTTTTTTTGGGGGGGGGCTCTTTTTATTAAAGGACTTTTATTTACACTTCTAAATAGCAGTACTATGCAGCCTTTACTCATTCACATGGGGAGTGGTATCTGGGTTCCCTTTTATTGTTATTGGGAGCTTCAAGATTCTGATAAGCCCTCCTTCCGCAGACCCCCACAACCACCGAGCCAAGGTTGTGGATTAGAGGCCCTTTCCACAGAAACAATCTGCTTTGCCAGGGGGCCAACCCCATGCATAGGTATCCCCTGGTATGGTTCAGAAGAAGGGGGGGCACACTAGTTCCCCCATTTCCTGACCATTTTTAAACTATCCCTAACTTATTTATTTACATGGCCAGGGATTCTCTTTATCTATACCAGACCCCTATCCTATATAAGGGTCTTATAATGTTATTAAAATTAACAGGGTGGGGTCCTCCCTAAATTCAAGCATCTAGCTTGGCAGGCCAGGAATAGAGGGACAAACATGTGCCCCCCTACTCCTGAACCATACCAGGCCACATGCCCTCAACCTGGGGAATGTCAGGGACTCCCCAGCACAGCAACTTGTCCACATGAAAATAAAGATAAGGGCCTCATCCCCACAACCCTGGCTTGGTGCTTATGGGGGTCTCGGTGCTTGTTGGCATTTCAAAACCCCTTTTAACAATATTGGAGCACCATCGACATAGGGCATCTCATCTATCCTGTGTCCATATTCGCTTACTAATTACCTCCTATGATACCTCTACTGCCAGTATCATGCCCTGTCCTTGTAAAGATCACAGAGTCCATTGCAAACCTGGACAGATTCCACCACAAACATAAGGATGGGCAGGGAGAAGATGGCGGCCCCTCCGCTTCTGGGATGAAGACATCGATTCCTGAAACTTCTAAGATCCTGGAGGCAATCTCCACTTGCCAGGCAACACTGACTACCAAAATCGAGGAGGTTAAGGTGGATATCTCTTTAGACAGGATCTGCATAATCTCAGAGATCGTGTATTAGTGGCAAAGCATCGCCTGAGTCATGATGAGGACACCATCTCTTCCTTGCAGGCCTCCTCTGATCAGGCATACTGCCACATCGCTCAATTGCAACTGAAGCAAGATGATCTTGAAAATAGAATGTGCCGCAACAATCTGCGTTCTATTGGCCTTCCAGAGGGTGCGAAGTGGGCTAGTCCAACAACCAATCATGTTAGTCTCCCTTACATCAAAGCCTCTATCAGAGTTCCCCGTTACTTAAGAGTCCCCATCGGAGTCATCCCTTACATGAAAGTCCCCATTAGAATCACCTCTTACATGAGAGTCCTCATCAGCATCCCTGTTTACATGACAGTCCCCATCAGTCACCCCTTACATGGGAGTCGCCATCATAGTCACCCCTTACATAAGAGTCCCCATCAGATTACCCTCTTATAACGCAGTCCTCATCAGAGGCCCTCGTGCCATGATATTGCCCATCAGGGTAACCTATTACATGAGAGTCCCCATTAGAATACCCTCTTGCATGCAAGTCCCCATCAGTCAACCCTTACATAAGATTCCTCATCAGAGTCCCCCTTACATCAGAGTACCAGCTTACACAAGAGTCCACATCAGAGTCACCCCTTACAGGATAGTCCCTATCAGAGTCACCCCCACATTAAAACTGATTTTTTTTTTCATACTGAAGATTTTGGAGGCCCCCCTGGATTAAATGATCAGTAAGAGGAAGAATATTTTTTTCCCTTGTTGAAGCAATGTGGATCATGCTTTATAGGGTATTTTTATTTTGCCTTCCTCTGGGTCACCTGTGGGTACAGGGATCTGTATATGGAGGTTTTCTGTTGGTGAATAAACTCAGTGGACTTTTTTTTTTTTTAAACCCGACTAACTATGTAGCCTTTTATTAATACAAATCCGAAGGTAGACTTTCATCAATCGATTTATAAAACACGGTTTTAAGAATATAAACATTTCCCTTAAAAATATGTGTCAGTATATTTTCCCTTTTATCAAATAATTATAAAATGTTACATCTGAAAATATCATAAAATGTCATATTTCCCAATTTTCACCAGCAGGTGGCATTCTCCAAGCCTATAGCACTGAAATGATCAGTCCTGTCATCTCCCCTTCAATTTATCCATGAGTAATATCTGGCTCCTCTCTCACCATGATGTCTTTCTTTGAAGCTTCTGCTGAAGCAGTGACACCCCCTCCTTCTCTCTCCTAGAAGGGCCCAACCAGCAGTGACACCCCCTCCTTCTCTCTCCTAGAGGGACCCAACCAGCAGTGACACCCCCTCCTTCTCTCTCCAAGAGGGACCCAACCAGCACTGACACCCCCTCCTTCTCTCTTAGGAGGGACCCAACCAGCAGTGACACCCTTTCTTCTCTCTACTAGAGGGACCCAACCAGCAATGACACCCCCTCCTCCTCTCTCCTAGAGGGACCCAACCAGCAGTGACACCCCCTCTTTCTCTCTTAGGAGGGACCCAACCAGCAGTGACACCCCCTCCTCCTCTCTCCTAGAGGGACCCAACCAGCAGTGACACCCCCTCCTTCTCTCTCCTAGAGGGACCCAACCAGCAGTGACACCCCCTCTTTCTCTCTTAGGAGGGACCCAACCAGCAATGACACCCCCTCCTCCTCTCTCCTAGAGGGACCCAACCAGCAGTGACACCCCCTCTTTCTCTCTTAGGAGGGACCCAACCAGCAGTGACACCCCCTCCTCCTCTCTCCTAGAGGGACCCAACCAGCAGTGACACCCCCTCCTTCTCTCTCCTAGAGGGAACCAACCAGCAGTGACACCCCCTCCTTCTCTCTCCTAGAGGGACCCAACCAGCAGTGACACCCCTCCTTCTCTCTCCTAGCAGAGGAAGCCAGCCAGAACTTTAAAGTCTTTCGTAATCTCTGATTTCCTTATAAATTGTTTCTTCCATGATAAAGATCAGAGGAGCGCTCGGCCACGTGTTTTCGGAGGTGTATATCAAGGTGAGCTTCTTCCCAGTGTGAGATCTCTGATGTACGGCAAAATATGATCCATATAGAAGACATTTTCCGCACTAAGGACACTAATACACCTCGAGGGTTGTGTGGAGTTTCTGATGTTTGGTAAGACAAGATTTCTGTGAGAAATACTTTCCACACTCAGAGCAGGAATACGGCTTCTCACCTGAGTGAGATCTTTGATGTTTGACAACTTCTGATCTCCTTGTATAACATTTCCCACACTCAGGGCAGGAAAACGGCCTCTCGCCCGTGTGTAATCTCTGATGTCTGGAAAGATGGGCCCTCTGTGAAAAACATTTTCTACACTCAGGGCAGGAATACAGCTTCTCCCCCGTGTGCAACCTCTGATGTCTGACAAGGCTGGTCTTATCAGAAAAACATTTCCAGCACTCAGAACAGGTATACGGCTTCTCGCCTGTGTGCATTCTCTCATGTCTGGAAAGATGGGACTTCTGTGTGAAACTTTTCCCGCACTCAGGACAGGAAAAAGGCTTCTCACCCGTGTGAGATCTTTGATGTCTGTATAGTACTGATTTATGAAGAAAAGATTTTCCGCACTCAGAACAGGAATTAAGCTCCTGTGTGTTAGAGCTCTCGTGTATAGTGACATTTTCCCCATATTCAGGACAGGAATATATCTGCTCCCCTTGAATTTCGGACCCATCCCTCACAGTATGAGGTTGCTCAGTGTCAGAGGGATTCCATGGTCTATCCACACTGTAAAGTCCTCCATCCATAGTGGAGCTCATTGTATTTTCTCCTCCACAATCTCCTGTGATGTCCTCATCTTCCATTTTACAACCTGGAGATAAAGTGAGACGATCCTTTGAGGGTTTCTCCATGGCGTGTCCTGGGAAAATAGGAAAACATCATCAATAGATCTGAGAGGGTTAGTTCACTTCTATCAAGATTCTATCTGGATCAGGTAGATATGAGTGGGGAGATGTTCTCTGGACCAATCAGTGAGCAGTAACAGAGTCAAGAGAAGAATATATTATGGGTCACCTGTGCTGATCTCTGTAGGAGTGTCCTCCTCTATGAATGTCCTCGTCATTCCAGCCTCCTCCGTATATTGCTGATCATCCCTCACATACGTCTCTTCTACGTCGCACTCAGTTTTCATGATCATCAGATCTTCACCCTAAACCAACAGAATGGCAGAAAATAACATCTGTAACATAGAAGTATTTATGATGTGAGATCACATAGAAAATATCATCTTGTAGAGTCCACACATCGTCTCCACATGTCAGAGTGTTCAATTACTTTATGTTCCCTGTGATGGGAGGGCCCGTGGAACCCAGAATCCCTTGGGAAGTTTGGGAAACCCCTGTTTCAACTCCCCATGCACCTCTTATGTCTATGTCACCCTGTGTGACTGAGAAAATATATCTTGGATTACTTCAAATGGGACAGTAATATTTATCCACAATATCTCCCAGGATATATGTAAAGACTATTCTTCTTTTGTTTGATTCTGAACTCAACATGTTAGTTGAGAGAGATGATCACATGAACCCCCAGTACAATGTAGGAGACGGGCCGACTCCTGCTATTGTGTCAAGGTGTCCTGTGTTTATACTTATGATAATGTATAATCTACTGTGTGAAGCTCGGTGACAACAAGTCCTGATTTATCATAACAATGCCCAGGAGGGCACGGAGTCACATCGGCTGCTTAAAGGGATTAGTTAATTAGCTCATGTTAATTTATGTTTCTGGTTACAAGTGTATTGTTAAAGTATTATGAGCAGGTGGGCGGAATCTCCTCTTCTACTGTATAGAAGACTTGTATTCTGGTTCTAATAAACAGTCCATGTTCAGCAACTAAACAAGTATCGTCTTGCTTTGTGCTTGTGAGAGGTTGGAATATCTGATATCTATATTCAGACTGGGAAGAAGCACTCAAGCGGAGTGTGGGATGTGTTGTTACATTCCCGACCCTCAACTCCACCTACCTGATGATGGTGGGGGATGGTGTGACCTTCCTGTGTGGAATCCCGGAAATACAGAGGACAGGGACATCTCTCTGGTGGGTTTCTGGTATTAGGTGGCTCCATCATATCCTTGTGTCTTTCAGAAAGCTTCTCCATCACCCCATACTCCTCATCCTCCTCTTTAAACTCTTCTTTAAGAACAAAATTATATTCCCCAAGGTTTCCACTCTAGAGATATAATAAAACCGTAATTGTAACAAAGATGTTTGTGTATAAATCACAGCTACTGATAACTGTTTATTACCTACCTGATGATGGTGGGGGATGGTGTGACCTTCCTGTGTTGAATCCCAGGAATACAGAGGACGAGGACATCTCTCTGGTGGGTTTCTGTAGCTGGATGACTCCCCCATGGTGTCCTGGTACAGATCTTTTTGTCCTTTTAGAAACTCCTCCATCACCCCATCCTCATCATCCTCCTCTTTTATCTCTATTTTAACGTCAACTTTAGGATCTCTCAGGTCTCCACTCTGAATATAGAATAAAAATGACATCAATGGTAACAATGCAGATAATGTACAGATCCTAATGATACTATCAGTGATTGTTCCTCATCTACCTGATGATGGTGGGGGATGGTGTGACCTTCCTGTGTGGAATCCCGGGAATACAGAGGACAGGGACATCTCTCTGGTGGGTTCCCATTACTGGATCCATCTGTAGGAAACACACACACTGACTGAATACATTGTTTCTATGTGTTTATCAGATGATGGGGGATCTAGGTGAAGCCTCCGTACTGCTCTCTCCTTTACAATAAAGTCTCCTCTTACCCGGTGATGTGAGGGGCGGCTGATTCTCCATCATGACGTCCTTGTAGAGATCCTTGTGTCCTTCTAAATACTCCCACTTAGTAGATATGGTACCTAAATTCCAAGCCCCATTTACTTCTTCCATCAGCAGCTCAACAATTTTATTAGTGACTTCTAGAATTTTCTGAATGTTGTGTTTCTCAGAAGTCAGTGAGTCACGTGGAGGCACTGTGATGGTCACACGATCACCAAACCTCACAGAATGCAAACTCTGTAATAAAACACCAACAGTAATGTCATACAACATTCCCAGAATCCTCCTCACCTCTCCAGTCAGGTCTGTGTTTTATTAATGGAGATAAGAGTGATGTCATGTGACCTCCCAGAATCCTCCTCACTTCTCCTAATAATAATAAAACTCAGGTCTGTGTTTTATTAGTAGAGATAAGAGTGATGTCATGTGACCTCCCAGAATCCTCCTCACCTCTCCGGTCAGGTCTGTGTTTTATTAATAGAGATAAGAGTGATGTCATGTGACCTCCCAGAATCCTCCTCACCTCTCCGGTCAGGTCTGTGTTTTATTAATAGAGATAAGAGTGATGTCATGTGACCTCCCAGAATCCTCCTCACCTCTCCGGTCAGGTCTGTGTTTTATTAATAGAGATAAGAGTGATGTCATGTGACCTCCCAGAATCCTCCTCACCTCTCCGGTCAGGTCTGTGTTTTATTAATAGAGATAAGAGAGATGTCATGTGACCTCCCAGAATCCCCCTCACCTCTCCGGTCAGCAGGTAGATGATCTCCAGGGTAAGGTCTAGTATCCTCTCAGTCATGTGACTGCGGTCCTCCTCCATCCTCTGTGATGTGGTCATGTGATCTATGCGGGTTTCTCTGTAGATTGATAACAGGGACATTTATGGACTGTATTGGTTGTACAATATTAGGATGATGATATAATGGGGGGCCTTTATGTTGGCTGAGCCCAATAATAATTGGCACATGTAGATTGGGTTACAGGTCCATTTATAAAAAATATCGACAACAAGCGTAATTGTGTGTTAGCTGTTTTTCTAACCAATTTGCTACCCCTTTTCCTTGCTTTAGGAATTTAGGAATCAGTGACATTTTTTGGCTAATTGCTCTCACCTTTTCCTCCTCTCTCTACTGCCCCAATCATAAATACATGCAAGCATCTATAACCCTCATCAATTTTATTGGTGGCAGTCCAATGACTTTCGAGCGCTCTAAAATGAAGGAAATGTCTCAGCCTCATAAGTGGGGAAATGTTCGGACCCTAAAGGGGTCTATCTACGTTTCCACACATACCTCCCAACTTTTGGAGATTCGAATGAGGGACACCTATCAGAAAAAGTATGCAGGCATAGGACACTCCCCTTGCCACGCCCCCTTAAAAGAAAAATTGTTCAAAAAAACAAGGTTGGTTAAACTAGGGTTGTCCCAATACCACTTTTTTTTAGGTCCGAGTACAGATACTTTTTCTCACCAATACCGATTACCAATTTTTTTTAATGCCATGTGACAGTTTGACTGATGGGCACTGACTGATGGGGACTGATAGATGGCACTGACTGATGGGCACTAATAGGTGGCACCTATGGGCACTGGCACTGACGGGCAACACTGACAGGGGGCACTAATGGCACTGACAGATGGCACTTATGGGCACTGATAGGAGGCAGTTATGGGTACTGACAAGTGACTGGTACTGACAGGTGGCTGGCACTGTTGGGTGGAACTGACAGGTGGCTGGCACTGATAGGCAGCACTTATGGGCACTAATGGCACTGACAGGTGTTTGGCACTGATAGGCGGCAGTTATGGCCACTGACAGATGGCTGGCACTTATGGACACTGATGGCACTGACAGGTGTCTGGCACTTATGGGCAGGCACTGAAATGCAGCAATAAATTACATGACTAAATGATACACCCTGCACTCAGCATCAGTAAATATCAGCAGACATCTTGTTACACCCAGCCCAAACTATATGGGCTGGGTGTAACAAGATGTCAGCTGCTGGCTTACTGTGGCCAAGTGCAGGGTGTGCCAAGATGGGCGTCGGGATGTCCAAGCTGACGGCGACCGAATGTGACGGTCACCGATCATGATGCGGCCGCACCCTGTCAGCTTACCTAGCTAGTTCTACTGCAGGTGAGGACTCTCCGGTCCACTGACTTTGCCCGCTCCGCCCACTGAGGCTACCCGCCCACTCCACCTACTGACTCCGCCCGATCCGCCTACTGACGCCACCCGCCCACTAAGTCCGCCCGCTGACCAGGAATCGGGTCAGGCATTTGGAGCATTTGTGTGAGTACAAGTACTCGCACAAGTGCTCGGTATCGGTCCCGATACTAGTATCAGGACAACCCTAGGTTAAACCCACAAGTGCTTTTTTTTACCACTACTATTCCTTTATATTGGCTTTTGGAATTTACAAATGCAGCAAATTAGAAATCAGATGAAAGGTTTAGCACTGGAAATCACTTTTTTTAAGGATAAAAAGTGCATTTTATATACACATATATAGATCAGACCAAAATGAGGGACAAATGAGGAGGAAAGAGGGATAGAGGGACTTTTCTCCAAATCAGGGACAGTCCCTCGAAATTAGGGACAGTTGTGAGTTATGCTATATATGTGTGTCTCATCATCTGCTGGAGATAAAAGACGTCACAGTGACTATGGAGGAAGAGGACGGACATGACGGGGGGGGGGGGGGGGGGGGGGGGGGGGGTTACTGGGTGTAAATAGAAAATAAGATCTTATTACCTCCTCTGCTGTCAATTTCAGCAATGTCTCCTCTCTACTTCCTCCCGACTCACCTCTCACCCGGAACTCCCTGTCTATACCTGACATCACTTCCTGTCTTCCATAGAGACTTCCTGTCTGGGTAGAAGGGAGAAGATCACCACCTTGTGGAGCTCAGAGGATGCAGCCCCGAGAAACCTCTTGTAATACGAACACGAGCCAAGTACCACGGTGTTTCCTGGGATTTTGGCTGCTATCCCAGCGTGTCCTTATCCCACAGGCCCCAAGATTCTGTGCAGAGTGCTAGAGAGGTGCTGACTGCAGGAACACTCTCAGGCCGCAGCTTATTGGGCCTTAAACTGAGGGTACGTTCCGCATATCATCTCCCACAGCCCACTACCCTTTGTTCCACTTAACCCTCCCTTCTAGATTGTAAGCTCTAACGAGCTGGGCCTTCTGATCCCTCCTGTATTGAATTGTATTGTGATTGTACTGCCTTCCCTGATGTAAAGCGCTGCGCAAACTGTTAGTGCTATACAAATCCTGTATAATAATAATAATAATAATATCCCTAGTCACAATAATTATTTTCATATGATACTAAAATGAGTGTATCTGGATATCTTCTAGAACAAAGGTGGCAAACACAAGGCCTGCGGGCCGAATGTGGCCCTCCAGGCCATTTCATGCGGCCCTCGCACCTCTCCAGTCATCCTCCAGACCCTTACTTTTCTGCTTTCAAGCAATGCATCCAACTTCTTCCCAGCAGCAGCATAAGGAAAGGGGGGTGCACTGTGATGTAAGGGAGAGGGGGACTCAACTTCTGATGGTGGTGGGGCTCTTGACATCTAATGTAAGCGGAAGGGATACGCTGGACATCTAATCTTACAGATACAACCGGCCCTTTTGAGGGCAATTATAATGCTGATGCGGCCCACGATGAAATTGAGTTTGACACCCCTGTTCTAGAAGAAGGATCAACCTCCTTTTTTGCTTGTTATGTTACCTCAACCTGTCCGGCTATCCCCTACTCTTGCTACTTTCAGGCGATCCCTAAAATCTCATCTCTTCAGGGAAGCCGATCATGTCTCCAACTAATCTTTTAACACTTCCATCAGCTCATTCCCCACAGTTACAACCTTTTGTACCACCTACCCCATCCTATTAGATTGTAAGCTCTTCTGAGCAAGGCCCTCTTAATCCTATTAATTGTATTTTATTGTTTTACAACTGTATTGCCTTCCTTTTAATATTGTAAAGCGCTGCGTAAACTGTTGGCGCTATATAAATCCTGTATAATAATAATAATTAAATTCATTGCATAGACTAGGCAGCGATATATTTCTATCCCCCTTGTTGGGAGTGGAGATGACCCCATCTATAAGGATATACAGTTCATACTCACACACAGCAAAAGGTTGTGTTCACACTGTGAGATGTTTCTCTGGGCTGCAGTTCCTGTAAACTCCACAAGGTGGATATCTCACCTCTACCCAGACAGAAAATCTCTATGGTCTACTGACAGGAAGCGATGTCGGGTACAGACAGGAAGCTCAGGTTAGAGGTGAGTCGGGAAGAAGTAGAGAGGAGACATTGTTAGAACTGGCAGCTGAGGAGGTAATACGATATTATTTTCTATTTATTCCAAGAAACCTCCCATTGTGAGGATATGGAGGTCTGATGACCCCCAAACTGAGTTGGGAGAAGGCAAGAATTTGGTTGCGTTCGGTATAATTCTTATTTCTCAAAAATAATAAGCAAACCATTCAACGGGACCTTAAACACTACTTGGTAGACTCCACACAGCTGTCAATGGGCAGTTATTAAACGTTCCTTAGTCTCGACTTTTGTGAATGGTTAATTGGACATTGTGAAAAAACATTAGTAGGATCCCAAAAACTGAGAACGAGAGACCTTAATTAGTTGGTTGTAAAGGGTCAATGACCATTGTAAAGCAAGTGGAGGCTGGGAACAGACACTTTTATATAGATGGCCTAAAACCATGTACGAGTAATACACCTTCGAAATGTGGCTCTCTTGCCGAGTCTGGGAGGTCCATTTCTTCTTCTTAGGAAGGGATGTTTCAAAGGTGGGTCATGAGAACTCTTGTTCATAAGATTATTTTATGGTGCGTGATGAAATATGGGGTTTTAGATCGTGGTATCTGATATATTTAAAATATGAATACATTTGGAACACTTTATCTGAGGGAGTGCCAGCTCCCCTTTACCAATAAAACGAAGAATCTCAGCCAAAACTCCTATTTCTTTAAAAACCCAAAAGACTTTGAAATCTTGGAGCCAAAGACCAGAGACTTTTTCTTTGTATCCCCATTTATTTTTTTGTTGCTTTTCAGATAATTCTCCATTATCCATCTGCAGAGAAACCTGTATAGATCACATGACCACATCAATGAGGATGGAGGAGGACTGGAGTCACATGACTGAGAGGATTCTAAACCTCACTCTGGAGATCATCTACCTGCTGACCGGAGAGGTGAGGAGGATTCTGGGAGGTCACATGACATCATTCTTATCTCTATTAATAAAACACAGACCTGACCGGAGAGGTGAGGAGGATTCTGGGAGGTCACATGACATCACTCTTATCTCTATTAATAAAACACAGACCTGACCGGAGAGGTGAGGAGGATTCTGGGAGGTCACATGACATCTCTCTTATCTCTATTAATAAAACACAGACCTGACCGGAGAGGTGAGGAGGATTCTGGGAGGTCACATGACATCACTTATCTCTATTAATAATACACAGACCTGACCGTAGAGGTGAGGAGGATTCTGGGAGGTCACATGACATCTCTCTTATCGCTATTAATAAAACACAGACCTGACCGGAGAGGTGAGGAGGATTCTGGGAGGTCACATGACATCTCTCTTATCGCTATTAATAAAACACAGACCTGACCGGAGAGGTGAGGAGGATTCTGGGAGGTCACATGACATCTCTCTTATCGCTATTAATAAAACACAGACCTGACCGGAGAGGTGAGGGGGATTCTGGGAGGTCACATGACATCACTCTTATCTCTATTAATAAAACACAGACCTGACCGGAGAGGTGAGGAGGATTCTGGGAGGTCACATGACATCACTCTTATTTCTATTAATAAAACACAGACCTGACCGGAGAGGTGAGGAGGATTCTGGGATTCTAACATGATATTCCTATTGGTTCTCCAATACAGAGATTTCCTCTTGTGAAGTCAGGTGATCATATGACCATCACAGTGCCTCCATGTGACTCCCTAAAACCTGAGAGACACAACATGGAGAAGATTCTAGAAGTCACCAAGAAGATGATGGAGCTGCTGACAGGAGAGGTGAGGAGGATTCTGGGACATTATCCAGTAACAGACAAGGGATGTGTCTGGATGGTGACTGTATCATTGTGTGTGTCAGGTTCCTATAAGGTGTCAGGATGTCACTGTCTATTTCTCCATGGAGGAGTGGGAGTATTTAGAAGGACACAAGGATCTCTACAAGGACGTCATGATGGAGAATCAGCCGCCCCTCACATCACCGGGTAAGAGGAGACTTTATTGTAAAGGAGAGAGCAGTACGGAGGCTCCACCTAGATCCCCCATCATCTGATAAACACATAGAATGGGCCAGATCCACAAAGCCCGTCCTATCTTTCTGCCGGCGTAGCACATCTTGTTTACGCTACGCCGCCATACGCTAGGAAAGCAAGTTCCGTATCCACAAAGGACTTGCATCCTAAGTTACGGCGGCGTAGCATAAATGGGCCGGCGTAAGCCCGCGCAATTCAAATGGGGAAGAGGTAGGCGTGTTTTATTTAAATCAATCGTGACCCAACGTAAATTACGTTTTTTTTTAACTGCGCATTCGCCGGCCATGGACGTATCCCTGTGCGCATTACACCAAATTACATCGCAAAACTTCAATGAAAACGACGTGAACGTAATTTACGCAAATCCCTATTCGGCGAACAGTTTACGCAAACGACGGAAAATTTGCGATGGCCCGACGTCCATACTTAACATTACGTACGCCTCTATACAGCAGGGGTAACTTTACGCCGGACCTACGCTTACGCAAACGACGTAAAAACACTGCGCCGTGCGTACATACGTTCGTGGATCGGCGTATCTACCTCATTTGCATATTTTTTGTGGATCAACAACGGAAGTGCCCCTAGCGTCCAGCGTAAATATGCAACTAAGATACGACCGCGTAAGAGACTTACGTCAGTCATATCGTAGCGTAATTCGGGCGTATCTTGTTTTGTGAATACAAAACGAAGATACGTCGGCGCAGATTTGAATTTATGGCGGCGTATCTGGAGATACGCCGCCGTAAATTTCTGTGGATCTGGCCCAATGTATTCAGACAGTGTGTGTGTTTCCTACAGATGGATCCAGTAATGGGAACCCACCAGAGAGATGTCCCCGTCCTCTGTATTCCCGGGATTCCACACAGGAAGGCCACACCATCCCCCACCATCATCAGGTAGGTGAATATTAATTATTAGTAGTTATGATTTATACACAAGCTTGCTTGTTACAATGAATGTTTTATATATTCAGAGTGGAAACTTTGGGGATTATAATATCATTGTTAAAGAAGAGTATAAAGAGGAAGATGAGGAGTATGGAGTGATGAAGACGATTTTTAAAGGACACGAGGATCTCTACAAGGACATTACGATGGAGTCACCTAATAAGAGAAACCCACCAGAGAGATGTCCCCGTCCTCTGTATTCCCGGGATTCCACACAGGAAGGTCACACCATCCCCCACCATCATCAGGTAGACAGAGTTGAGGGTCGGGAACATAAAGTGATTGAACACTCTGACATGTGGAGATGATGTGTGGACTCTACAAGATGATATTTTCTATGTGATCTCACATCATAAATACTTCTATGTTACTCTCCTCCGCTTTGTGCCTTTTCATGTTCTATCTTAGCCGCCCTGATTGCACCCTTACATTTCTTGTTGCATTCTTTGTAAAGTTGGAATGCTGATGATGATCCCTCAGCTTTTTTTTTTAAGGCCTTCTCCTTCGCGTTTATATGTAAACCAGATGTTATTTTCTGCCATTCTCTTGGTTAAGGGTGAAGATCTGATGATCATAAAAGTCGAGGATGAAGTAGAAGAGACGTATGTGAGGGATGATCAGCAATATACGGAGGAGGCTGGAATGACGAGGACATTCATAGAGGAGGACACTCCTACAGAGATCAGCACAGGTGACCCATAATATATTCTTCTGTTAGAAATGATGGACCAGATGGCTTACACCCATGTGTGCTGAAAGAGTTGCACTCTGTTAACCTCCCTGGCGGTATGATTATGTGAGGTTTTTGGTGCTGAAAGCCGTACAAGTTTTGCATGGAAATCTGGCGTTTTATATTGTAGGCCTGTAATTCTTAGGAATAACTCACTTAAATCTGTCCAAACAAGAGTCTAGTAGACATACCGGGTATGATAAAGTTTTAAACACGAAATCATTAATTATAATATAATAAATACCGGTAACTGCAAATAACGGGGTTACCGCTATTAGTACTGAAATTTCACCCCGAGCCTGACTCTAGAATACCACCAGGGAGGTTAAAGGTGAATAAAGCACCTGGACCAGATGGCTTACACGCATGTGTCCTCAAAAAGTTGCGCTCTAGAAAAGGTAAAAAAAAAACTCCTAGACCATGAGGCTTACACCCATGTGTCCTCAAAGAGTTGAGCTCTGCTGAAGGTAAATAAAGCAGCTGAACCAGATAGCTTACACCTATGCGTGCTGAAAGAGTTGCTCTCTGTTAAAGGTTGATAAAACACCCAAACCAAATGGCTTACATCCTTGTGTCCTCAAAGAGTTGAGCTCTGTTGAAGATGAATAAAGCACCTGGATCAGATGGCTTACATCCATGTGTCCTCAAAGAGTTGCACTCTGGTAAAGGTAAATAAAGCACCTGGGCCAAATGCCTTGCACCCATGTGTCCTCAAAGTGTTGTGCTCTAGAAAAGGTAAATAAAGCTCCTGGACCAAGAGGATTACATCCAGGTATCCTCAAAAAGTTAAGCTCTGTTGAAGTTGAATAAAGCACTTGGACCAGATGGCTTACGTCCATGTGTCCTCAAAGAGTTTAGCTCTGTTAAAGGTGAATAAAGCACCTGGACCAGATGGCTTACATCCATGTGTCTACAAAGAGTTGAGCTCTGTCAAAGTTGAATAAAGCACCTGAACCAGATGTCGTACATCCATGAGTGCTAAAAGAGTTGCGCTCTGTTAAAGACAAATAAAGCAACAGAACCAGATAGCTTACACCCATGTGTGCTGAAAGAATTGCTCTCTGTTAAAGGTTAATAAAACACCTGAACAAGATGGCTTAAATACATGTGTCCTTAAGGATTTTCTCTCTAGTAAAGGTGACTAAAGCACCTGGACCAGGAGGCTTACACCCATGTGTTCTTAAAGAGTTGAGCTCTGTTGACGATGAATAAAGCACCTGGACCAGGAGGCTTACACCCATGTGTTCTTAAAGAGTTGAGCTCTGTTGATGGTGAATAAAGCACCGAGCCTAGATGGTTTACACCCATGTGTTCTCAAAGAGTTGAGCTCTCTTAAAGGTGAATAAAGCACTATTGGAGCATCTTGGACCATGCATTGTTAAGGTTTTTTTAACCATTGACTGCCAGAATAGGGTTCTGTATAGGGAGGTTTTAGGTTTTTAATTGGTTGTACTCGAAAGGCACTCTTTACCAGTTCCTATAAGAGGGGAAGAGGGTGATTGGGAAATCTGCAGAACATATTTGTTCACTCAATTCTACATGAACCAGGGGACATCCTAGTTTAGGTGACCTTATCCCCTCACAATAATATTTTTGTATTTTTCCAGGATGCACCATCAAGAAATCCTTAAAGAATCATCTCACTTCATCACTAGATTATAAATTCGAAGATGAGGATTGTGTATGGGAAAAGACCACGCCCTCGCCTATGGATGGTGGACTTCACAGTGTGGATAGACCATTAGACTCCTCTGACTCTGAGCAACCTCGTACTGCGAGAGATGGTGCCGGAATTCAGGGGGGAAATACATTTTCCTGTTCTGAATGTGGGGAAAGCTTTGGCTCTGAATTAAGTCTTTCTCTACATCAGAGATTCCACAGTGGGGAGAACCTTCATTCCTGTCCCGATTGCGGGAAATTTTTTCTTCATAAATCCGCACTGCTCAGGCATGAGGGATCTCACAAGGGCGAGAAGCCGCATTCCTGTGCCGAGTGCGGAAAGTGTTTTTCGCGGAAGTCCAATCTTTCTGCGCATCAAAGGCTGCACACGGGGGAGGAGCTACATTCCTGTCTGGAGTGCGGGAAATGTTTTCCACAGAAGTCTATCCTGGCTGCACATCAGAGATTGCACACGGGTGAAGCTCTACATTCCTGTATTGAGTGTGGGAAAGGTTTTCTTCATAAATCACAGCTGGTCACACACTGGATGACTCACACGGGGGAAAAACCGTATTCCTGCTCTGAGTGCGGGAAAGGTTTTTCGCGGAAGTCCAATTACTCTGCACATCAGAGATGCCACACGAAGGAGAAGCCGTTTTCTTGCTCTGAGTGTGATAAGTGTTTTGTATATAAAATCGATCTTACTATACATAAGAGGTCCCACACGGGGGAGAAGCCGTATTCCTGTCCCGACTGCGGGAAATGTTTTCTGCGTAAAGCCAATCTTGTCGTGCATATGAAGTACCACAGAGGCGAAAAGCCGCATTCCTGCTCGGAGTGCGGGAAAAGTTTTCTTTGGAAAGCAGATCTTGAAAGACATATGAGAATCCACACAGGGGAGAAGCCGTTTTCCTGTCATGAGTGCGGCAAATGTTTTACACAGAAGACCCATCTTTTTAATCATTACAAATCCCACGTAACCCTTAAGGCGAAGTTAGTGCCTCAAGTGTAGGAAATGTCTTCTATATGATTAATATGTTGTCGTACATCAGAGATCTCACACTGGGAAGAAGCACACCTTGATATATACCTCAGAAAACACGTAGCTGAGCGCTCCTCTGACCTTTATCGTGGAACCTCGGATTACGAGCATAATTCGTTCCAGGAGAATGCTTGTAATCCAAAGTACTCGCACATCAAAGGCAGGGGGGGGGCGCCGGAGAGCCTCGGAAACGGCCAAAAAGGCCAGAGGACACCTCGGCTGACCTCAAAAGACTTTGTTCCCGAGATTTGCTGAGGTCAGCCATGCTGTCTGCTAGCCTTTCCGTGCATTTCCAAACTCGGCTTTGCTCGGCTTCAGCACCCCCCAAACTCAGGCCAAATGCGGCACTGCACACCGCTTTGGCCTGAATCCCGCTCATATTGCAAGACAACACTCGCAAACAGAGTTACGATTTTTAAAAATACAGTGCTCTTTTTGTGAAACGCTCGTTAACCGTGTTACTCGCAATCCGAGGTTCCACTGTATAAGGAAATCAGAAAGCACTGAAGACTTAAAAGTTCATACAGTTCTGCCTTCAAAGCTAGGGCTGGGTAAAAAAAATGGGTTTGAATTTTGAATTGAGTTGCGAGGGCAAAACTATTTTTTTTTCCCTTGGACTGGCGCTCCGCGGACTAGGCCAAAGCCGTGGTCTCGCCTAAAAAAATCCTACCCGCAGCTCACCGCGATCCTGGCCAGACGTCGCTCGCGCCCATTTCCCAGGATCGCGGCAAGCTGCGGGCAGGATGTTTTAGGCGAGGCCACGGCTTCGGCCTAGACCGGTCCTAAGTTTTTAGGTGAGGCCGTGGCTTTGGCCTAATCCGTGGCCCTTTCCCATGATTGATGCAGACTAGGCCAAAGTCGCAGCCTCGCCTAAAAACATAGGACTGACGCGGTGTCCATCAGGAAAAAAAACTTGATTTGAATCGTGAATCAAGTTTTTTTTTTTTTTTTTTTAAATTGCAGATTTTTGGGGGGCCAAAATCGCCCAGCTCTACCGTACACACGACTGGGTTTTCCTGGTGGGAAAACTGCAAAGATAGCTTTTGGCCGGCCGTGTATGATCCCCTCGCAGTTTTTCCGACGGGAAAACTGCCGAATCCAGCCGGGAAAAAAAAAAGAACCACATCTCTTTTTTCCCGCTGGGAATCCCGACTGTCTTTTTCCCTTCGGAAATCCCGAGCGTGTGTACAGGGCATCAGAGAGAGGAAGAGGACCCATTCCAGTAGAAGAATAGTCTGATGTCCACAACACTTGAGCAGAAGCCGGTGGTGGGCCAGGAGATTGATATTGCTGGTGGATGAACGGCAAGTGAGATCAGATTATACAGCAAGACTAACTAGTTCAATGATTGTGCCAGCTGCTGGCTGAAAGTGATATATGTCCTTTTGTGATGTAACATTTTTTCATTTTATAGAATAAAATTGGAAATTTATCAATACTGTTTTTTTTTTTTTTTTTAAATATGATACAGATGAAAATACAATATATTACTAAAAGTATTGGGACGCCTGCCTTTACACACACACACAAACTTTTAATGGCATCCCCGTCTGTAGGGTTCAATATTGAGTTGGCTCACCCTTTGGATCTATAACAACTTCAAAACTTCGGAGAAGGCGTCCACAAGGTTTAGGAGTGTGTCTATGGGAATGTTTGACAGTTCTTTCAGAAGAGCATTTGTAAAGGCCAGGCACCGATGTTGGAGAGAGAAGGAGGGGGTGTCACTGCTGGTTGGGTCCCTCTAGGAGAGAGAAGGAGGGGGTGTCACTGCTGGTTGGGTCCCTCTAGGAGAGAGGAGGAGGGGTGTCACTCCCGGTTGGGTCCCTCTAGGAGAGAGAAGGAGGGGGTGTCACTGCTGGTTGGGTTCCTCTAGGAGAGAGAAGGAGGGGGTGTCACTGCTGGTTGGGTGCCTCTAGGAGAGAGAAGGAGGGGGTGTCACTGCTGGTTGCGTCCCTCTAGGAGAGAGAAGGAGGGGGTGTCACTGCTGGTTGGGTGCCTCTAGGAGAGAGAAGGAGGGGGTGTCATTGCTGGTTGGGTTTCTCTAGGAGAGGGAAGGAGAGGGTGTCACTGCTGGTTGAGTCCCTCTAGGAGAGAGAAGGAGGGGTGCAGAGTGGTAGAGAGGTGCTGACTGCAGGAACACTCTCAGGCCGCAGCTTATTGGGCCTCAAACTGGCATCCAGCCTCTCAGTACCAAATTTTGTCCTCCGATGAATGGACCGGCCCCTCCTGGGACACCAGCCTCGTGCTTGGTATATTTCAGACGGACTCCCCATCGTTCAGCCAACTGGACAGACAGCTCAGAGCCTCCTTCATATCGGGGACACAGTCGATCACTGGGCCCACGCAGTAGATTAATTGCTCCGGGCCAACGTGGTCCAGGAACCAGGAACACTGCGAAGCACGCACACCCCGGCCCGGGTGTCGTGGAATGGCTACCCTGAAGGTGGGCGCCAAGATGAGAGCCCAGAACGATGACGTCTGCCCCATAAATACTCCTCCCCAGCATGCACAGTGAGGAAGCCTCCTCCTGGATAGGTTTGCCGGGGAGAAATATCCAACACAATTGACTCCACTGCTGCCACCTGTCAGGCCGGAGTGGGATCAGAACCCCAGGCAACGACAGCATGAACAGCCAAAGCTGGGACAGAGACTCCAAATTTTAACAGATTAAACATGGTCAGAGGCACTTAGCTCTCTGACCCCCTCTAAATTTACATTAGCACCGGCTCTGGAAGTAGCCAGGCGCTACACTTGTTATGTAGAGCTCTGTACAATAAATCCCTGATATAATCCAATTCATTGCATAGACTAGGCAGTAATATATGTCTAACCCCCCTTGGTGGAAGTGGAGGTGACCCCATATACAGTTCATACACACACACACATCCCATCCCTGAGGGCCCTTCATTGGCTAACAGTAAAGGATCGGGTCACATTCAAGACCCTCTGCCTCACCCACAAATGCACACAAGGAAAGGCTCCTCAATACTTATGTGAGAAAATAAAACACTACACCCCCCATCGCACTCTCCGATCACCAAACCAAAACCTCCTCTACGTCCCCAAGTCCAATTACAAATCAAAGGGAGAACAAAGATTTGCAGTCCAAGGACCACAGCTATGGAACGCTCTGCCAACGGACATCTGCATGGAAGAAAACCATCGGGCCTTAAGGAAAAAACTTAAGACCCGCCTCTTCTGAAGGATAAGGAAGACAACGGATGGAATAAGCAACTTGAGGCTATTTAGTTTGCATGTGTAGCGCTATACAAGTTATTCACTCACTCCCACAGAAAAAGGCCGTGTTCACACTATGAGATGTTTCTCGGGGCTGCAGTTCCTCTGAACTCCACAAGGTTGTGATCTCACCTCTACCCAGACAGAAAGTCTCTATGGTCTACTGACAGGAAGTGATGTCAGGTACAGACAGGAAGCTCAGGTTAGAGGTGAGTCGGGAGGAAGTAGAGAGGAGACATTGTTAGAACTGGCAGCTGAGGAGGTAATAAGATATTATTTTCTATTTATTCCAAGAAACCTCCCGTTGTGAGGATATGGAGGTCTGAATACCCCCAAACTGAGTTGGGAGAAGAGAAGGATTTGGATCACGCTCGGTATAATCCTTATTTCTCAAAAATAATAAGCAACCCATTCAACGGGACCTTAAACACTACTTGGTAGACTCCACACAGCTGTCAATGGGCAGTTATTAAATGTTCCTTAGTCTCGACTTTTGTGAATGGTTAATTGGACATTGTGAAAAAACATTAGTAGGATCCCAAAAACTGAGAATGAGAGACCTTAATTAGTTGGTTGTAAAGGGTCAATGGCCATTGTAAAGCAAGTGGAGGTTGGGAACAGACACTTTTATATAGATGGGCTAAAACCATGTACGAGTAATACACCTTCGAAATGTGGCTCTCTTACCGAGTCTGGGAGGTCCATTTCTTCTTCTTAGGAAGGGATTTTTCAAAGGTGGGTCATGAGAACTCTTGTTCATAAGATTATTTTATGGTGCATGATGAAATATGGGGTTTTAGATCGTGGTATCTGATATATTTAAAATATGAATACATTTGGAACACATTATCTGAGGGAGTGCCAGCTCCCCTTTACCAATAAAACGAAGAATCTCAGCCAAAACTCCTATTTCTTTAAAAGCCCAAAAGACTTTGAAATCTTGGAGCCAAAGACCAGAGACTTGTTAAGTACTTTTTCTTTGTTATCCCCATTTATTTTTTTGTTGCTTTTCAGATAATTCTCCATTATATATCTGCAGAGAAACCTGTATAGATCACATGACCACATCAATGAGGATGGAGGAAGATCGAAGTCACATGACTGAGAGGATTCTAAACCTCACTCTGGAGATCATCTACCTGCTGACCGGAGAGGTGAGGAGGATTCTGGGAGGTCACATGACATCACTCTTATCTCTATTAATAAAACACAGACCTGACCGGAGAGGTGAGGAGGATTCTGGGAGGTCACATGACATCAATCTTATCTCTAATAATAAAAAACAGACCTGACCAGAGAGGTGAGGAGGATTCTGGGAGGTCACATGACATCTCTCTTATCTCTATTAATAATACACAGACCTGACCGGAGAGGTGAGGAGGATTCTGGGAGGTCACATGACATCACTCTTATCTCTATTAATAAAACACAGACCTGACCGGAGAGGTGAGGAGGATTCTGGGAGGTCACATGACATCACTCTTATCTCTATTAATAAAACACAGACCTGACCGGAGAGGTGAGGAGGATTCTGGGATTCTAACATAATATTCCTATTGGTTCCTCAATACAGAGATTTCCTCTTGTGAAGTCAGGTGATCATATGACCATCACAGTGCCTCCATGTGACTCCCTAAAACCTGAGAGACACAACATGGAGAAGATTCTAGAAGTCACCAAGAAGATGATGGAGCTGCTGACAGGAGAGGTGAGGAGGATTCTGGGACATTATCCAGTAACAGACAAGGGGTGTGTCTGGATGGTGACTGTATCATTGTGTGTGTCAGGTTCCTATAAGGTGTCAGGATGTCACTGTCTATTTCTCCATGGAGGAGTGGGAGTATTTAGAAGGACACAAGGATCTCTACAAGGACGTCATGATGGAGAATCAGCCGCCCCTCACATCACCGGGTAAGAGGAGACTTTATTGTAAAGGAGAGAGCAGTACGGAGGCTCCACCTAGATCCCCCATCATCTGATAAACACATAGAAACAATGTATTCAGTCAGTGTGTGTGTTTCCTACAGATGGATCCAGTAATGGGAACCCACCAGAGAGATGTCCCCGTCCTCTGTATTCCCGGGATTCCACACAGGAGGGTCACACCATCACTCACTGTTACAAGGTTGGTGGGATGGAACATCTAAAACATGGACTGGAGGAGATAATGTGTGGATTTTGTATGTAAGATTATATTTTACAGATGATATTTTCTCTAATTCTCTTGGTTTAGAGTGGAGATCCAATCGATATAGCATTTGAGGTGAAATCAGAAGAAGAGACGTATGTGAGGGATGATCAGCAGTCTATGGAGGAGGATGGAATAACGGGGACATTTATAGAGGAGGACACTCCTACAGAGATCAGCACAGGTGGGTCATTGTAAAAATATCTTAAGGAGTTGAGCTCTGTTGACGGTGAATAAAGCACCTGGACTAGATGGTTTACACCCATGTGTTCTCAAAGAGTTGAGCTCTCTTAAAGGTGAATAAAACACTATTGGAGCATCTTGGACCATGCATTGTTGAAGTTTTCTTAATCATTGACTGCCAGAATAGGGTTCTGTATAGGGAGGTTTTACGTTTTTTTAAATGTTTTAATTGGTTAACTCGATGGACTTTTGTCTTTTTTTTTAATTTATTTTTTATCATTTTTATTGCAATTTTTAAGTACGAGGTACAAAATAGAGCCTATTTGGGCATACCCAGGCTCGAACATAAAAAAACTTTAAAGTTACACCCATGTGTTCTTAAAGAGTTGAGCTCTGTTGACTGTGAATAAAGCACCTGGACCAGGAGGCTTACACCCATGTGTTCTTGAAGAGTTGAGCTCTGTTAACGGCGAATAAAGCACCTGGACTAGATGTTAAAGTTTAACAATGCATGATCCAAGATGCTCCAATAGTGCTTTATTTACCTTTAGGAGAGCTCAACTCTTTGAAGACATATGGGTGTAATACATCTAGTCCAGGTGCTTTATTCATCATCAACAGAGCTCAACTCTTTAAAGCGGATCTCCACCCTAAAGTGAAGATCCACTGATCGGAACCCTCCCCCCCTCCGGCGTCACATTTGACACCTTTCAGGGGGAGGGGGGTGCAGATACCTGTCTAAAGACAGGTATCTTCACCCACTTCCGGCCCGCAGTCTCGGGCAAAAGTCGGGTTTTTCCCATTGTGTGCTGGGAACTCTCGGCTCCCAGCACACAGTGGGAGCCAATCGGCGGGCACAGTGCGACTCGCGCATGCGCCGTAGGGAACCCGCCAGTGAAGCCGCAGCGCTTCACTTCCTGGTTCCCTCACCGTGGATGGAGGGGGGAGCAGCAGGGAGACGAGCGAACGCTCGTCCTCTGCTGCGGACGCCGCTGGACTCCAGGACAGGTAAGTGTCCTATTTCTAAAAGTCAGCAGCTGCAGTATTTGTAGCTGCTGGCTTTTAAAAAAATGTTTTCATGGCCCATCCGCTTTAAGAACACATGGGTGTAAGCCTCCTGGTCCAGGTGCTTTATTTACCTAAATATGTATGTAAGTATCTGGGTGGAGGTCCAAAGGCACTCTTCACCAGTTCCTATAAGAGGGGGAAGAGGTTGGTTGGGACATCTGCAGAACATATCTGTTCATTCAATTCTACCTGAACCATGTGACATCCTAGTTTAGGTGAATTAATCCCCCAACAATAATATTTTTGTATTTTTCCAGGACACACCATCAAGAAATCCCCAAATAATCATCTCGCTTCATCACTAGATTATAAATTAGAAGATGAGGATTGTCTTGGGGAAGAGACCACGCCCTCGCCTATGGATGGTGGACATCACAGTGTGGATAGACCATCATACTCCTCTGACTCTGAGCAACCTCGTACTGCGAGGGATGGTGCCGGAATTCAGGGGGAAAATACATTTTCCTGTCCTGAATGTGGGAAATGTTTTCTTTATAAATCCGCACTGCTCAGTCATGAGGGATCTCACAAGGGCGAGAAGCCGCATTCCTGTGCCGAGTGCGGGAAGCGTTTTTCGCGGAAGTCCAATCTTTCTGCGCATCAAAGGCTGCACACGCCTGAGGAGCTACATTCCTGTCCGGAGTGCGGGAAATGTTTTCCACAGAAGTCTATCCTGGCTGCACATCAGAGATTGCACACGGGTGAAGCTCTACATTCCTGTATTGAGTGTGGGAAAGGTTTTGTTCATAAATCACAGCTGGTCACACACTGGATGACTCACACGGGGGAAAAGCCGTATTCCTGCTCTGAGTGCGGGAAAGGTTTTTCGCGGAAGTCCAATTACTCTGTACATATGAGATGCCACACGAAGGAGAAGCCGTTTTCTTGCTCTGAGTGTGATGAATGTTTTGTATATAAAACCGATCTCACTATACATCAGAGGTCCCACACGGGGGAGAAGCCGTATTCCTGTCCCGACTGCGGGAAATGTTTCTTGCGTAAAGCCAATCTTGCCGTGCATCTGAAGTACCACAGAGGCGAAAAGCCGCATTCCTGCTCGGAGTGCGGGAAACGTTTTCTATGGAAAGCAGATCTTGAAAAACATATGAGAATCCACACGGGGGAAAGGCCTTATTCCTGTCATGAGTGCGGCAAATGTTTTACACAGAAGACCCATCTTTTTATTCATTCCAAATCCCACGTAACCCTTAAGGCGGATTTACTGCCTCAAGTGCAGGAACTGTCTTCTATATGAATCATATGTTGTCGTTAGGGATTAGTGTTGAGCGGAATACGCCATGTTCGATTTTGCGATATATCACGAATATATAGAAGAATATTAGAGAAATATTCGCTAAAATCGAATATTCGTGATATTTTGTCCAAATAACAATATTCCGAAATTTCGCTAATGCGATTGCGAAATTGATTGCGAAATTCTCGTCAGCACTGGGAGTAACTGGGAGGCAGGTTCCTATTGGTTGCTATGGAGGTTGCTAACCTCTGACAACTGTGGTAGGAGAACTTTGATTGGCTCTGATGCAAAAGAAGGGTGGAGAAAATAATCGCGAATATTCGGCAGCATAAAAGGATCGCATCAGCTACTCGGCCCAGGGTCTCTAATCATACCAGCAATGCTTTTAGACGTCGATGGAGATCACTAGGATGTGATCTGTTTTAAAAATAAATTTGAAAAATACGAATATTCGCAATAGCGAATATTCACCGCAATATTCGATTTATTCGCGAATACTCGAATATGCAATATTAGTAACGAAGATTCGCAATGCGAATATTCGTGAGCAACACTATTAGGGATGAGCTTCGAGTCAAACGCAATGTATATCCCATTAAATGTGACTAGCACAGATCATAGTGGGGTTCTCATTCACCCTGTGCCCCTTTTAGAGACACAGGGTGATATACACATAAGAGGCATCTGGGAAGCACTGGGAGTAACTGGGAGGCAGGTTCCTATTGGTTGCTATGGAGGTTGCTAACCTCTGACAACTGTGGTAGGAGAACTTTGATTGGCTCTGATGCAAAAGAAGGGCGGAGAAAATATTCGCGCGATATTCCTTTTGCCGAATATTCGCATTGCAAATATTCGGCAGCATAAAAGGATCGCATCAGCTACTCGGCCCAGGGTCTCTAATCATACCAGCAATGCTTTTAGACGTCGATGGAGATCACTAGGATGTGATCTGTTTTAAAAATAAATTTGAGAAATACGAATATTCGCAATAGCGAATATTCACCGCAATATTCGATTTATTCGCGAATACTCGAATATGCAATATTAGTAACGAAGATTCGCAATGCGAATATTCGTGAGCAACACTATTAGGGATGAGCTTCGAGTCAAACGCAATGTATATTCCATTAAATGTGACTAGCACAGATTATAGTGGGGTTCTCATTCACCCTGTGCCCCTTTTAGAGACACAGGGTGATATACACATAAGAGGCATCTGGGAAGCTGAAACAGGAGTATCTCATAATTTCTAAGAGCTTCTGGGTTCCCCCGGGCCCTCCCATTACACTCCCCTCACAGTTTTTCCGACGGGAAAACTGCCAAACCCGCAGGCAAAAAAAAGAAAACCAGCTCTCTTTTTTTCCTGTTGGGATTCCCAGGCGTGTGTACAGGGCATCAGAGAGAGGAAGAGGACCCATTCCAGTAGAAGAATAGTCTGATCTCCACAACACTTGAGCAGAAGCCGGTGGTGGGCCAGGAGATTGATATTGCTGGTGGATGAACGACAAGTGAGATCAGATTATACAGCAAGACTAACTAGTTCAATGATTGTGCCATCTGCTGGCTGAAAGTGATATATGTCCTTTTCTGATGTAACATTTCTTCATTTTATAGAATAAAATTGGAAATTTATCAATACTGTTTTTTTTTTGTTTTGTTTATTTTTTAAAGTATGATACAGATGAAAATACAATATATTACCAAAAGTATTGGGACGCCTGCCTTTACACACACATGAACTTTTAATGGCATCCCTAGCCTTAGTCCGTAGGGTTCAATATTGAGTTGGCCCACCCTTTCCATCTTTAACAACTTAAACTCTTCGGGGAAGGCCGTCCACAAGGTTTAGGGGTGTGTCTATGGGAATGGTTGACCATTCTTCCAGAAGAGCATTTGTGAGGTCAGGCACTGATGTTGGACAAAAAGGCCTGGCTTGCAGTCTCTGCTCTAATTCATCCCAAAGGTGTTCTATCGAGTTGAGGTCTGTGCAGGTCAGTCAAGTTCCTCCACCCCATGTCTTTATGGACCTTGCTTTGTGCACTGGTGGAACAGAAAGGGGCCGTCCCCAAACTGTTCCCACAAAGTTGGAAGCATGAAATTGTCCAAAAAGCCTTGGTATGCTGACACCTTAAGATTTCTCTTCACTGGAACTAAGGGGCCAAGCCCAACCCCTGAAAAACAACCCCAAACCAGAATCCTCCCTCCAACAAACTATTTGGACCAGTGCACAAAGCAAGGTCCATAAAGACATGGATGCAGGCCAGTCCTGACCTCAACCCGATAGAACACCTTTGGGATGAGAGAGAGGGGGTGTCACTACTGGTTGAGTCCCTCTAGGAGAGAGAAGGAGGGGCTGTCACTACTGGTTGAGTCCCTCTAGGAGAGAGAAGGAGGGGCTGTCACTGCTGGTTGGGTCCCTATAGGAGAGAGAAGAAGGGGGTGTCACTGCTGGTTGGGTCCCTCTAGGAAAGAGAAGGAGGGGGTGTCACTGCTGGTTGGGTCCCTCTAGGACAGAGAAGGAGGGGGTGTCACTGCTGGTTGGGTCCCTCTAGGAGAGAGAAGGAGGGGATGTCATGCTGGTTGAGTCCCTATAGGAGAGAGAATGAGGGGGAGTCACTGCTGGTTGGGTCTCTCTAGGAGAGAGAAGGAGGGGTTGTCACTGCTGGTTGGGTCCCTCTAGGAAAGAGAAGGAGGGGGTGTCACTGCTGGTTGGGTCCCTCTGGAGAGAGAAGGAGGGGGTGTCACTGCTGGTTGGGTCCCTCTAGGAGAGAGAAGGAGGGGGTGTCACTGCTGGTTGGGTCCCTCTAGGAGAGAGAAGGAGGGGTTGTCACTGCTGGTTGGGTCCCTCTAGGAAAGAGAAGGAGGGGGTGTCACTGCTGGTTGGGTCCCTCTAGGAGAGAGAAGAAGGGGGTTGCACTGCTGGTTGGGTCCCTCTAGGAGAGAGAAGGAGGGGGTGTCACTGCCGGTTGGGTCCCTCTAGGAGAGAGAATGAGTGGGAGTCACTGCTGGTTGGGTCCCTCTAGGAGAGAGAAGGAGGGGTTGTCACTGCTGGTTGGGTCCCTCTAGGAGAGAGAAGAAGGGGGTGTCACGGCTGGTTGGGTCCCTCTAGGAGAGAGAAGGAGGGGGTGTCACTGCTGGTTGGGTCCCTCTAGAAAAGAGAAGGAGGGGGTGTCACTGCTGGTTGGGATACCCCCTTCCATCTTTTTTACATTCCATGTCCCTCTAAACAAGAAGGATCAGCATGAACAGCCCAGTCTTGTGAGGAGTCAAGCCGTGTTTCTGAAACACCAACCACATCATCATCTTTCTTCCTCATTTTCACATCACATCTAACATAGAGAAACCCCCGTCCATCTTTTTTACATCCCGTGTCCCGCTAAACAAGAAGATCAGCATGAATACCAACAGCCCAGTTTTGTAAGGAGTCAAGTCGTGTTTCTGGAACACCAATTAAATCATATCTAACACAGAGAAACCCACCTCTATCTTTTCTATGTCCTGTGTCCCTCTAAACAAGGTGATCAGTATGACTACAAACAGTCCATTTGTCAGGACCAGGATTCAAACCCACAACCTCTGCTAGCTCTTCTTGATGAGCCACCTGAGATGCTGAGGAGCTCCCTGTCTGAACCTTTGGACTTACTTTCCGTACCACAACCGCCGAGTGCATAGGGGTGCGCACATTCCCCATCCCCAGACAGGGACAGGAGAGGAGAAAGAACTTGACCTGCTCCTCCTCCTCCCACCCCTACCCGTGTCTGCCCACCCACGCTTCAATCTCCCGCGCTCTGTGCCTCAGCAGAGGGATGTGTGGGCTGGAAATTTGAAGCTCAGGAATCGGCAGATACATCATGGATGAAAGGTGTGAGCCCCTTTCCTCGGGTGACTGAGCTCACTTTCCGATGTTTGTGACTGAAGTCTCCCTCACTTCTCACGAGTGAGTACACTAAGGTAAGAGGGACTTAGATGTAAGGGGTGCCCTGTGGACTCTGATGTAAGGTGGGCTTTGGGAATCCTAATTGAAATGGAAATGCTGGGAAGACTGATGTATGTGGGAAGTTTGGTGAGCAGAAACCACCTTCCATCAGAGTTCTCCATCACATAGGACTCCACAGAATTTCCGCTTATTTTTATTTTTTTGCCGTGCTTCACTTAAGTGTTCGGGTTTGGCTTGAGGAAAAGGTTGCAACCCTAGGTGTTGAGCATTGTATATTAAATCTCTGCTATCAGTAGACTCATCACCAGGTAGTAATACACATTTGTCCCCCTTGGTGGGAGATGACCCCATCTACAGTATAAGAATATACAGACATCCCAACCTGCAAAAACTCAATTCAGGGAGGTGACCCTTCACACAGGTGACAACCCTCTCAACTGGACACACATCAGGGCATGGGGCACACAGCGGGGTACTGGTCACATATGAGCACATGGGGCATACAGCAGGGCATAGGACACATAGCAGGGCATAGGGCACACATCAGGTCATTGGACACACAGCAGGGCATGGGGCACACAGCAGGACATGAGGCATACGGTAGGGCTCACAGCAGGGCACATTATGGGGCACACATCAGGACATGGGGCACAGGGCACACAGAGGGGTATGGGGCACACAGCAGGACATAAGGCATACAGTAGGGCTCACAGCAGGGCACATTATGGGCACACATCAGGACATGGGGCATACAGCAGGGCATGGGGAACACATCAGGGCACATCATGGGGCACACATCAGGACATGGGGCACAGGGCACACATAGGGGTATGGGGCACACAGCAGGGCATAGGGCACACATTAGGACATGGGGCACACAGCGGGGCACGAGGCACACAGCAGGGCATGGAGCACATAATGGGGCACAGAACGAGGCATGGGACACAGATCAGGGCACATCATGGGGCATACAGCAGGGCATGGAGCACACAGCAGGAAATGGGACACACAGCAGGGCATACAGTGGGGCATGGGGCACACAGCGGGGCATGTAGTGTACAGCACGGCATGGGGCGCACAGTAGGGCACACATTACGGGACTGGGCAGTGGGCACATCATGGGGGACACAGCAAGGCACTGGGCACACCATGGGACACGCAGCAAGGCACTGGGCACACCATGGGACAGGGAGCAAGGCATTGCGCACACCATGTGACATGCAGCAAGGCACTGGGCACACCATGGGACAGGGAGCAAGGCAATGGGCACACCATGGGACACACAATGGGGGAAACACATCAGCAAGATCCAAGCAGCTGTTGTTTACATTACTTGCAGAGTAGCGTGGGAAGCGGCTGTCATTAGACCTCTCGTGGCACGTTCCTCCCCGCCGGCCCTTCCTTCCCTCCTGTCCACCACAGAAGCACCTGGGGTAGACGGAAGGGAAGGAGGGGCTGGTGGAGAGGAGCCACCAAAGGTCTAATGACAGTCGGACCAGATCTAACTGTCAACTAGAGCTGAGTGATTTTCTCCCAAAAAATCTGCGATTTAAAAAAAAAAAACTTGATTTACGATTGAAATCAAGGTTCTTTTTATGGACACGGCGCTGGTCCTGAGGAGCTACGGGCAGGAGTTTTTAGGTGAGGCCGCGGCATCGGCCTAGTCCATGGCATCCGGCCTCACCTAAGAAACCCTGCCCGCAGCTTCTCAGGGCCAGCGCGGTGTCAGCACCGGTCCTGGTAAAAAAAAAAAAAATCGATTTGCTGAAAATCTGAATCGATTTGACCTTTCAACTCGATTCTAGATTCAAATCGATTTTTTCCCCAGCCCTAATGTCAACTAGCTGTGATTGACGGGTGGATCGCAGTCACGGGGACCCTCATCAGTGTCTACCAGCACAGCCTCAGTGTCCACCAGCGGAGCACTTCCGACTCTGTTCCGCCCCTCTACTGGCCACTAGGGTGACCACATTTCCAAACTACCATTCAGGGACACCCTCCCTTCCCAAAAATCAGCTTGTGCTGTAATGCATCACAGCACAGAGATTGGAAACAAGAGGTGGGATTTATGATTTCTCCAATCACAAGCAGGGGGCGGGGATTGTGCTCCTCCAGGCATTCCCGGCCAGGACAAGTACTGTCAGTGAGTAAAGCAGTGATGTGGCGGCCTTATATGGGGGCATCAGATTGGCCCGGCGGGTGGCTGTGTCAGTTTCATTCCGGGACACTGTATTGAGCCCGGGACAGACCTGCAAAATGCAGGACTGTCCCGGGCAATCCGGGACACGTGGTCACCCTACTGTCCACAGAAAAGAGCAGCCCGATCGTCCACCACCGCTGTACTCCATTCGGCTGCTCGGGCTGCTCTGTCAAGGGCAGGCCCAGCCGGGAGATCACCCGGTGCTCGTGGGTGTCCGGGAGCCCGCAGTCAAATGCGGGAGACTCCCGCGTCTCGAGGGAGATTTGGGATGTCTGCATGCACACACCTGAGCCTGCAGTTCCTCTGAACTTCACAAGGTGGTGATATCACTTCTACCCAGACAGGAAGTCTTTATGAAGACAGGAAGTGATGTCAGGTAGAAATAGGATGTTCCAGGTGAGAGGTGAGTCAAGAGGAAGTAGAAGGGGAGAGATTATTGAATGGACCTGGCAGTAGAAGAGGTAATAAGATATTATTTATTTTTATATATTTTATCTATCTATCTATAGATATATATATCTATCTATATATATATACACATACATCATCATCATCATCTAATTTGTAAAATATAATAGATGGGTTGCATCGATTAATTTGATACCAAACATGTCAAATCTTAAAACTACATGTGAATGTGAAACAGAAAAAATGATGTTGCTCAACTCAGCCTATAGGCAACAATATAAAAGCCTTTACAGGTTGTTAATTTGTAGTTATTGTGAATGATGTCCCGACAATCTCACCCCGGAGCGTGCTGCCCTACCTAGTATGTGTGGTGCATTGTTGTTTTCCGTATGCGTGCATACCCGATATTGGTAGTGTCGGGGGGCTTTACACTTTTTTAAATGTTTTTGTTGAGCTGGGAAGCGGGTACCTAGATTTGAGGGAAGTCCTCTAGAAGTTCAGTCGTCCCCCCCCCCCCCCCCTCTTCCATCCTGCAAGGTTTTGGGACGGGTCACATGTCCCAGGAGGTTGCAGGACCATTTAGAGGGTGCAGCACTCTTCTTGCATGCATAATGGCAAGCCGTCTGTGAAGTGGCAAGGAGTTACAGTCGGCTTCCCACAGTTAGCATGCTGGAGCCGAAGACCCGAAGACAGTCGAAGAACCGGCCCAGGTGAAGACCGCGTTGGACCCCTATACAGGCGAGTGTTTGTTTATTTATTAAAAGTCGTCAGCTACAGCATTTATAGGTGCTAACTTTACGTTTTTGGAAACCTGTCTGAAGAACACCTTAAACCACTTACCTACCGAGCACTTTCACCCTAGGGTTGCCACCGGTCTGGGATTCACCCAGACAGTATAGGTTTTGAATCCTGTGTCCGGGTATCAGCCCCGGACACAGTGCTGAGGAGTCTTCTATTATTACTCTGTTCCCTGTGCAGGTCTCTCCCTCCCTGCCTGCACTGTCGGCGCTCTGGCCGAGTTTCCGGCGCTGTGTAAGTTGTGCGGTGGCACAATGCAGGGCGACTGTGTGCTGTGAGGGGGGAGAGAGAGACGCGCCAATGCCTATTCCATGCAGACACACAGCCTCGGGCTCTTCCCCTCTGGACTTTCCAGGGACATGGCTGCTGATTGAAGATCGCAGTCTAGTTCTCCCTGCAGTCCCATCCGGGCATCACTACTTCATTGTCCGGTGCTCACTCAGTAGCTTTTATCCAATATCTTCTTTCTTCTCTGTGGGGTGTCTGTGGATTATTATTTTTTTTGGTAATTAATAGTCTGCTGCCCCCCTGCCACGTCCCCCCTGCCACGTCCCCCCTGCCACGTCCCCCCTGCCACGGCCCAACTGTCACGGCCTCACTGTCATGGCCCCCCTGCCTCACTGTCATGGCCCCCCTGCCTCACTGTCATGGCCCCCCTGCCTCACTGTCACGGCCTCACTGTCATGGCCCCCCTGCCTCACTGTCATGGCCCCCCTGCCTCACTGTCATGGCCCCCCTGCCTCACTGTCATGGCCCCCCTGCCTCACTGTCATGGCCCCCCTGCCTCACTGTCACGGCCTCACTGTCACGGCCTCACTGTCGCGGCCCCACTGACATGTCCCCTGCTCTCCTGAAACCACCCTCTGCCTCACTGGCACCGCCCCCTCTGCCTCACTGGCACCGCCCCCTCTGCCCCACTGTCAGCTCCCACTGATAGACTATACTAATGGGCATTAATCGGTGGCACTGATGGGTGACACCTGTGAGGAGGCACTGGTAGGCACCGATTTGCGGGACTAATGGGCACCGATTGTCAGAGCTGTTGGAACTGCACTGATAATCGGGACACTGATGACGGAGCACGCCGCCTGTGCGATGGCAGCCGGTTCGATCACGGGAGGACGTCATAAGATACACTCCACAAAACTGGTCGGCCACGCTGGAGCCATCATTGGACTCTAGTGTAGTTAAAGTGATATTAACCCTGAGTTGTTTTTTTTTTGCATTAGAGGAGGTCCTAGTATGTGTAGTTGTTTTTCCTCTGCAATGTCCCTTTCCTTCTGGAGCAAGGAGTCCCAAGGTTGCTCATTTGGGCTAGCCATGTGCTAGAGAGACATTCATACATGCTCCCTCTCTGAGCCAAGCTGTGTGCATCCATAGACACACACAGTACTGCCAAGCCATAATCCTGTACCCAACTTCAGGTGGGCCGTCAGCGTTTGCTGAGGATCCAGGAAGTGGCGCTGATTGTTTAGGAGCCCAGCAGCCATGACAGCTTTGAACCCGGAAGTGCTCAGAGCTAATCGCTTCCGGGTTCATTCGCCACATGGGAATATTAATGAACAGATCCTCGCTGATCTCCTGCCACTCTCTATAGTTGAGTGGGAGTATTTGGAAGGATACAAGTGTAGCACTACCCCCGGAGGAGCTGCTGGTTTGTTTTGGGTGGCACATTTACCTCGTGGCTCTGCGAATTCCTAGAGGTGTATGGTGCGTATAGCAGTAGTAAAGGAATGTCCGCAACAAGTGTCTTTTCTGTGCTCTTTATTACCCAGCCGGGTAAAGGCAATTAACCGGTGATGAAAGGATAGAGTTTGGAAGAAGGAGAACAGCAGTCCTGTTCCCGTATATAACACTTTCCGTACCACTCCTGCCTGAGTGGGCTTAGTGTACCCGGACAGGCCTCTCTCACTGACCTGGCAGCCCGAGTATCACTCGAACCTTCTGAGGGAAAGCCTCTGCCACAGACCCTCCTTGGAATGAACTTGAGGAAAAGTCTCTGCCACAGACCCTCCTGAAATGGACGTCAGGGAGACGCCTCTGCCACAGGCCCTCTCTGATTTGTATTACAAAGGCAACCCTCCTTAGGTGAATTACGCCTGGATCTCCTTCTTAACGTCGCCCAGGTACCGACTGACAGGTGATCAATCCTTTAGTGTCTGGCTACCTTGATCCCCGGTGGTCTGTCGATATCCCCCCTCTCATTGGCGCTCCTCAGACAGACTCCAGACCAAACGGCTATACCACGTGGGAACCCAGTCGCTGTTCAAATGCTCCGGACCAACATGGTCCCGGAAGCAGGAACACTGCGTGTCACGCACGCCAGGTAGGCCATAACGCCGGGGCGCCGTAATGTGGTCACCCCAAAAGCGGGCGCCACACTGGAAGAAGACCAAGACTCGATGGCGTCTGTTCCATAAGTACCCTCTCCCAGCATGCCCAGCGAGGACACTCCCTGATTGGCTGCTGGCAAGCCAGCTTGGGAACTGGGATCGGGATGCAGATTCGCAGGATACAGGAAAGACTGAAAGACAAAGCGGCCCTGATCCTGAACACTAGTCTAGTTTAAATAGCCCTTGGGCACCAACGTTTACCACAGGTCCTTGCGTGTGTCGGCGTGCACGAAAATGCGCGACAGCACGTGTGTGAGTGCGAGTATGCACATTAGCCAGTGCCCAAGTCTTGCAAGCAGAGCGGATAACCTGCTTTAGCCTGTTCGGAGGAGTTATCCCGTCTATTAGCAAGCCTTTCCTTATGCAATTTCCTAGGCTATAGTTACGAACGAACACAGTGGGCCAGATTCAGGTAGAGTTGCGCTGGATTATTTCGATAACTGTCAAGATGCGCCGTTGTATCTCCGCGGCTGTACCCACCAAACTAGATGCGACAGAAAACGGGCTTTCCCCGACCGGCTTAACTTTCCGACGCCAGAGTATCGTCGGCGCATAGTTTCGCTTGGCGCATCAGTCGCGCCAATTGATTTCCCCTGCAAATATGCAAATGAGGGAGATTTCCCGATTCGCCAACGGATTAGCACCATACGCCGGCTACATGCGCCGCGCGTATCTCGTCCGTCCGGCGCAAAGTTATTTCTACAAATAGCTGCTTTATCTTTACTCCAGACGGCCTCAGGTCAGCAGGAGAGCAGCTACAGCAGCGTTACCGACGATAAGAGCTAGCTGAGCACCCCCACTTGCAGGACGACACCTCTGTCCATGCTTGTCTGTCAACTTTTACAGCCATGGAGGAAGACATCATAGGTCTCCATAGCCGAGATGACGGCTGACAGCTCCTGGCCTTTAGAGTTCAGCTTTCTCCTGTGTGTTTGCGGGGAACGGGAGCAGCCATCTCAGAACAAAAGTAACATCACTGCGGGGAGGGGGAACAGGATATACTTTAGTGCCGGAATGGCACATCTACGGGCGCATTTAAACGCCCAACGGAACGCATTGCGCTGACGTTTCCCGTGAAGTGGTGCCGACGGAAGTTGTGAGCATGCGCACTGGGATGCATTGACAGTCGACGCATGCGCAGTACGTTCGCCGCGGGATCGCGCCTAGTTTAAATACTACACGCCCCCTACCCGCCCAATTTGAATAACGCCAGCTCATTTTCGATACGCTGCCGCAACTTTAGGAGCAAGTGCTTCATGAATAACAGCACTTGCTCCTAAAATTTCGCCAGAGTAACGTAAATGAAAAACGTTACTCCAGATTAAAGATGCTCCAATCTACCTGAATCTGGCCCAGTGAGTGATCAGTACTGATAACACACTGTTCATTCAGAAAAGGAAGGGGCTGGTTAATATGACATATTTACCGCCCCCATCTCTCTTCATCCTGAATTGATCCCTCTTTGTGTCCACAGCGAATAACAGCCAGTGGGAGGGCAAGGAGGAGAATCTGGCAGCTATGGGGGTTGGGGAAGGGGTTGTTGGATCCTGGACGGGGTGGTTGATCCAATGCGGTGGGGGTGGCAATTTCTGGAACTGATCCCCCTGTGGTAGAGGTGGGATTCAATGAGGAACCTTATAATGATTTAAGCCATGGGTTCTCAACGTGTGGCCCCCTAGCTGTTGCAGAACTACAAGTACCATGAGGTATTACAAGGCTAACTGTTACAAGCATGGCTCCCAAAGGCAGAGGAATGATGGGAATTGTAGTTTCACAACAGCTGGAGGGCCGCTGGTTGAGCACCCATGATCTAATCTATAGAGGTGATAGAAAATGGGACAAAATACGAGGGGCCTCCAAGGCAAACTGGGACCTTTTGAGTTCATATAATAAAAGAACAAATTTCAAGTCTCTATCCCCCTATAAAAGATTCAACTCTGTTTGTCCTGGTGACAACTTGTCTCCTGGAGTGAAAGCGATGAGACAATCCAAAATCTTGGGTTGTCAGACAGGACAGAAAGTGAAAGTGAAATCTTCCAATGGGGACACCTTTTCTGGTAACCAACATCCAATACTGGATTTTCTTTCAATTTGGGGAGATTTTCTCTCACTTCCTGTTGTGTTTCCGGGAACAGGAAGTGAAGCAAGATCTCCTCCCATTCGAAATGTTCATCGTATTCTTGTACAACCAGTAAATTCCAGATAATTCTCTGTTTTTGATTTTTGGTCTACAGGGAAACCTGTATACGTCACATGACCAATGAGGATGGAGTCGGACCGGAGTCGCATGACTGGGAGGATATTAAACCTCACACTGGAGATCATCTACCTGCTGACCGGAGAGGTGAGGAGGATTCTGGGAGGTCACATGACATCACTCTTATCTCTATTAATAAAACACAGACCTGACCGGAGAGGTGAGGAGGATTCTGGGAGGTCACATGACATCACTCTTATCTCTATTAATAATACACAGACCTGACCGGAGAGGTGAGGGGGATTCTGGGAGGTCACATGACATCACTCTTATCTCTATTAATAATACACAGACCTGACCGGAGAGGTGAGGAGGATTCTGGGAGGTCACATGACATCACTCTTATCTCTATTAATAATACACAGACCTGACCGGAGAGGTGAGGAGGATTCTGGGAGGTCACATGACATCACTCTTATCTCTATTAATAAAACACAGACCTGACCGGAGAGGTGAGAAGCATTCTGGGAGGTCACATGACATCACTCTTATCTCTATTATTAAAACACAGACCTGACCGGAGAGGTGAGGAGGATTCTGGGAGGTCACATGACATCACTCTTATCTCTATTAATAATACACAGACCTGACCGGAGAGGTAAGGGGGATTCTGGGAGGTCACATGACATCACTCTTATCTCTATTAATAATACACAGACCTGACCGGAGAGGTGAGGAGGATTCTGGGAGGTCACATGACATCACTATTATCTCTATTAATAAAACACAGACCTGGCGAAGAGGTGAGGAGGATTCTGGGAGGTCACATGACACCACTCTTATCTCTATTAATAATACACAGACCTGACCGGAGAGGTGAGGAGGATTCTGGGTAGGGCCTATAATGTCACTTTTTGGTCTTTTTCTATACAGAGATTTCCTCCTCTGAAGGACGAAGACCAACTAACCTTTACAGTGCCTCCACCTCGATTCTTGATGCTTAAGAGAAACAATGAGAAGAAGATTCTTAAGGTCATCGAGAAGATGATGGAGCTGCTGACAGGAGAGGTGAGGAGGATTCTGGGAATTCTGGGACATAATCCAGTAACAGACAAGGGGTGTGTCTGGATGGTGACTGTATCATTGTGTGTGTCAGGTTCCTATAAGGTGTCAGGATGTCACTGTCTATTTCTCCATGGAGGAGTGGGAGTATTTAGAAGGACACAAGGATCTCTACAAGGACCTCAAGATGGACACACAAGACGATTACAACAATGCACACGATCAGGTAGATGACGATTAATTATTGGTAGTTATGATTTTCATACAAGCATGCGCTACAATGAATGTTGTCTTATATATTTTGAATGGAAACATCAAGGATTCAAAAAAAACTATTCAAGAAAAGTATGACGAGGAGAAGGAGGATGGTGTGGTGGAGGGACCTTCAGATGGACACAAGGATATTATGGAGCCATCTTATAAGAGAAACTCACCAGAGAGATGTCCCTTTCCATTGTATACTTGGGATTCCACACAGGAAGGTCTCATCATCCCTCGCCATCATCAGGTAGATGAGGAACAATTATCGGTAGTTATGATTTAAACATTTGTTACAATAAATGTCTTATTATATATTTAGAGTGGAAACCTCAGGGATGATAACATTGGTAAAGAAGAGTATAAAGGAGGAGATGTAGAGTATGTTGTGATAAAGGAGTTTTCAGAAGGATATATGGAAATCGCAATGGAGCCGCCTAATAACCATAACCCACCAGAGAGATGTCCCCGTCCTCTGTGCTCCCGGGATTCCACACAGGAAGGTCACACCATCCCCCACCATCATCAGGTAGACTAGGAACAATCACTGATAGTATCATTAGGATCTGTACATTATCTGCATTGTTACCATTGATGTCATTTTTATTATATATTCAGAGTGGAAACCTGAGAGATCCTAAAGTTGCTGTTAAAAAGGAGTTTAAATTGTTAGATGAGGAGTACGGTGTGATGAAGGAGTTTTCTGAAGGACACAAGGATCCATACAAGAACATTATGATGGAGCCACCTAATACCAGAAACCCACCTGAGGGATATCCTTATCTTCTGTATTCCTGGGATTCCACACAGGAGGGTCACATCATCCCTCACCGTCATCAGGTAGGTGGAGTTGAGGGTCGGGAACATAAAGTCAATGAACACTCTGACATGTGGAGACGTTGTGTGGACTCTAGAAGATGATATTTCTTTATCCTACATCATGGGACACAAAGCAAAATAGTAATTACTATGTGGGTTATACGCCACCTATAGGTGAATGGACACTGGTACACTCAAAAGACAGGAAGTCCCCCTCTATATAACCCCTCCCATACCGTGAGCACCTCCAGTTCCTGAGGTGTTGGTCACGGTTAATGAAGAGCTCCGAAGATCCTTGACAGGATCAAGGGGCTATGCACTCGGATTCATTCAAAGTGCCTGAAAGAGCCAAACTGTATGGTACCCGAGCCTCGAGGAAGAGCGAGGTTTCCTGCCTGTAATGCTTTTCTTTTGAGGGCTGGACCCTGGGATCCGACACCTTGGTCACATATACTATACCAAACGTTGCTCTGGCAGGGTGCTGTACAGGTCCAAGGTAGAGGACCCCATATACAAGGGGTATAAATAATATCCTTGAATGTCTGTCATGACACAGCCCGCCATTATGGGTGAAGATTGGGTATGTCTGTGAATACCAGCAGTAATCCTGCAGCGGGAGTGATAAGTCAAGAAGATCCTATGGAACGCATAATAAACTTATGGACTTCTTTTTTGAGTGGACAATATCTTCCCTGTGTTTTACCACTAGAGGGCGTAAAGTGTTACATACCTGGTGTCTAACATTCCATACTTCCCCATGTTTTGTGCTCAGTGTCAGCAAATGCTTATTGTGGACAGCATTGCTCTTGTCTCTGCTGTCTGGCCACCAGTAGGGGTTTTGGGGGGACCATAAGCCTCCAGCACAGCAGTCAGGATATCCAGAGTAAGGCCAAGCACAGGGCCAGAAGAAACCCTGGGGGCAAAAGCCTACAAAACAGAGTCCCGAGGCCTCCTTATGAAGGGGCGTCCCCACTCGATCAAGTGGGGGGAAGACTTTGGTGGTTTTCTGAGGCTTGGCAAGAAGAGATACAAGACAAGTGGGTCATCTCTGTGGTAGCCCTAGGCTACCAGCTAGAGTTTCAAAACTTTCCACCATTTCGTTTTGTAAGATCAAACGTTCCCAAAGTCCCAGTGAAGAGAAGGTCTTTATTTCTGGCGCTTAAACCATTGATGTTTTAGGGGGTGATAATCGAGAAGGAGAAGGGCATGGGGTTTTATTCCAATCTCTTTACGGTACCAAAACCAAATGAAGATGTCGGACCCATTCTAGATCTCAAGGATCTGAATCGCTTCCTAAACATCTGCTCTTTTTGCATGGAGTCAATCCGGTTGGTCGTGTCCACCCTACGGGGAGGAGAAGTTCTAGCGTCAATAGACATCAAAGATGCATATCTGCATTTACCAATTTTTCCCGCCCACTAGAGGTTTCTGCGTTTTGCGGTAGACCAGCGCCACTTTTAGTTTGTGGCCTTTTCCATTCGGGTTAGCCACGTGCCCCGGGTGTTTACAAAAGTTCTGGCCCCAGTACTAGCAAGACTAAGAGGCCATACCTAGACGACCTGCTTTGGTAGATCAGTCGGAACGGTTAGACCAGGGGGGTGTCCATTACGGTCAAGTTTCTGGATCACCTGGGTTGGATTCTCAACCTAGAGAAATCATCCTTACGACCAGTAGGGAGACGAGTATTTAGGTCTGGTTATAGACCCATCCAAGAAACAGTATTTTTGCCACAGGCAAAAGTCAACACTATAAAAGATCTGGTCCAGCTGGCCAGGACAAAAAAGGGTCCTCCCATTCGCACTTTGCATGAGGTTGCTAGGTGGCTTCATTCGAAGCAGTTCCTTATGCCCAGTTTCATTCAGGACTGTTGCAGAATAGTATTCTGTCGTCTTTAAAAAAGAAGACCCAAGCTTTGGATTATCCAACGAATCTGGTCCCATGGGTACGCCAGAGTCTCAATTGGTGGTTCATAACCAAAAATTTGCAGAAAGGAAAATCCTTCATACCGGTTACCTGGAAAGAAGTGACTATGGAGGCCAGCCTATTGGGCTGGGGAGCAGTTCTGGAAGAGACCACTGTCCAAGGGAAGTGGTCAGAGTCCGAGAAGAGCTTGCCCGTCAATATCCTACAAATTTGGGTGTCTCTAATTGCCTGGACGTTCAGGTTGCAGAATTGTCCCATCAGGATACAATCCGACAATGCCACAGCAGTGGCTTATATCAATCACCATGGGGGCACCAGAAGTCATGCAGCCCAGAGGCAGGAGAACCATATTCTGGCTTGTGCAGAGGAGCATGTCCCTTGCCTATCTGAAGTCATTCCAGGAGTGGAGAATTGGCAGGCTAATTTCTTGAGCTGCCAACAATTGTTCCCGGGAGAATGGTCTTTACGCGCATATGAGACAGATGCGTTAGTGACCCCGTGGGATCGGTTTTCACTGATTTATTTACTTCCCCCAGTTCAGCTGCTACTGCGGCTGCTTCACAGGGTCAAGGAGGAAGGGAAGCTGGTAATTCTAGTAGCCCTGCCGTGGCCCAGGAGATACTGGTATGCAGAGATCATACGGATGGCATTAGGGGATTCATGGACTCTTCCGTTTCGTCCAGACCTGCTGTCGCAAGGGCCGGTATTCCATCCTGCCTTACAATTGCTAAATTTAACAGTTTGGCTATTGAAGCCCACATTTTAACGAATCGGGGGCTTTCAGGTTCAGTGGTAACTACCCTGATTTAATGCTAGAAAGCCAGCCTCTAGGACCATTTATTATAGGGTCTGGAGGGCCTATGTTTTTCCTGGTGTGAAACCAAAGGATGGCATCCTCAGAAGTATGTCATAGGTAGAATTCTTGCCTTTCTACAGTTGGGGGTGAAAATTAAGCTGGCCTTGAGTACGATCAAGGGTCATATCTCGGCCTTGTCAGTGTTTTCCCAAAGGCCGCTTGCCTCGCATTCTTTGATCCGGGCCTTTATACAAGGGGTCACACGTATAACACCGCCCGATTAGGACACCCTTGTGCCCATGGGATTTAAATCTAGTTTTGTCGGTTTTAGAAAAACAGCACTTTGAGCCGATACGCAATATTCCTTTGCTTATTTTGACAAGTTGCTGGTACCCTACAAGTTTCTTGTAAAGAGCTATACTTAATTATTTATAAGACAAGGTGGTGTTGGGTCCTCACCCAACCTTTCTGCCTAAGGTAGTGCCAGGTTTTCATCTAAATCAGGATGTCTCCTTGCCTTCCTTTTTTTCCAGAACCTTGTTCTGTGGAAGAAAAGTTGTTACATTCTCTCGCTGTAGTGAGATCGGTCAAGGCCTATCTTAAGGCGACAGCTCACATAAGGAAAACTGATGTTTTTGTTTGTGCTGCCAGAAGGCCCTAGGAAGGGGCAAGCAGTTTCAAAATCAACTATTTAAAAATGGATTAGTCAGGTTATTATGGTTTGAAAGGAAGGGTTCCACCTTTTCAAGTTAAAGCGCACTCTACCAGGGCAGTCAGTGCTTCTTGAGCAGTGCATCACCAGGCATCTGTGACTCAGAAGGCCGCTACTTGGTCGTCGGTGCATACGTTCACAAAATTCTATCAGGTGGATGTAAGATGGCAAGAGGATGCCGCCTTTGGGCGCAGTGTACTGCAAGCTGCAGTATAGGTCCTCATGTCTGATGGCGGCCTGCTTTTGATTTGTATCTCCTTCCTCTCAGCTGGCATTGCTTTGGGACATCCCACATAGTAATTACTAGGGCTGTTCTGTGTCCCGTGATGTGCGATAAAGAAAATTAGGATTTTTATAGCAGGTTACCTGTAAAATACTTTTCTTGGAGTTCATCAAGGGACACAAAGTTCCCACCCCTCTTGTTGGGGGATATATATATAGATATATATTATTGCATTGCTATAAAAACTGAGGTACTTCCTGTCTTGGGTTGACAGTGTCAATTCTCACCTATAGGTGGCGTATAACCTACATAGTAATTACTATGGCTGATCTGTGTCCCATGATATACTCCAAGAAAAGGATTTTACAGGTAAGCTGTTATAAAAATCAATTTTTTTTTCTGTGATCTCACATCATAAATACTTCTATGTTACATTTTCTGCCATTCTGTTGGTTTAGGGTGAAGATCTGATGAACGTGAAAACTGAGTGTGACGTAGAAGAGACGTATGTGAGGGATGATCAGCAGTCTATGGAGGAGGCTGGAATGACGAGGACATTCATAGAGGAGGACACTCCTACAGAGATCAGCACAGGTGACCCATAATATATTCTTCTCTTATCTCTACTCTGTTACTGCTCACTGATTGGTCCAGAGCTCAGTGATATCAGTCAATAATAGGTCAATAATGGTCACCTCCCCAAGTACGGTCGAATTTTTGGACAAATTTTCTTTTCTTTTCAAAATCAGAAAGTTCGTTTTTTTTTTTGTGAACCGACGACGCCACCATTGATTTTTCGAACCAAACCTTCAATTTCATCTCATATTGCTACAGAAAATAATTTTTGTGGCCGGGAATCTTCTTATTTTCTGTCTGGGAATCTTCTTCTTTTCTCTCTGGGAATCTTCTTCTTTTCTCTCTGGGAATCTTCATCTTTTCTCTCTGGGAATCTTCTTCTTTTCTCTCTGGGAATCTTCTTCTTTTCTCTCTGAGAATCTTCTTCTTTTCTGTCTGGGAATCTTCTTCTTTTCTGTCTGGGAATCTTCTTCTTTTCTGTCTGGGAATCTTCTTCTTCTCTGTCTGGGAATCTTCTTCTTCTCTGTCTGGGAATCTTCTTCTTTTCTCTCTGGGAATCTTCATCTTTTCTCTCTGGGAATCTTCATCTTTTCTCTCTGGGAATCTTCATCTTTTCTCTCTGGGAATCTTCATCTTTTCTCTCTGAGAATCTTCTTCTTTTCTGTCTGGGAATCTTCTTCTTTTCTCTCTGGGAATCTTCTTCTTTTCTGTCTGGGAATCTTCTTCTTCTCTGTCTGGGAATCTTCTTCTTTTCTCTCTGGGAATCTTCATCTTTTCTCTCTGGGAATCTTCATCTTTTCTCTCTGGGAATCTTCTTCTTTTCTCTCTGGGAATCTTCTTCTTCTTCTTCTTCTTCTTCTTCTTCTTCTTCTTCTTCTTCTTCTTTTCTCTCCGGGAATCTTCTTCTTCTTTTCTCTCTTGGAATCTTTTTTTTTTTTTCTCTCTGGAAATCTTCTTTCTTTTCTCTCTCTGGGAATCTTCTTTCTTTTCTCTCTCTGGGAATCTTCTTTTCTTTTCTCTCTCTGGGAATCTTCTTTTCTTTTCTCTCTCTGGGAATCTTCTTTTCTTTTCTCTCTGTGAACCTTCTTTCTTTTCTCTCTCTGGGAATCTTCTTTTCTTTTCTCTCTGGGAATCTTCTTTCTTTTCTCTCTCTGGAAATCTTCTTTTCTTTTCTCTCTGGGAATCTTCTTTTTTTTTTTCTCTCTGGGAATCTTCTTTTTTTTTTCTCTCTGGGAATCTTCTTTCTTTTCTCTCTCTGGGAATCTTCTTTTTTTTTTCTCTGGGAACCTTCTTTCTTTTCTCTCTCTGGAAATCTTCTTTTTTTTTTCTCTCTGGGAATCTTCTTTTTTTTTTCTCTCTGGGAATCTTTCTTTTCTCTCTCTGGGAATCTTCTTTTTTTTTTTCTCTGGGAACCTTCTTTCTTTTCTCTCTCTGGGAATCCTTTTTTTTTTTTCTCTCTGGGAATCTTCTTTTTTTTTTCTCTGGGAATCTTCTTTCTTTTCTCTCTCTGGGAATCTTCTTTTCTTTTCTCTCTCTGGGAATCTTCTTTTCTCTCTCTGGGAATCTTCTTTTCTCTCTCTGGGAATCTTCTTTTCTTTTCTCTCTCTGGGAATCTTCTTGTTTTCCTCTCTGGGAATCTTCTTTAGTTGCACCTGCACATTTTTTTTCTATTACATTTCTCGCACAATTCTCCCATAGTTGATTAGAAAATCGTTTATTTTTCAAAAAATTTCCAACATGTCCGACTCCTGAAATCTGATTGCCGCACGGAAATTCTTACACATTCATACACACGACCGTTTTTCATAACGAGAAAAATTCAACTTTTTAAATTGGTCATTAAAAACAATCGTGTGGGCTCTAGAGCATTTTTCTCGACATGAAAAAGGCCATTAAAAATTTAGAACATGCTCTATTTTTTTCTTGACGTTTTTAACGTCGTGAAAAATGGTCGTGTGTAGGCTTTAACGACGGGGGAAAAAACGTGCATTTTCAGAAGCAAGTTATGAGAACAGAAATTTGCATAATCAAGTCCAAAGGGTGGCACCATTAGAATACGTGTTTGTACATTACCGCGCTTTGCTCGAGCATTTTTTTCACGATCATGGGTATGCAAGACAGGCTTGACAAGAATCGCGTAGAGAAAAACATTGTTTCTTTCCCTTAACATTAAAAGCGGTCGTGTGTACGCAGCATAAGATATGATTTTCCGGCGAAAATTATTTCGAAATTCGAACCGTGTATGGTCGGAATAACTCTTGACTTTGGGTTTGATTTATCAGCGTATCCCCAGGTCCCTAAGGCCCCCATTCACACCTGAGCCTGGTGTTTTCAGGCAGAAAGTCGCACAATGTTACCGCAATTTTTGCTGCATTTTATTTTATTTTTTTTTACACGATTTTGTACAGTTGAAAAGGTCACCAATGTAAAAAGCGGAACAATGCCCAAATGTGCCTAGGTACCCTTTCACGCTAGCGTGACTTTTCTGTAATTTTACTGCGATTTCGTAGCCTCGATTTTTAGGGAATGCCAGTGTAACGCGCATCAAAGTTGGACCAAATTAGAACAGTGCTTTGAAGTACTTTAAAGTAGGAAGGACTTGATGTCGTACTGATATGAATGGTTGTCATTGGAAATCATGGGGGAACGACTTGTCATGCTACTTTGTAGTCCGAAATCTTGGAACAAGTTGTACCAGAGCAGTCTTAATAGCATCATTGGCTCCTGGGCAAAGTAATGCTCTGAGGCCCCTACAATGGAGACAGTGCAGGTAAACAGACATCAAGTAGGTAAGAGGCAGACAAGCAGAGCTTCCCCTTTATGCCCTAGATATCTCCCCAGCGCCCTGCCCCCTCTACACTCCAGATATCCCCCCCCCAGGAATTCTGCCCCCTCTACACCCCATATATCCCCCCCAGCACTCTGCCCCCTCTACACCCCATATATCCCCCCCAGCACTCTGCCCCCTCTACATCCCAGATATCCCGCCAGCACTCTGACCCCTCTACATCCCAGAGAATCACTGGCCCTGCCCCTCCCTGCTAGTTGTGAAATAATGGGTATCGTACAGCACGGCACACCACTGCCAGCCTGCCTCCCCCTGTGTATCCATCGCTCTCGGTGCCATCATGGGGCTCCCAATTTTAGGGCAGTGTGGGCTCAAGGACCAGCTGCTTTGGGGAAAGTGCAGAGGCCCCCTATGCAGCTGGGGCCCCTGGGCACTGCCCAGGTGTGCCCTCTCATTAAGACAGCCCTGAGTCATACAAGTGTGAAAGGGGGCCTAAAAGTCCCAGGACTTGTTTGTGCTTCAGGCATTTTGGAGTGGAGATGTAAACCATCTTCATAGAGAATAATTGATTTTTTTCCAGCATTTGTAGCTTCAGGCTTCAAGCTACAAAACACTTGGGCCCCTTTCACACTTATACGACTTGTCCCACGATTTCTGATGGCAAAGTAGCAAGACAAGTCGTTTCCCATGATTTCCAATGACAACCATTCATATTAGTACGACTTCAAGTCGTTCCTGCACTACTTTGGCCCGATTTTGATGCCACTTGCAGTAAAATCGCACCATTTTGAAGTTGCAGTAGTGTGAAAGGGACCTCATGTGTGAATGGGGTCTTAGTCCTCGACCATTTGTCCTGTTCGAAAGTGGAGGGTGTAACAGGAGGGCCTGTGGGACCCAGAAGCTCTTACAAAGTATGAGCCAGAAACTAATGGACATATCTTGGATTGTCTGTAATCCACAATCTATTCAAGGACATCTGTAAACAGGTTGTTGAAAGAGTGACTCGTTCAATGTGGGAACACAGACTGATAGGTGTTAATGTCGTCTGCTACTGTGATGTAAATTAATCTTAGTATGGCTTCTAAGAACCTTTCATTGTGTTATGCTGATTGACACTGTATTGTGTGAAGTTCTATTGATGATGGATGTGTGTTGTGAGTTGGCACAATCTAAAGGTCAGATGTCTGACTTGTCGTCTGTAGGTAATTAGCTCATGTAAATTATGTCTACTAAAGGAATGTGTATTGTATAGCAGGTGTCTATCTTGAAAGGTCATATCTCGGAGTCACCTTGTCTGAGTAAATGATTAGTTGATTAGCTCATGTAGAATATCTGAGATGCAGTCAGAATGTCTGACTAAAAGATGTGTATTGAGGGGGCTCGTTAGGCACCATTGTATAATGTTGTGGGTGGAATTGAGTCATTGTTCATTCTTGGTTACTGACTGTATATAAAGAGCCTGATTTTCTCATTAAAGAGTCTATTCGTTTTGAACCAGAGAACAGAGCTGTGTGTCTCGTTTCTGGGGGAATCCGTATAAGTAGTGTTCGCCGGATTGTGGAGTGTCGATAAGCGTTAACCCCTGTCCCATTTGGGGTTCCGTTACAGAGAGTATTCCAGTATGAACTCTGATCATCCTTTTTAGCAGAGATCACATGACTCCGTGCCTAGGCTTGAGGTTCTGTGAACAACACTCAATCCTGATTGGTTCCCTCACATTTATGAACATAGGAGTGATTGGAGAGGCGGACCAAAATCCCTTTCACCAGTTCATGTAAAATGTGCAGCTGGTTGGGACCTCCACCTCCTTATCAGAGACCACATGACCCAGTGCCTAGGCTTGTGGTTGTGTAGAGGGCATGTCCCTCACAGCCCCCATTGGTTCCTGCTCTTCTGACAAGGCTGTGTAAATGTAGAAGTGATCTGGGAAGAGGACCAAAGGTTCTTTGATGGGGGGGGGGGGGGTCTCAGCTGGTTGGGACTTCCACAGAGAACATCTCCTCACTCATATCTACCTGATCCAGGTGGAATCTTGATGGAAGTGAACTAACCCTCTCAGATATATTGACAATGTTTCTTTCTATTTTTCCAGGACACGCCATGGAGAAACCCTCAAAGGATCGTCTCACTTTATCTCCAGGTTGTAAAATGGAAGATGAGGACATCACAGGAGATTGTGGAGGAGAAAAGACAATGAGCTCCACTATGGATGGAGGACTTCCTAGTGTGGATGTACCATGGAATCCCTCTGACTCTGAGGAACCTCGTACTGTGAGGGACAGTGCCAGGACTCGAGGAAAGAAGAAGATTTCCTATCCTAAATGCGGGAAAAGTTCTAAACCAAGTACTTCTGTACATCAGAGATCTCACACGGGTGAGAAGCCTCATTCCTGCCCCGAGTGCAGGAAATATTTTTCTTGTAAATCCAAACTGGTCAGGCACCAGCGATCACACACGAGCGAGAAGCTCCATTCCTGCCCTGAGTGCGGGAAACATTTTCTTTATAAATCAGAACTGGTCACACATCAGAAATCTCATACAGGTGAGGAGCTGTATTCCTGTGCTGAGTGCGGGAAATGTTTTCCTTTTAAATCCAAACTTGTCAGACATCAGCGATCGCACACGGGCGAGAAGCCGTATTCCTGCCCTGAGTGCAGCAGACGTTTTCTTTATAATTCAGAACTGGTCAAACATCAGAAAACTCATACAGATGAGAAGCCGTATTCCTGCCCTGAGTGTGGGAAATGTTTTTCAAGGAAGTCCCATCTTTACTCGCATCAGAGTTCTCACACAGGCAAGAAGCCGTATCCCTGTTCTGAGTGCGGGAAATGTTTTTCACGGAAATGGAGTCTTTCTGCACACCAGAGACTACACACGGGGGAGGCACTGCATTCCTGCCCTAAGTGCGGGAAACGTTTTGTCTATAAATCGGAGCTGATCAAACACCAGAGATCTCAGAAGTGCAAGAAGCTGTATTCCTGTTCTGAGTGCGGGAAATGTTTTCCTTTTGAAACAGAACTGGTTATTCACCAGAGGTCTCATGTGGAAGAGAAACCCTATGCATGTATTCAGTGCGGGACATGTTTTGCTTTTGAATCAGAACTGGTTATACACCAGAGGTCTCACACAGAGGAGAAACCCTATGCCTGTCCTGAGTGTGGGAAACGTTTTTCACGGAAGTGGAATCTTTCTGCACATCAGAGATTGCACACAGGGGAGAAGGTTCATTCCTGTCCTGAGTGCAGGAAACCTTTTCTTTATCAATCAGAACTGGTCAAACATCAGAAATCTCATACACGTGAGAAGCCATATTCATGTCCCGATTGTGAGAAAAGTTTCTCACGGAGGTGGAATCTTTCTTCACATCGAAAAACACACACAAGGGAGGCACTACATTCTTGTCCTAAGTGCGGGAAACGTTTTCAGCATGAATCGGAGCTGGCGAAACACCAGAGATCTCACACAGGCAAGAAGTCTTTTTCTTGTTCTGAGTGCGGGAAAGGTTTTCTTTATAAATCGGGACTGTACAAACATAAGAAGTCTCATACAGACAAGAAACCATATGCTTGTCCTGAGTGTGGGAGATGTTTTCTTTATGAATCCGAACTGGCCAAACATCAGAAGTGTCACAATGGCGCCAAACCTCATCCCTGCCCTGATTGCGATAAATGTTTTACGCGGAAGTACAATCTTTATAGACATCAGAGAAGCCACACGGAGGAGAAGCCGTATTCCTGATGTGTGCAGGAAATGTTCATAAGGACTGAACATGCATGAAAAACTTCAGAGGTTCCACCCGAAGGAGAAGCTCCCACCTTGAGTGCGGGAGAGTTTTTCACAGAGGACTATGTTATCACGGATCTCAAACAACCCTTATGAACTATAAGTATCTCCAGTGCAGAAAATGCCTTCAAGCAAATCACACACAGGGAATTATCACATGCGGACATACACCCCACAAAACATGGCTAAGGACTTCTGGTTGAGTCCCTCAAGCAGTGTAGTGTGATGTCCGTTGCACTTCATCTGAGAATGGAAGGAAGAAATGGTGGTGGGAAATGAGATCGATATTGCTTGTGGATAAAGAACAGGCGCGATCAGGTTATTCCTCAAGACTAACCCCTTCAGTAGACCACAATTATCATTTTGTGAGTTAAATGATCAAGACGTGCCTTCAAGTTTACATTATTAAATGTTTTTTGTTTTATTTTTCTCTATTTTTAACACAAGTAAGGCGTATAGATTTTATTTTTTTGTTTTTTCGTAATATAGTTGTGTAAGAAGCCAGCCCTCCCCCTTCTCATAAATCTCAGGATGTCTGTTATAGACCCCAATGATAAGTCCATCAGTTCATAGACCCGTCTATCATTCCTCTCGTAATTCCTCCTCCGCACCATCACCACCTCCAACCACAAGATCATCTTTCTTCCTCACTTTCACATCACATCTAACATAGAGGAACCCCTCTCTATCTTTTCTATGTCCTGTGTTCCTCTAAACCAAGAGAATCAGCATGAATACAAACAGCCCAGTCTTGTGAGGAGTCAAGCCGTGTTTCCTGGGAAAAACTAACCACATCTTCAACTACAAGATCATCTTTCTTCCTCACTTTCACATCACATCTAACAACATAGGAAAGATGGAGGGGGCTTCTCTATGTCCTGTGTTTTATGCTGATCTTCTTGTTTAGAGGGACACGGGACATAGAGAACCCCCCCCCCCCCCCTCCATCTTTCCTATGTTAGATGTTAAAGTTAGGAAGAAAGATGATCTTGTGGTTGGTGTTCCAGAAACACGGCTTGCCGATCCTCTTGTTTAGAGGGACATGGTCCATTGAAAAGTTGGAGGGGGGTTTATCTATATTAGATGTGATGTGGAAGTGAGAAAGATAGATGATCTTGTGATTGGAGATGTGGTTGATGTTCCAGAAACACGGCTTAACACCTCACAAGACTGGGCTGTTTGTATTCATGCTGATCCTCTTAAACAGCCCAGTCTTGTGAGGAGCCAATGATAAGTTCATCAGTTTTAGAGACCCATCTATCATTCCGCACCATCACCACCTCCAGCCACAAGATCATCTTTCTTCCTCACTTTCACATCTAACATAGAGAAATCCCCCTCTATCTTTTCTATGTTTCCGTGTCCCTCTAAACATGAGGATCAGAATGAATACAAACAGCCCAGTCTTGTGAGGAGTCAAGCCATGTTTCTGGAACACAGACAACAAGATCATCTTTCTTCCTCACTTTCACATCACATCTAACACAGGGAAGCCCCCTCCATCTTTCCTATGTCACATGTCCATGCTGATCTTCTTGTTTAGAGGTACATGGGACATGGAGAAACCCCCCCCCCCTCCCCATCTTTCCTATGTTGGCTGTGAAAGTGAGGAAGAAAGATAATCTTGTGGTTGGTGTTCCAGAAACACTGCTTGACTCCATACAAGACTGGGCTGTTTGTATTTATGCCGATCCTCTAGTTTAGAGGGACACGGTCCATTGAAAAAATGGAGGGGGTTGGAGGTGGAGGTGGTGATGGTGCGGAGGAGGAATTATGGGTGGAATGATAGGTAGGTCTATGAACTGATGAACTTATCATTGGATCCTCACAAGAATGGGCTGTTGTATTCCTCTAATCAAGAAGATCAACATGAATACAACAGCCCATTCTTCTGAGGAGCCATTGATCAGTTCATAGACCCATCTATAATTCCTCCCGCAGTTCCTCCTCTGCACCATCACAACCACCAACCACAAGATCATCTTTCTTCCTCACTTTCACAGACCCATCTATAATTCCTCCCGCAGTTCCTCCTCTGCACCATCACAACCACCAACCACAAGATCATCTTTCTTCCTCACTTTCACATCACATCTAACATAGAGAAACCCCCCTCCATCTATTCTATGTTTGATGTGATGTGAAAGTGAGGAAGAAAGATGATCTTGTGGTTGGAGGTGGTGATGGTGCGGAGGAGGAATTACAAGAGGAATTATAGATGGGTCTATGAACTGATGAACTTATCATTGACTCCTCACAAGACTGGGCCGTTTGTATTCATGCTGATCCTCTTGTTTAGAGGTGACATAGAGAAACACTCCTCCATCTTTTCTATGTCTCGTGTTCCTCTAAACAAGATCGGCATGAATACAAACAGCCCAGTCTTGTGAGGAGTCAAGCCGTGTTTCTGGAACACCAACCACATCTTTAACCACAAGATCACCTTTCTTTCTCACTTTCACATCACAGCTAACATAGAAAAGATAGACGGGTATCTCTATGTCCCGTGTCCCTCTAAACAAGAAGATCAGCATGAATACAACAGCCCAGTATTTTGGAAAGCCAATGATAAGTTCATCAGTTCATAGACCCGTTCATCATTCCACCCGTAATTCCTCCTCTGCACCATGACCACCTCCAACCACAAGATCATCTTTTTTCAGATAACATCCAACATGGGGAAGCACACTTCTATTTTTTTTGTATGAACTGTGTCCCTCCTAAACAAGAAGGTCAGCGTGAATACAAATAGCCCAGTCTTGTGAGGAACCAAGCCGTGTTTCTGTTACACCAACTTAATCACTATATTAAGCACCAAAATGTGACAAAATGAGTTGAGAATAACCGCTTATTTTTAATTTTTGCTTGTTTATTGCTCAATAAAAAGCTTTTTTTATACATTTGTTGCCTTAGTATTACCTTCTTCTCTACATCCGGTTCACAAAGGTTAGCGGCTGCAGGTGTGTTTTATGAGGGATCCTCCTGGGGAGGCTGAGATAGGAAGCTGTGAATGTCCAGATGGTATTGTTGCGGGTACTCTACCAGGTTCTACTAATGTCACCAGAATGTGATGATTATTCCATCAGCCTCACCCTGCTCTGAGGTTTTCTGTCTTCTGGGACACCAATCTAAGTGTCAGCAGACTGAGAATGATTGTGTTCGATCCTTCAAACCACGCCAGGTTGATCCTTCACACATTAGCCATCGCCATGTTTTTTAATAGAAACGCGCACATTACAGAGTCCATTATTTACAATTCCGGCTTTGAAAAAGAGTTTATTTTACTTGCTGCCACAACCAGACAGGGATGTAACAGTTTACACTAAAGTAGCTCGTCACAGAGGCAACGTTTTTAAAGTGATACCAAAGCCTTAAGGCTCTTTACCTCAAAGTGGTTCTAAGAACTTAACCACTTGCCGCCCGCCCTATTACAAAATGACGGCGGCAAAGTGGTTTTAATATTTTGACTGGACGTCATAAGACGTCCTCAGGATATTGAACCGCTGTCAGTCTGACACCCCACAACACCGATCTAGGTAAAGAGTCTCTGATGGAGACTTTTTACCACGTGATCAGCCGTGTCCAATCACGGCTGATCACGATGTAAGCAAGAAGAGTCGGTTATCTTTTTTTTTTTCCCCTGCCCCTGTTTAGAAGATCCATCCTCTCTTTGTCCTAATTATCATTATCACTGAAAGTAAAAGAAAATCCCAAATTTTGAGTTGTTCCCAGAAAGTAATAGAGGGGAAATCTTCAAATGGGGACACTAGTTCCGGTGACCTGGTGGGCCCCCAAAGAAATTCCCCTAATTTGCAAGGATTTCCTCTCACTTCCTGTTTGGCTATGGGACAGTAAGTGAAGGTAAATCCCAGCAATAGGACAAGGATGGTGGGGGGAAAAAAATCTGAAGGGTTATAACCCTCCCTTGCTCTATTCAAAATGGGGGGGTTGCCTGTAGTTCTACTTTAGGTTTTTATTCTATGCATTAAAATAGAACTATACGCAAAACTTTTTTATTTTGTATCCGGACAACTCAGATTTTATTCTGCCATCTTTGTCCCTTTGCTGAGATTTTTATTTATTTTTTTACTTCCTGTCCCATAGCCAAACAGGAAGTGAGAGGAAATCCCTGAAAATTAAGGGAATTACAATTACAAGTGTCCCCATTGGAAGATTTTCCATCTATGACTTTTCTGGGGCCAACCCAAAATTTGGGATTTTGTTTTACTTTAGAATCCTCAGTTGGGTGGACTGGTGTAGAGAGGCAGCCAAGGCTGGCGAAGTCAGTTGGGTGGACTGGTGTAGAGAGGCAGCTAAGGCTGGTGAAGTCAGTTGGGTGGACTGGTGTAGAGAGGCAGCCAAGGCTGGTGAAGTCAGTTGGGTGGACTGGTGTAGAGAGACAGCCAGGGGTGGTGAAGTCAGTTGGGTGGACTGGTGTAGAGAGGCAGCCAGGCTGGTGAAGTCAGTTGGGTGGACTGGTGTAGAGAGGCAGCCAGGCTGGTGAAGTCAGTAGGGTGGACTGGTGTAAAGAGGCAGCCAGGCTGGTGAAGTCAGTTGGGTGGACTGGTGTAGAGAGGCAGCCAAGGCTGGTGAAGTCAGTTGGGTGGACTGGTGTAGAGAGACAGCCAGGGGTGGTGAAGTCAGTTGGGTGGACTGGTGTAGAGAGGCAGCCAGGCTGGTGAAGTCAGTTGGGTGGACTGGTGTAGAGAGGCAGCCAGGCTGGTGAAGTCAGTAGGGTGGACTGGTGTAGAGAGACAGCCGGGGGTGGTGAAGTCAGTTGGGTGGACTGGTGTAGAGAGGCAGCCAGGCTGGTGAAGTCAGTTGGGTGGACTGGTGTAGAGAGGCAGCCGGGGCTGGTGAAGTCAGTTGGGTGGATTGGTGTAGAGAGGCAGCCGGGGCTGGTGAAGTCAGTTGGGTGGACTGGTGTAGAGAGGCAGCCAGGCTGGTGAAGTAAGTTGGGTGGACTGGTGTAGAGAGGCAGCCAGGCTGGTGAAGTAAGTTGGGTGGACTGGTGTAGAGAGGCAGCCAGGCTGGTGAAGTCAGTTGGGTGGACTGGTGTAGAGAGGCAGCCACGCTGGTGAAGTCAGTAGGGTGGACTGGTGTAGAGAGACAGCCGGGGCTGGTGAAGTCAGTAGGGTGGACTGATGAAGTCAGTAGGGTGGACTGGTGTAGAGAGGCAGCCAGGGCTGGTGAAGTCAGTAGGGTGGACTTGTGTAGATAGGCAAAGAGGCAGCTGCAGTGCCGGAATTAATGGCCACAGAGGAGAAGTCACTAGCTGTTTCACTCCACATGTGCTACACTTAGGCCGCGTACACACGGAGGGACATATCTGATGGAAACGGTCCTCGGACCGGTTTTATCGGATATGTCCGCCGGACTATTTTGGTCCGATGGCGTAAACACACCATCGGATCAAAATCCCCGCCGGCAGACAGCGTGGTGACGTGACGTTGACGCCGCCACATGACCGCACCAGGAAGTAAACAACTTCCACGCATGCGTCGCATCCATACGACGCTTGTGCGGGCAGATATGTCCGCTGGTTAGTGTACTAACCAGCGGACATATCCGACGGACATGTCTCTGGGGGAAAAGTTTCAAAGCATTCTTTGGAAATTTTCTGCTGGAGAAATCCGTCCGCTTGCCCCTACAGACGAGCGGATTTTTCGGCTGAAATGATCCGTCGGACCATTTCCAGCGGAAAAATTTCATCGTGTGTACGCGGCCTTAGAGGGTCTACAAGTTCCTGCCTGTAATGGGCTATAGCTAATCTGGCAAGGAGTCTGTCGGATCATTCAAGAGTGATTCAAGTGAAGCTCACACAAAGTTGTCCCTATAGTTTGCTGAAATAAAGTGGGCATCCCATAACCCTTCCATCCCCATCCAAGTTTTTAACCCTCTAATAAATAACAAAAACCACGGTCTGTTCTCTGACTCTGTGTGCTTGTAAAGATTCGGTTCACGTGGCTATAAAGGAGTTGGGGGGGGGTCCCTGTTCACCTGGAGCTCCTACGTTGGCGTATGCTACATATGGATCTATGAACTTGTAACATCGGAGGGTGAGAGTTGTTTCCAACAATTCCAGGGCCTAAACCAAAAATATAATGCAAAAAAGGAACGTAAACCTCAAAAGGGCACACATTTATCAAATAAACTTACAGGGGATACTATATCCACTTCAAGAATGGGCATTTTTAATGAGGCACTAATATGCAGCATGGATGGGCGGCACTAATAGGACACTGATGGGCACTAATAGGCGGCACTGATGATGAGCCACTAATATGCATCACTGATGGGCAGCCCTAATAGGTGAAACTGATAGGTGGCACCGATATGCAGCACTTTTAGGTGGCACCGATGATGGACTAATATGCGACACTGATATGCGGCACTAATATGCAGCACTGATAGGTGGCAGTGATGATGAGGCACTAATATGCAGCACTGATGGGCAGCACTAATAGGGCACTGATGGGCGGCACTAATATGCAGCACTGATGATGAGGCACTAATATGCAGCACTGATAGGCAGCAACAATATTCAGCACTGATGATGAGGCACCAATATGTGACACTGATGGGCACTCATAGGCGGTACTGATAATGAGGCACTAATATGTAGCGCTGATGGGCGGCACTGATATGCGGCACTGATGATAAGGCACTAATATACAGTACATACAACGCTGTACCCAAATTTCATTTTTATAATTTTTTTTCCCCCCACAAATAGAGCTTTCTTTTGGTGGTATTTGTTCGCCACTGGGCTTTTTATTTTTTTTGCGCTACAAATAAAAAAAGCCCCAAAAATGTGAAAAACAAATTCAATATTTTCTTTGTTTCTGTTACAAAACTTTGTAAATAAGTAATTTTTCTCCTTCACTGATAAGCAGCACTGATGGGCACTGATATGCAGCACTGGTTCCCCGATGATAGATGAATGTAAAGAGCAAAAAAAAAACAGCATGGGGTCCCTCCCAGGTTCATAGCAGGCCCTTTGGGTCTAGTTTGGATTCGGAGGGCACCCCCCACTTCAAATTAGAAAATCCATACCAGACCCTTATCCGGGTATTCAGCCAGGCGGGTCAGGAAAGGGACAAGTCAGTGTCCCCCCCCTCCTGAACCATGCCAGGCCGCAAGCCCTCAACATGGGGGGCCAGGTTATATAGCCATGGGGCATGGCTATCGAATGACGTCACCTGGAGAGCCCGCCCTCTTTGATGTCACAAGGGCGGGCTCTCCGGGTGATGTCATCGGATAGCCACGCCCCATGGCTATATAACAGATGCCAGACAGAGGACGCTAACACACCGGAGGAATATTTCAACAGAAGAACAGCGTGTAACCAACGGCGAGGAGGAAGAAGACGTCGACGGGAGAGAAGGCACCGGAAGAGACGGTGGCAGAGGGGACAGCACCGGGAGAAGACAGATCTATTAAAGAAGAAATTGTCAAAAACCGACCCTCATTTTCTTTTTTTTTACATTTCACTACATTTTTGGTGAATGGGTAGGGGTACGATGTACCGGATACCGATTCACATAAGGGGGGCCGGGATCTGGGGGCCCCCTTGTTAAAGGGAAGCCCCAGATTCTAATAAGCCCCCCCACCCGCAGACCCCGACAACCACCGGGAGGAGGCCCTTGTCCCCATCAACATGGGGGCAAAGTGCTTTGGGGTGGCAGAGCACCCACCCCCCCATGTTGAGGGCATGGTTCAGGTGGGGGCGCATTCTCATCCTCTCCCTTTTCTGACCTGCCAGGCTGCATGCTCGGATAAAGGTCTGGTATGAATTTTGGAGGGGGACCTACGCTATTTTTTTACAACATGTTGGCATTGGGGGGGGGGGGGGGTGTCTGGTATAAACCTGAGGGGGAGGGCATTTTTTTTGCGATTTTTATTTTACATTCAGGTATCAGCTGGGAACCCTGCTGACAGCTGATGACTCATCGGTTGCTAAGGATGCCGCGGCCGGCTTCCCGCCCCAATCCTTAGCAACCAGCTATATACAGTGTTTAAAGTTTAGGTCAGTCACTTTTTTTTGTAAACGGATATGCAGATATGAAAACAAAAATTTACAATTTACATCCGTAACTGGTTTTGATCTGTTTTTTTACAAGAAAAAAAGTGACTGAACTGAAAAAAATAAATAAAAATGAAATGTCCGCATGAAACCCGTCATAAATTACCACATCCAGTATTTTAGTAGCGTTTTTTTTTAGTCAGTGTCAAACATTTTGGGGAAAAACGCTGTGCGATATCTTAGCGCGTAATCGGATGCTTTATGAATGGAACCCACCAATGCTTAGACTAAAAAGTATACAATCAGGCTTCTGCCCGGCCAAATCACATCGGAATTTTATTCAGAGAAAAATAGAACATGTTCTATATCTAAACTCTGATGGAATTTATCGGCATTTCCGATAAAAAAACTCAGATGGGGTTACAAATGATCGGAATATCCAATTCCGATTGTGTGTACGACTAAACTAAAGACTAAAATCTGACACCGAGCCGTTTTCGCACTGCTGCGACCTCTCAAAGTGGCGCAACTTCGTTGTGGCTTTCATGTGACTTCTTAACACGCTCTTTTAATAAACGGTACAAAGTATAAATATTTGAATTAATTTATTTCATAGTAACAATAAACTGTGTACATATCTGCATTTATTATCAGGTAAATGTGAGATCTTATGCCGTGTACACACGATCATTTTTCGGCATGAAAAAAACGGCATTTAAAACGATCATGTGTGGGCTTCACATCATTTTTTGGGTTCTGAAAAACGACAAAAAATAAATAAAATTGGAACATGCTGCATTTTTTAACGACGTTTTAAACAATGTCGTTTTTCGGGTTGTAAAAAATGATCGTGTGTGGGCTAAAACGACGTTAAAATCCCGCGCACGCTCAGAAGCAAGTTATGAGACGGGAGCGCTCGTTCTGGTAAAACTAGTGTTCGTAATGGAGTAAGCACATACATCAAGCTGTAACAAACAGAAAAGCACGAATTGTCTTTTACTCACACAAAATCAGCTGAAGCAGCCCCAAGGGTGCCGTCGTACGTGTTGTACGTCACCGCGCTTTGCTAGAGCATTTTTAAACGACGGTGTCTGGGCAACGTCGTTTTAATGATGAAGTTGGAAAAACTTTTTTCTACATGCCGAAAAACAGTTTTTTTTCATGCCGAAAGATGATTGTATGTTTGCGGCATTACATGTAAAAATGTCATATTGACCACTTGCAGCCAGCAGGTGTCACTCTCCAAGCAAATGGAGCTGAAGGTGCTGGCTGATACCTACATCACTAAATGGGTTAGTCAAGCTGTATAGTCTGATCTCCTTGATTTTCTTCTACAAGTTGTTTCTAGTGTCTCTCATTAAAATTTCTTCTTCTGCAGGGAAGATCAAACCTATAAGAGGGACTGAAACATGCAACCTCAGCCACGCCTGCTTCCTGTCTGAAATCCATGATACACGACAAAATATTTCTTCCACAAAACACTTCCTGTGCGCAAGATACCGTTAAGTCTTGAGGGTTGTGTGGGTCCTCTGATGCCTGGAAACCAGGGATTTCCTCACAAAACATTTCCCACAGTCAGGGCAGGAATACGGCTTCTCCCCCGTGTGGGACCGCTGATGCATAGCGAGATTGGATTTACATACAAAACATTTCCCGCACTCGGGACAGGAAAATGGCTTCTCCCCCGTGTGGGACCTCTGATGCGTCACTAGTGCCGATTTATTATTAAAGCTTCGGTCACATTCAGGACAAGAATAAAGCTTCTCCCCCGTGTGCAATCTCTGGTGGGCAGAAAGGTTGGACTTCTGAGAAAAACATTTCCCACACTCGGGACACGGATAGGACTTCTCCCCTGTATGGGACCTCTGATGTGTATCCAGTTCTGATTGATGAAGGAAAGCTTTCCCGCACTCTGGGCAGGAATTAATCTTCTGACCCGTGTGTGATCTCTGATGTACAGTGAGGTGATATTTACGCGGGAAAGTTTCCCCGCACTCAGGACAACAATAGGGCTTCCCACCCACGTGAGATTTCTGATGGGTGACCAGTGATGATTTAAAGGGAAAATATTTCCCGCACTCAGGACAGGAATGAAGCTTCTTACCCATGTGCAATCTCTGATGTACAGTAAGATGATATTTATATAGGAAAGATTCCCCGCACTCTGAGCAGGAATGAAGCTCCTCACCCGTGTGGGACCTCCGATGTACAGAAAGACTTAATTCAGAGCTAAAACTTTCCCCACATTCCGGACAACAAAATGTCTTCTCCCCCTGAATCCCGGCCCCACCCCCCACAGTACGAGGTTGCTCAGAGTCGGAGGGATTCCATGGTCTATCCACACTGTGAAGTCCTCCATCCATAGTGGAGCTCATTGTCTTTTCTCCTCCACAATCTCCTGTGATGTCCTCATCTTCCATTCTACAACCTGGAGATAAAGTGAGACGATCCTTTGAGGGTTTCTCCATGGCGTGTCCTGGAAAAATAGAAAAACATCATCAATAGATATGAGAGGGTTAGTTCACTTTCATCAAGATTCCATCTGGATCAGGTAGATATGAGTGAGGAGATGTTCTCTGTGGAGGTCCCAACCAGCTGGGACTCTTCCCCCCATCAAAGAACCTTTGGTCCTCCTCCCAGATCACTTCTACATTTACACAGCCATGTCAGAGGAGTAGGAACCAATGGGGGCTGGGAGGTGCATGCACACAAGTATAAACCAATCAGTGTGCAGTAACAGAGAAGAGATAAGAGAAGAATATATTATGGGTCACCTGTGCTGATCTCTGTAGGAGTGTCCTCCTCTATAAATGTCCTCGTCATACCAGCCTTCTCCGTATATTGCTGATCATCCCTCACATACGTCTCTTCTACTTCACCCTCAACTTTCATGTTCATCAGATCTTCACCCTAAACCAACAGAATGGCATAACATTAACAAATAACATCTGGAATGCATATAAACGCGAAGGAGAAGGCCTTCAAAAAAGGCTGAGGGATCATCATCAGCATTCCAACTTTACAAAGAATGCAACAAGAAATGTAAGGGTGCAATCGGGGCGGCTAAGATAGAACACAAAAGGCACATAGGGGAGGAGACTAACAAAAATTCTTTAAGTACATAAATAGTAAGAAAGGGAGGTCAGATCATATTGGTCCCATAAATCAACGACCTGGAGGAAGGAATAAACATCTCAATCTCTGTATTTGCCAAGCTGCTGCTAACAAAGCAAACAGAATATTGGCATTAGAAAGGGGATCAACTCCAGAGATAAAACGATAATTCTCCCGCTCTACAAGACTCTGGTACGGCTGCACCTGGAGTATGCCGTCCAGTTCTGGGCACCAGTCCTCAGGAAGGATGTGCTGGAACTGGAGAGAGTCCAGAGAAGGGCAAAAAAGCTAATAAAAAGTCTGGAGAATGTTGGTTATGAGGAAAGATTGCGAGCACTGAACTTATTCTCTGTAGAGAAGACATGTATAAGATGGGATATGATTTCAATTTACGAATACCGTACTGGTGACCCCACAATAGGGAGAAAACTTTTACGTGGAACGGAATATAACAAGACACGTGGCCACTCATTAAAATGAGAAGAAAAGCGGTTTAACTTTAAACTATGTAGAGGGTTCTTTACTGTAAGAGCGGCAAGGATGTGGAATTCTCTTCCACAGGCGGTGGTTTCAGCGGGGGCATTGATCATTTAAAAAAACTATTAGATAAGTACCCGAACGACCACAACATACAGGGATATACAATGTAATACTGACCTACAATTACACACATAGGTTGGACTTGATGGACTTGTGTCTTTTTTTTAACCTGGCCTACAATGTAACATAGAAGTATTTATGATGTGAGATCACACAGAAATTATCATCTTGTAGAGTCCACACATCGTCTCCACATGTCAGAGTGTTCAATCACTTTATGTTCCCGACCCTCAACTCCACCTACCTGATGATGGTGGGGGATGGTGTGACCTTCCTGTGTGGAATCCTGAGAACGAAGACGTCTCTTAGTTGGCTCCTTCATAACATCCTTATAGAGATCTGCATGTTCTTCGGAAAACTCCATCACCCCATACTCATCGTCCTCCTCTTTAAATTCTTCTTTGATAATTATATTAAAATCCCCGAGATTTCCTTTCTAAATATAAAAATATGATATATAATTAAATCTAAAATAAAACATTTATTGTAACACACATGCTTGTGTATAAAGTATAACTATCAGTGATCATTCTTCGTCTACCTGATGATGGTGGGGGATGGTGTGACCTTCCTGTGTGGAATCCCGGGAATACAGAGGACGGGGACATCTCTCTGGTGGGTTCCTGATATTAGGTTGATCCGTCATAACATCCTCATAGATTTCATACTCCTCATCATCCTCTTTATACTCTTCTTTAACTACAATATTATAATCCCCGAGGTTTCCGCTCTAAATATACAATTAAACATTTATTATAAGAAACATGCTTCTGTATAAGTCATAATAGCCAATAAGTGTTGATCACCTACCTGATGATGGTGGGGGATGGTGTGACCTTCCTGTGTGGAATAATCCCGGGAATACAGAGGATGGGGACATCTCTCTGGTGGGTTCCCATTACTGGATCCATCTGTAGGAAACACACACACTGACTGAATACATTGTTTCTATGTGTTTATCAGATGATGGGGGATCTAGGTGGAGCCTCCGTACTGCTCTCTCCTTTACAATAAAGTCTCCTCTTACCCGGTGATGTGAGGGGCGGCTGATTCTCCATCATGACTTCCTTGTAGAGATCCTTGTGTCCTTCTAAATACTCCCACTCCTCCATGGAGAAATAGACAGTGACATCCTGACACCTTATAGGAACCTGACACACACAATGATACAGTCACCATCCAGTCACACCCCTTGTCTGTTACTGGATAATGTCCCAGAATTCCCAGAATCCTCCTCACCTCTCCTGTCAGCAGCTCCATCATCTTCTTGGTGACTTCTAGAATCTTCTCCATGTTGTGTCTCTCGGGTTTTAGGGAGTCACATGGAGGCACTGTGATGGTCACATGATCACCTGACTTCACAAGAGGAAATCTCTGTATTGGAGAACCAATAGAAATATCATGTTAGACTCCCAGAATCCTCCTCACCTCTCCGGTCAGGTCTGTGTTTTATTAATAGAGATAAGAGTGATGTCATGTGACCTCCCAGAATCCTCCTCACCTCTCTGGTCAGGTCTGTGTTTTATTAATATAGATAAGATTGATGTCATGTGACCTCCCAGAATCCTCCTCACCTCTCCGGTCAGGTCTGTGTTTTATTAATAGAGATAAGAGTGATGTCATGTGACCTCCCAGAATCCTCCTCACCTCTCCGGTCAGCAGGTAGATGATCTCCAGGGTGAAGTTTAGTATCCTCTCAGTCATGTGACTCCGGTCCTCCTCCATCCTCATTGATGTAGTCATGTGAACTGTAGATGGATAGCAGAGAATTATCTGGTTTGTACTGGTTGCACAATATTAGGATGAAGACATAAGGGGGTTAATGTGAGGGAAGATGTTACGCTCAGTAATGCCGCGTACACACGTTCGGAATTTCCGATGGAGAAAGTCTGATGGAATTTTTTCATTGGATATTCCGAATGTGTGTATACCCCATCTGACTTTTTCCTTCGGAAATTCCGACGGATTTAAAAAGAGAACATTCCGTTCGTCTGTATGGAACTCCGACAAAGAAAAAAACACGCTTTCTCAGAAACAATTCGACGCATGCTCGAAAGCATTGAGCTTAATTTTTCCCGGCTCGTCGTAGTGTTGTACGTCACCGCGTTTTGTACGGTCGGAATTTGGTGTGTCCGTGTGTATGCAAGACAGCTTGAGCAAAATTCCGTCGGAAAAAATCCATCTGTTGAATCTGAAAGTTCCTTTCTAGAATAAGGTGGCCTCCAACTATCTGCTCTTCGTGACATAAATGCAGGAGTACATAGTATTCCTAGTTACTTAAAAAAAAAATACACTGTAACGAAGTTCTTTATTTAAAAAAAGGAAAAACAAAAATGTTCATGATTCAAATCCCCATCATCAATCGTGTCATCCAGCAATGTAGATCCATCATCAATCACGATGAATGGTGTCCTGACACTGAAGAGGTTAATATATGAATACTGTATGCGTGTAGTTGTATTTGCTGGTGATAGAAGACAATGTAATGGAGGTTGCTTAGTATTAATAGAAAATAATATCTTATTACCTCCTCGGCTGCCAGTTCCAGTGATGTCTTCTCTCTTTTTACTCTCGACTCACCTCTCACCTGGAACTTCCTATTTATACCTGACATCACTTCCTGTCTGTACCCGACATCACTTCCTGTCTGTACCTGACATCACTTCCTGTCTGGGCAGCAGTGAGATCACCACTTAGTGCAGTGTTTCTCAATTCCAGTCCTCAGGCCCCCCCAACAGGTCAGGTTTTCCCTCAGATGAAAAGGCTGTGGTGACTACTAAGGCAGTAAAACTGATCAAATCACCTGTGCAAAATAATGGAAATCCTGAAAACCTGACCTGTTGGGGGGGCCTGAGGACTGGAATTGAGAAACACTGACTTAGTGGAACTGCAGCCCTGAGAAACGTCTCTAAAGTGTATGAACACGGCCTTGTGCTGTGTGTATGTATTGTATATCCTAATAGATGGGTCATCTCCACTCTCACCAAGGGGGAGAGAATTAGATTACTGCCTAGTCTATGTGACGGGTCTAATGATAGTGAGGCCTCTTCTTTACAACCTTAGCCTGGTGGTTGTGGGGATCTGTGGGCAGGGACAGAAAACCTAGAAGGGCTCTCTATCTGGCAGGGACGGAGGGAACTGAAAGCCTATGGTGTATGTGCTCCTGGAGTGGCAGTCCAGGGGTGCCGTACAATCACTGTGAGTGAGGGTCACTTTTATTTTTGGCACCACGGTCACTGCACCATATTACACCCTTTTTTTCACCTGCCTCCTGGGCCGGGCCTTTTGGCTGGGACTGGAGGAATTTGTTATTCCTGGCCTTTGTATTACACAATGGCCACCTTTCACTCTCCTCTCCACTTCCTTCTCCCCTCTTTCCTTTTATTTATCACTTTTTGTATTTTTGTTTTTGTACACGTTTTTTGCACGTGTGACTGGTAGGGTGTAGGTCCTTGGGCTTGCCCTGAAAGTCTTGGGAGGGGCTGGACATGGCTTTCTGGCTTAGTTCGCCCTCTCTGATGCGGTCTTCCTTTGGGGGAGCCCCACCTAGTACTTGGGCGAGTCTGTTTCGGCAGAGAAAGGGGTCCGTCTGGTTTCGGCCAGATGGACCAAGTGTAAAGTACCCTTGTCCCCGTCTGGGGGTTTAGGGCAAGGCCCTCCAATTTTAGAGGGCTTGTTTACACCGTTGCATGTTTTTGTGTCACCTCTTCATGTGTGTGAAATTTTTTTTAGCACCAAAGTTTTTGAGTGTGTTTTACACGCCATGGGCTTTAAAAAATAATAATCCAGAGATCCCCGTTTTCACAAATTACCCCTATAACACACTCACAAACCCACCGTGAATGACTCAAGTGTCCCATCTCTGCAACAGAAGTGGACGAAGGGCTGGCCATTGTACTGCACAATGGCCACTTTTTTTCTTCTGCCCACTTTCCATTTATTTACCCCCTGTGTTGTCACTTTTTTGTATCTTTTTGTTGGTTGTTACACGTTTGTCACAGTGTGATTAGTAGGCTGTGGGTCCTCGGGCCTACCCTGAACGTCTTGGGAGGGGGAGGACATGGCCTTCTGGCTTAGTTCGGCTTCTCTCATGGGGTCTCCCTTCAGGGGATCCCCACCGAGTACTTGGTTGGGTTCTGTTTCGGCAGACCCTCCAGAGAAAGGGGTCCATCTGGTCTCGGCCAGATGGACCTAGTGAGTACCTCAGTCCCCGTCAGGAGCCTAACGCCCCGGGGGATCAGGGTAAGGTCCTTCCTAGTGGAGGACAGTGTAACACCCGTTGCATGTTTTGTGTCACTCTTTATGTGTGTGCACTTTTTTTTTTGGCACCGGGTGGAGTTTTTGGGTGTGCTTCACACGCCATAGGCTTTTAAAAAAAATCTCTGCAACAGAAGTCATTGCGGCTATTAAGGCTTTAAAACATAAAAAACATCCCGGCCAAGATGGATTTTCTGCTTCCTACTACAAGAAATCTTCTGAGGAATTATGTCCTATCCCAGTGATGGTGAACCTTGGCACCCTAGATGTTTAGGAACTACATTCCCCATGATGCTCGTGCAGTGTATTTGAGCATCATGGGAAATGTAGTTCCAAAACATCTGGGGTGCCAAGGTTCGCCATCACTGTCCTATCCTAACTGAGGCCTTCAATACGTTGTTGAGGTGACACTCTTTTCGTTCAGAATCCTTAACGATGTCACGTACCTGGCGGTAGAGCCTGATATGCAGAGGATGGCCTCTTTTACAGCTCTGACTCCAGGACCCTGATATAGCAGACAGGAGGTGTAAGAGTGCAGAATCGCACAAGTGCCTGGCAGGATCGCTGAAAATGTCGATGGACTGGAACCCCTGAAGAGACTGCGGAGGAACATCGGTACAGGAGAAGACCAGGAGCAGCTGTCAGCAGATAGCAGGAACTGGCTTGATGCAGGAACACCACAGACAGGCGAGCAGATAAAGCTGCGGATGGGTGGATGCTCAACTGGACTCAGAAGGGCTAGAGAGATAGCAGGTGCAGGCAGGCTGGGTCATACACTGGCGGACAAGCCAGGAACAGAAGCGTAGACTGGAGTGGAGTCAAAGTACAGGCCGGGTCAGTATTGGGCTGGCAGCGAGGTAGCCGGAGGAGCAGGCAGGTGCAAGGTCAAACAAGCTGGATCAGGTGCAGGTGGAAAGCAGGAGCTTCAGGGACAATCCGGGTCGGAAAACAGGAACAGGAATTAGATAATGAGGCCAGGATACAGAAATGGACAGCACCTGAATCTGGGTACTGACCCAGTTTAAATGGCGGGTCTGGCAGACCGTCATGGGGTGCACGCTGCGGCGCACGCACAAAAGCATGCACGGGCACGCGCATGTGCACCAGAGGTGCTCTAACAGGAACTGGAGTCACAGGCCGTCTTCTATGACCGCCATCTTGGATGTTGGCATGCCCTTCCTGACAAATGGCCACAATTTCCATACTTCCCAAATCTTAAGCTGATACAACCTCTTGGACAAATTACCGTCCTATTTAGCTTCTTCAGTCCTTCCGGGATAAAACAATGCAGTGGCTCCTGCAGATGCGTTTCGTCCAAAGATGATGTCGTCCTGAGGCTTCACTGGTTCTACCTTTTAGAATTTCTATATGGACATTCTATCGCCGAGATCAATATATACAATTTAGTCACTGAATTTAGTGGTAGCGCAGCTCCTTTGGTTCGTAATTTGTTTTTAATATATATATATATATATATATACCTATTAGATTGATCTCCTTATTACTGCTCTTGCAAAATGAACCAATAGAATACAATAGAATTTTATAATGCTTTCAATTAAATACTTTATTGGTTTATTTGTTGTTGTTGCTTTACTTGTTACATTTTTACATTGTTAATCTTTGTTATATTTAAACAAATTTGACGAGAAAAAAAAATGTCATATTGACCACTTGCAGCCAGCAGGTGGAACTCTCCAATCAAATGGAGAAGATGAGAACTACGAGAGGGACCTTCAGCCACGCGTGTTCCCTGTCTGACATCCATGATACATGGAAAAATATTTCTTCCACAGAAGACACTTCCTACCTAGAAGATACGGCTTTGGGCCAGATTCAGGATGGAGAGCGGATCTTTGTGGCGGCGTAACGTATGCGTACTTGCCTGTAAAGTTGCAGCGATGTAGCGTAAATGGCCCGTCGTAATTCAAATTCGGCAGGTAGGGGGCGTCTGCTATTTAAATTAAGCGCGATCCCGCGCCGAACATACTGCGCATGCGTCGTCCATTGAGGTATCCCAGTACGCATGCTCCGAATTATGACGGTGTTTTCGACCCCCATTCACGGACGAGTTACGCAAACGACGTAAAAATGTTCAAATTCGACGCGGTCACGACGTCCATACTTAACATAGGATGTGCCATCTTTTTGGTGCTTTATCTTTACGCCAAGAAACCCCTTACGGAAACGGTGTAAAGTCACTGCGTCGGGCGGGCGTACGTTCGTGAATTGGCGTATCTCGCCGATTTACGTATTCTCGGCGTAAATCAGCGGGAACGCCCCTAGCGCCCATTTTAAAATTGCAGTTAAGATACGACGGCGTAATACAATTATGCAGCTCGTATCTTAACTCAATCCCGGCGTATCTTGTTTTCTGAATACAGAAAACAGATACGCCGGCGTAGGTTAGAAGTTACGCGGCTTATCTAGAAATAAGCCGCGTAACTTCTTACTGAATCTGACCCTATGTCTTGAGGGTTGTGTGGGTCCTCTGATGTCTGGAAACCATGAATTTCCTCGCAAAACTTTTCCCGCACTCAGGGCAGGAATACGGCTTTTTCCCTTGTGTGGGACCTTTCGTGTCTGACAAGTAGTGATTTCCGTTGATAACATTTTCTGCACTCAGGACAGGTGTACGGCTTCTCCCCCGTGTGAGATCTCTGATGCATAGCGAGATTGGATTTACATACGAAACGTTTCCCGCACTCAGAGCAGGAAGGCGGCTTCTCCCCCGTGTGAGACATCTGATGTATGATAAGGTAGGATCTCAGCTGATAAAGGGAAATGTTGATGTAAACAAGCATTTCCCCATTCTTCCTAGTGACATGACACTGATCACAGCTCCCTGTAATCAGGAGCAGTGATCAGTGTCGTGTCACACATACATAGCCCATCCCCCCTACAGTTAGAACACATCCCTAGGACACACTTAACCCCTTCATCGTCCTCCTAGAGTTTAACCCCTTCACTGACAGTCATTTACACAGTCGGTGCATTTTTTATAGCAATGAAAATGGTCCCAAATAGCACCAAAAGGGTCCGAAGTGTCCTCCATAATGTCGCAGTCACAATAAAAATTTGCTGATCGCCGCCATTACTAGTAAAAAAAATGAATAAAAATGCCATAAAACTATCCCCTATTTTGTAGACGCTATAACTTTTGCGCAAACCAATCAATAAACGCTTATTGCGATTTTTTTTTAACCAAAAATATGTAGAAGAATACGTATCGGGCTAAACCGAGGAAAAACATTTTTTATATATATATATATTTTTTGGGGGGGATATTTATTATAGCAAAAAGTAAAAAAAATAAAAAAAATAAAAAATTAAATGGTCGCTCTATTTTTATTTATAGCGCAAAAAATAAAAACCGCAGGGATGATCAAATACCACCAAAAGAAAACTCTATTTGCGGGGGGAAAAAGGACGTAAATTTGTCTCACTCATTAGTCTACTCGTTTATTATTATTTATTATTCAAATATAACAACAGATAAAGGCAACGCGTTTCTGGAGAAATGACTCCTCCTTCCTTATGATGGGGCTTCTTAAATGTTGTCAGATCTTGCGCAATTGTCAGTTAAAGCGTCGCAGTGCCGAATCGCAAAAAGTGCTCTGGTCAGAAAGGGGGCCAATTCTTCCGGGGCTGAAGTGGTTAATAAGGCTCTTCCATACCTTTGTTCGGCAGTGGTGACCTTTCTAAGGAGCTGATCACATGGGTTATGACTTGGCTTAGGAGAAACGGGATTGGGTTTTCATGGTCACAAAGGTTTGTCTCACTCATTAGTAGGGTTGTCCCGATACCACTTTTTTAGGATGGAGTACAAGTACCGATACTTTTTTTCATGTACTCGCCGATACCGAATACCGATACTTTTTTTAAACGTGTCCCCAAATGCAGCCATGTCCCCCCACATATTGCAGCCATGTCCCCCCACATATTGCAGCCATGTCATGTCCCCCACATATTGCAGCCATGTCATGTCCCCCACATATTGCAGCCATGTCATGTCCCCCCACATATTGCAGCCATGTCATGTCCCCCACATATTGCAGCCATGTCATGTCCCCCCACATATTGCAGCCATGTCATGTCCCCCATATATTGCAGCCATGTCATGTCCCCCCACATATGCAGCCATATCATGTCCCCCCACATATGCAGCCATGTCCCCCCACATATGCAGCCATGTCATGTCCCCCCACATATGCAGCCATGTCATGTCCCCCCACATATGTAGCCATGTCATGTCCCCCACATATGCAGCCATGTCATGTCCCCCCACATATGCAGCCATGTCCCCCCACATATGCAGCCATGTCATGTCCCCCCACATATGCAGCCATGTCATGTCCCCCCACATATGCAGCCATGTCATGTCCCCCCACATATTGCAGCCATGTCATGTCCCCCCACATATGCAGCCATGTCATGTCCCCCCACATATGCAGCCATGTCCCCCCACATATGCAGCCATGTCATGTCCCCCCACATATGCAGCCATGTCATGTCCCCCCACATATGCAGCAATGTCATGTCCCCCCACATATGCAGTCATGTCCCCCCACATATGCAGCCATGTCATGTCCCCCCACATATGCAGCCATGTCCTGTGCCCCATATTGCAGCCATGTAATGTCCCCCACATATGCAGCCATGTACTGTGCCCCATATTGCAGCCATGTAATGTCCCCCATACCTCCCCAGCCGCCGCCGCTGCTGCAGGGTTAATCCCCGTGTAACATTCCCGCGGCGCCATGTAAAGACACGCGACTGGACGGATCCGTCCAATCGCGAGCAAGGGGGGAGTGTCTATGGACGTATCCGTGTATAGACACTCCCCCCTTGCTCGCGATTGGACGGATCCGTCCAATCGCGTGTCTATACATGGCGCCGCGTGTATTACATGCTTACAAGGTGCACGGGATTAGCGGCGGCGGGCGATTTGCGGTGAGCGGCGTGTGGCGGGGGGGGGGAGTATTCTATTTTGGTATCGGGGGTATTTGCGGGAGTACAAGTACTCCCGCAAATACTCGGAATCGGTCCCGATACCGATACTGGTATCGGTATCGGGACAACCCTACTCATTAGTCTACTTGTTTATTATTATATATTATTTGTTTATTATTCAAATATAACAACAGATAAAGGCAACGCGTTTCTGGAAAAAAGCCTCCTCCTTCCTTATGATGGGGCTTCTTAAATGTTGTCAGATCTTTTCGCAATTGCAGACTGACGGCATGCTAAAAAGAACCAACAACCCATATCGTATTTGCTATTCTCATTACATCACTATTCCAGACCTGAGAAAGAGGGAGGAATTTCCTCCGAAACGCGTCGCTCTTATCTGACATCTTTGATCATAAAATAGATTTTCGTTGCTAACAATTCACATACTGTACGACTTCTCACCCGTATGTACAGAGACTAGATTACATTTTTTTTTAAAATGCTCATTTGGGTAAGGGATGCGACTTCGCCCCTGCATGAGAGCTTTCATGTTTCACAAGTTGTTGTTTGTGTTTATAACATTTCCCGCACTCGGAGCAGGAATACGGCTTCTCCTCAGTGTGAGACCGCAGATGCACAGTGAGTTGGGAATTACGCGCAAAACATTTTCCACACTCCGGACAGGAATATGGCTTCTCCCCGGTGTGCAACCTCTGATGCAAAGAGAGGTAAGATTTTTTCACAAAACTTTTCCCGCACTCAGTGCAGGAATGTGGCTTTTCACCCATGTGAGACCCCAGATGTTCGGAGAGATGACACTTGCGTGAAAAACGTTTCCCGCACTCGGGGCAGAAATACGGCTTCTCCCCTGTATGAGACTTCTGATGATTAGCCAGGTGAGACGTACACGTAAAGTTTTTCCCGCACTCAGGGCAGGAATATAACCTATCCCCTGTGTGAGACATCTGATGGTTGTCAAGATCTGATTTTAATGCAAAACGTTTCCCACACTCCGGGCAGGAGTGTGGCTTTTCTGTCGTATGAGACCTCTGATGCACAGAGAGATTAGATTTATGTAAGAAACTTTTCTTGCACTTAGGACAGGAATATTGCTTCTCCCCCGTGTGCGACGTCTGATGTTCATCAAGTTCAGACTTCAGCGAAAAACATTTCCCACACTCAGGACAGGAAAACGGCTTTGCGCCCGGGTGAGATTTCTGATGCGTGAGCAGGTCTGACTTATAAAGAAAGTATTTCCCGCACTCGGGACAGGAATGAAGCTTCTCCCCCGTGTGCAGTCTCTGATGTACGTTAAGATGATATTGCCATTGAAAAGATTCCCCACACTCGGTGCAGGAAAATTTCTTCTTCTCCTGAATTCCGGCCCCATCCCCCACAGTACGAGGTTGCTCAGAGTCAGAAGGATTCCATGGTCTATCCACACTGTGAAGTCCTCCATCCATAGTGGAGCATATTGTCTTTTCTCCTCCACAATCACCTGTGATGTCCTCATCTTCCATTTTACAACCTGGAGGTAAAGCGAGACGATCCTTTGAGGGTTTCTCCATGGCGTGTCCTGGAAAAATAGAAAAACTTTGTCAATATATCTGAAGGGGTTAGTTCACTTCCATCAAGATTCCATCTGGCTCAGGTAGATACGAGTAAGGAGATGTTCTCTGTGGAGGTCCCAACCAGCTGGGACGCTTCCCCCCCCATCAAAGAACCTTTGGTCCTCCTCCCAGATCACTTCTACATTCACGCAGCCTTGTCAGAAGAGCAGGAACCAATGAGGACTGGGAGGGGCAAGCACACAAGTCTAAGCCAACCACTGTGCAGTAACAGAGCAGAGATAAGAGAAGAATATATTATGGGTCACCTGTGCTGATCTCTGTAGGAGTGTCCTCCTCTATGAATGTCCTCGTCATTCCAGCCTCCTCCGTATATTGCTGATCATCCCTCACATACGTCTCTTCTACGTCACCCTCAACTTTCATGTTCATCAGATCTTCACCCTAAACCAACAGAATGGCAGAAAATAACATCTGGAATGCATATAAACGCGAATTCAAAAAAATACAAGGGGTCATCATCAGCATTCCAACTTTACAAAGAATGCAACAGGAAATGTAAGGGTGCAATCACGGCGCCTAAGATAGAACACGAAAGGCACATAGCTGAGGAAAGTAACGTAGAGGTATTTATGATGTGAGATCACATAGAAAATATAATCTTATCCACACATCGTCTCCACGTGTCAGAGTGTTCAATCACTTTATGTTCCCGACCCTCAACTCCACCTACCTGATGATGGTGGGGGATGGTGTGACCTTCCTGTGTGGAATCCCAGGAATACAAAAGATAAGGATATCTCTCAGGTGGGTTACTGTAATTAGGTAGTTCTACCATCCATTCATCCTGTTGTCCGTCAGAGAGCTCGTTCATCATATCATACGCATTATACTCATTTTTTATCTCTTCTTTAACATTGTTAGACTCACTCGGGTTTCCACTCTGAATATATAATACAAATGACATCAATGGTAACAATTTAGATAATGTAAGATCCTAATGATACTATCAGTGATTGTTCCTCATCTACCTGATGATGGTGGGGGATGGTGTGACCTTCCTGTGTGAAATCCCGGGAATACAGAGGACAGGGACATCTCTCTGGTGGGTTCCCATTACTGGATCCATCTGTAGGAAACACACACACTGACTGAATCCATTGTTTCTATGTGTTTATCAGATGATGGGGGATCTAGGTGGAGCCTCCGTACTGCTCTCTCCTTTACAATAAAGTCTCCTCTTACCCGGTGATGTGAGGGGCGGCTGATTCTCCATCATGACGTCCTTGTAGAGATCCTTGTGTCCTTCTAAATACTCCCACTCCTCCATGGAGAGATAGACAGTGACATCCTGACACCTTATAGGAACCTGACACACACAATGATACAGTCACCATCCAGACACACCCCTTGTCTGTTACTGGATAATGTCCCAGAATTCCCAGAATCCTCCTCACCTCTCCTGTCAGCAGCTCCATCATCTTCTTGGTGACTTCTAGAATCTCCTCCATGTTGTGTCTCTCAGGTTTTAGGGAGTCACATGGAGGCACTGCGATGGTCATATGATCACCTGACTTCACAAGAGGAAATCTCTGTATTGGAAAACCAAGAGGAATATTATGTTAGAATCCCAGAATCCTCCTCACCTCTCCGGTCAGGTCTGTGTTTTATTAATAGAGATAAGAGTGATGTCATGTGACCTCCCAGAATCCTCCTCACCTCTGCGGTCAGGTCTGTATTATTAATAGAGATAAGAGTGATGTCATGTGACCTCCCAGAATCCCCCTCACCTCTCCGGTCAGGTCTGTATTATTAATAGAGATAAGAGTGATGTCATGTGACCTCCCAGAATCCTCCTCACCTCTCCGGTCAGGTCTGTATTATTAATAGAGATAAGAGTGATGTCATGTGACCTCCCAGAATCCTCCTCACCTCTCCGGTCAGGTCTGTGTTTTATTAATAGAGATAAGAGTGATGTCATGTGACATCCCAGAATCCCCCTCACCTCTCCGGTCAGGTCTGTGTATTATTAATAGAGATAAGAGTGATGTCATGTGACCTCCCAGAATCCTCCTCACCTCTCCGGTCAGCAGGTAGATGATCTCCAGGGTGAAGTTAAGTATCCTCTCAGTCATGTGACTCTGGTCCTCCTCCATCCTCATTGATGTGGTCATGTGATCCATGTGGGTTCCTCTGTATACAGATATTGAAGAATTATTTTGACTGTATGGTTATAGAACATTGGGATGAGCATATATGGGGGGTTTATTACGAGGGTTGATGTTACACTCAGTACTCCCTGGCTCTGTACTGTTTCACGAATTTGGAAACACATTTAGTCTGCACTGCTCAGTGTTTGCTCTACGTGGCTGTGGGGTCATCGGAGGATCAGTGTGCATCATAGGATGTGCTGATCCCAAGTGGAGGGGGGGCTGTGATTGGAAACATTTGGGGCTTGTGCTCAAACCAATTCTAGTGGTGTCTCAAAATATGCCTTTGGCATCTGTGCTCGGAAAAACATCTCAACGTCAGTTTTCGAAATCTCTTGGAGGTGTGCCCAGTAGGTGGTGAGAGAGCCCATAAACAGTCTGAGGCCTGAGTAACAAGGGGCAGTGTTCCTGGGTCCTGCAGGAGGAGACCCCTGTGCAGAAGCTCAGCCCCTGGAGCTGGACCTTAGAAGCAGCTTTTAGGAAGACACTGAGGTCCCAGCTAGGCTTAGCTGGAGGGCCAACTCACAAGTTCAAATCTAAGGACCAAGTTGGGTCTGGGTAAGCTCACTGGAGGGAGCCAGGAGGGAGATGGTGGGAAAAAGTTCAGCTGTCTTATGGTGATACGAGTCTACATCTCCCTCAATAGAAAAAGCCTGGTGCATATCGGCAGGAGGCAACTGATGATCCTGTGGCTTCTGTATGTGAGCAAGTGACCCCAGTGGTGAGGAAGTACTGACTTTGTGTAGCTTTTAAATCTGGAGGTCACCATCAGCAGGGAGATCCTGTGGGACATTCCTTGCATTGTACAGTGCAGCCAGAAGTGAGGAGAATTCTATAGCTTATCGGAGTATCCCATGCTCCCTATCCCTATCCAAGTTTATTGTTCCCAATACAAAAAAACATAAACTGTGCTTTGGAGCCAGTGGAAGAGTGCAGGAAAAGCTGTGTGCCTGGCTGCATGTGCTCTAAGGGGGGTAATAGGACTAAGTTCACCAGCGGCTCTGTCAGGTGGTGCTCTACAAAAGCATCATAGGATAAGGTGACTAGATTTTTTAAATGAAATACAGAGACATATTTTTTTTTCAACTTTTAATGGCGGCAATCAGCGACTCTCTGCCCGTCGCCTCACAGCCTTTTAAGTCTTACTCTCCGGGCCTGGCTACTACTGGGTGATCACTCCGCCAGGGAAGGCAAGGAGATAAATAGGCAGGCGGCTGGCCGGGAATTGAGCCAAGGCAGAAGAACATGAGAGTGGAGCTGAATGGGCATGCACCCGAAACTAAGGAAATATTCCCTCCGCTCCGACCAGCACATGATCATCAGAAAGGAGCACAGATAATGGAAATGGACTGTCTTTGAAATTGCCCCAGCCCCTGTTCAAATCCAATCCAGGGACAAAACTGGGGACAGACTTGGTCTGGGGACAGTGTCCTCAATCCGGGGACTGTCCACGGAAACCGGGGATGTCTGGTCACCCTATCAAACAGAAAATGGGCATAGATTTCCTCAGTGTCCTATATGGACATTGGACTCTGGAACAAGGGTTCAAATCCAGAGACAGTCCTGCAGAAACTGGGATGGTTGCTGAGTTTGCCAATGGTGGAGGGGGAGATTGCGTCCTCTAATCTGGACGGGAAAGTTAGACTTTGGCCTTAAAGTGTACATAAACCCCAACAACGAACTTCTCTTATTTTCTCCATTTCGGTCTATTAAATATCAACACAAAGGTGATCAGGACAGATGGCGAGGGAGAATCTCCGTTCCAGGGATAAATACCTGGCAGATATCCTAATCCTTCAACCAAAAGTAGAAGGAAAAATTTTGGGGTTTAGATACACTTCAAATCACCCGCACCTTCCAAAAAAAAAGTTGTATAACTAATTAGTATACAAGGATACATTTAACAGATATTTTTTGTAGAACTGACATATCCAAAATCAAGAGCAAACAACTTACCGACCATCAAGTGGTCAAAAAACATTTAAATTATATATATGAGGAAGGCAAGTTGGTGCTTAAAGCGGAGGTCCACACAAAAAGTGAACCTCTGCTTTTCGGAACCCACTTCCCCTCCGGTGTCACATGTGGCCCTTTCGGGGGGGAGGGGGGGTGCAGATACCTGTATAATACAGGTATTTGCACCACTTTTAGGAATAGACTCCCGCGGGAGTCACACCCCTTTGCGTCACCCCCCCCCCCCGCTTTCTTCTGGGAAACACACTGGTCCCAGGAGACATCGGGGACCAGTGAGGGCACGCTGCACAGCTCGCGTATGAGCAGAAGGCAATCGGGCTCAGTGAAGCCGCAATGCTTCACTTCCTGATTCCCTCACCGAGGATAGCGGCGGGGGCAACCGAGAGTCAAGCGATTGCTCGGCCTCGGCTGCCGACATTGCAGGCTCGATGGACAGGTAAGTGTCCATTTATGAAAAGTCAGCAGGTGCAGTATACTGTCATACAGTATACCAGGGTGCGCGCGATGGGCTGCCCCCGCCGCCATCCTCGGTGAGGGAATCAGAAAATGAAGCCTTGCGGCTTCACTTCCCGGTTCCCTACTGGGCATGTGTGAGTCGCGCTCCGTGTCCTCACTGGTCCCTGCTATCTACTGGGACGTGTGTTTCCCAGAAGACAGCAGGGGAGGACAGTGTAGGCACCGGACGTGACGTAGGTCACCGCGATCACCACGGTGATCTATGTCAGGAAGTGGAAGAAAATACCATCATTAGACAGGTATCTGCCCCCCCCTGAATGATGCCAAATGTGACACCGAAGGGGGGTCTAAAAAGTGAAAGTTCCATTTTTGGGTGGAACTCCACTTTAAATATAAAATAAGATCTTATTACCTCCTCTGCTGCCAGTTCCAGTAATGTCTTCCCTCTACTTCCTCCTGACTCAACTCTCACTCGGAACTTCCTGTCTGTGTCTTACGTAACTTTCTTTTCATATCTGACATCACTTCCTGTCGGGGTTATAGTGAGATCACCACCTTGTGGAGCTTATAGAAAACTGCGGCCCAGAGATACATCTCGTAGTGAACACGGCCTTGTGCTGTGTGTGTTTGTACTGCACAGTGGAACCTCAGATTACGAGCATAATCCGTTGCAAGAGAATGCTCGTAACCCAAAGCACTCGCATATCAAAGCGAGTTTCGCAATAGACGTCAATGGAAACAAAAATTATTTGTTCCACATTGACTTATATGGCATGCAATATTCTTCATTAACCACTTCAATACTGGCCCATAGTCATATGACATCCACAGATGGGGTCTCCCATCCTGGGTGGATGTCATATGACGTCCTGGGCTTTGTGGGGGGATATCTGAATGATGCCTGCAGCTAGAGGCATCATTCAAATATCATTTGTTAGTGCCGGCGATCCTGCACGTCATAAGAATGATCATAGCGGCGTTTTGCCGCTTGATCGTTCTTATAGGTGGCGGGAGGGGACATCGCCCCTCCCGCCACCATTCGGTGCTTCTCCGGGGGGGCCCGGAGAAGGAATCGTCCGGCGCAGGCTAGGAAAAAAAAAGATGACTGGTGACCGGATGGTCACCAGTCATCTCTATGACCGTCGGAGGCCTAGGCGTGATGTGATGACGTCGCGCACGGGTACCCATAAGTAAACAAAGCCACAATTGCGGCTAGTGAGCAACACTGATCATGAGATCGTGAATTTTTTTTCACCGATCTCATGCTTTCCAGCCTGGAGGAGAGATGTGGGGTCTCATTAACTCCGCATCTCTCTATAAAGAGGACCTGTCACACACATTTCCTATTACAAGGGATGTTTACATTCCTTGTAATAGAAATAAAAGTGATAAAAAAATAAAAATAAAGTGAAAAAAAAATTAAAACGCCCCTGTCCCCGGTAGCTCGCGCACATATGTAAACGCCGTTTAAACCACATATGTGAGGTATCGCCGCGTGCGTTAGAGCGCCAGCAACAATTCTAGCGCTAGACCTCCTCTGTAAATCTAAACTGGTAACCTGTAAAAAATTTCAAAGCGTTGCCTATGGAGATTTTTAAGTACCAAAATTTGGCGCCATACCATGAGTGTGCGCAATTTTAAAGCGTGACATGTTAGGTATCTATTTACTCGGTGTAACATAATATTTCATATTTTACAAAAATATATATAATGTTTGGGGGTTCTGCGTAATTTTCTAGCAAAAGAATGATGTACATGTGGGAGAGAAGTGCCAGAATAGGCCCGGTATTGAGGTGTGTATAAAAGCCCGGTATTAAAGGGGTTATTCATGATGCCTGCAATACGCCGACTCTCCAAAAAAAAAATTAAAACTTGATATGCAGGTGCATATTGACCAATCCTGACACTACAATTAGCCGAATGACAGCTCCCCAAGCTATAAAGAGAATGAGTGGGGTAACCTCATTGGCCAGTGCCATGATTGGGCAGTAGTGTTGCTCACGAATATTCGCATTGCGAATATTCGCTACGAATATTGCATATTCGAGTATTCGCGAATAACTCGAATATTGCGGCAAATTTCCGCTATGGCGAATATTCGTATTTTTTCAAATTTATTTTTAAAACAGATCACATCCTAGTGATCTCCATCGACGTCTAAAAGCATTGCTGGTATGATTAGAGACCCTGGGCCGAGTAGCTGAGGTGATTCTTTTATGTTGCCGAAAATTCGCATTGCGAATTTTCGGCAACATAAAAGAATCGCATCAGCTACTCGGCCTTTCTTTTGCATCAGAGCCAATCAGAATAACTCGAATATTCGACAAACGGAATATTGCGCGATTATCTTCTCCGCCCTTCTTTTGCATCAGAGCCAATCAGAATAACTTGAATATTCGGCAAAAGGAATATTGCGCGATTATCTTCTCCGCCCTTCTTTTGCCCCCTTATTCTCCTTTCTTTTAAGTAGAGTTAGTGTAGAGTTAGTGTTTAGTGCATATTAGTTTAGTAATACAGGAAATGATCTCCGTTTATGAGAATTTCGCAATCATTTTCGCATTAGCGAAATTTCGCAACATTTTTTTGGGATAAAATATCACGAATATTCGATATTAGCGAATATTTGCGAATATTCTTCTATATATTCGCGCAATATCGCGAAATCGAATATGGCGTATTCCGCTCAACACTATTGGGCAGTGATATTACTGCTATCCTCACCCTAACATAAGTGGACACCAAGGGTGCTTGCATTGGTGGCTCCCTTGGGAACCAGTCATAGCGGGATGTTGTCATATATAGAAGTGGTGGAAATACTACTTCTATATATGATTTTTGGCTCCCATTGAACAGGGGCCCAGTGGGCTAAAGTTCTAACATTCATGTGAACATCCAAGCAGCCAAAGTTTGGTCCAAAATTGTTCGAAACTCCAGGAACCTTGGCCGAGAAAGGCTGGGCTAGGCAGTAATCTATTTCTCTCCCCCTTGGTGGGAGTGGAGATGACCCATCTATAAGGACATACAGTACTGACCCCATCTATAAGGATATACAGTACATACACACACAGCACAAGGCTGTGGTCATACTGCGAGACGTTTCTTGGGGCTGCAGTTCCTCTAAGCTCCACATGGTGGTGATCTCACTTTTATCCAGACAGGTGGTCTCTATGGAAGACCGGAAGTGATGTCAGGTAGACAGGAAGTTTCGGGTGAGAGGTGAGTTGGGAGGAAGTAGAGAGAAGACATTGCTCGAAGTGGCACGAAAGGAGGTAATAAGATCTTATCTTACCTATATGTTATAAATGTTTATTATTATTAGTATTATTATTATACAGGATTTATATAGCGCCAACAGTTTAAAATTATTTGTTCTTCAGTTTGGAGACGTCAGCTCTACAACAAATTCCTTTAAAACGTATCACTGTATACTAATGTATTATACAACTAAAGCCCAGAAGTTTTGTGTTACTTTTGGATGGGGGGTGTAAGTATTAAAATATCTGTCAGGTCTTTTGTTGTGTAAGGCGGCATACACACGACTGAGAAACTCGTCGGGCGAAACACATCTTGTTCCCCGTCGAGTTCCTAGTTCGGCAGTCCAAAAAGTCGTCGAGCCAAATTTTCCCATGGCCCAACAAGGAAATAGAGAACATGCTCTCTTTTTGGCTCGACGAGTTCCTCGACGGGTTTCTCGGCGAAAAGTGTACACACGAGCGTTTTTCTCGGCAGAATACGTCTCCCATCGAGTTTCTTGCCGAATTCTGACAAGAAAACCGGTCGTGTGTAGGCCGCCTTAGAGTTACATCCCGTAACGGGGGTTCCCTCTCTCTGTTTGTCCTGCTCACTAGAGGGGAGCATGTTTGGATCTTTCATCAGAATCCACTAGAGCAGGGGTGTCCAAACTTTTTTTCAAAGAGGGCCAGATTTGATGAAGTGAACATGCTTGAGGGCCGACCATTTTGCCTGACATTCTTTGAACCAATAAAATTTGGTCCACAGCCACACGGTTCGATTATTGGAAGGGGATTGTCTGTTGACAGACTGATGTCCTATATTCTTACCGTTAGTACGCTCTTTTAGACAATTGTTTTCCAATTTTTGGCAGTTAGTTACAGGCTAGTACATTTTCGGCGGACAACGGCTCCACATCTGATTTTCCTATGGTCAGTACACAAATCCGTCACACAAAAGTCGAAAGTACAAACACACGCGTTCGGGATCGATGCTCAGTAAGCACGAAATTAGCAGAAGGGGCCAAATCGGTGGCGCTCAAGAGCTGAGATTCCTTGTAGTACGACACTACGTTCATGTGTGTGGCACGACAATTTGTGTAACGTTGGTATGCAAGACAAGATCCTGGTAAAATGCCCTTTTGACGAAAATCATACGCTCAGTTGTCCAACAATCGTACCGTGTGTACGAGGCTTAAGCGTGTTCGTTCGAGCATTAATACACGGCCCAACAAGAATTCTCCTGCCTTTGTGGCTGTGTGTGGTGAAGAGATGAGCTTGGGCGTGGTATTTGGATATATATTTATCTATCTGGCCCCCAACAAATCCCTGAGGGCCGCTCAGGACTAAGGATGAGCTTGGGCATGTTATTTGGATGTACCGTATTTATCCGTATTTAACACGCATCTTCACTTTAACCACTTAAGGACCGCCTAACACTGATATACGTCGGCAGAATGGCACGGCTTGGCACAGGCACGTGCCTATACGTCGCCTTTGAGAGCCCAGCCATGGGTCGCGCTTGCTCGCGACCCGGTCCGAAGCTCCGTGACCGTGCCCGCGATTGAGTCACAGGAGCTGAAGAACGGGGAGCGGTGTGTGTAAACACACCTTCCCCGTTCTTCGGTGTGGCAGTGACACTGATCGTCTGTTCCCTGTTATAGGGAACGACGATCAGTGACGTCACACCTACAGCCACGCCCCCCTTCAGTAAGAATCACTCCCTTAGGGCAGTGGGTGTATTAATGATTATAGCAAAAAGTAAAAAATATTGTTTTTTGTTTACAATTGTCGCTCTATTTTTGTTTATAGCGCAAAAAATAAAAAACGCAGAGGTGATCAAATGCCACCAAAAGAAATCTCTATTTGTAGGGAAAAAAGGATGGCAATTTTGTTTTGGAGCCACGTCGCACGACCGCGCAATTGTCAGTTAAAGTGACGCTGTGTTGATTCGCAAAAAGGGGCAAGGTCCTTAACCTGCATAATGGTCTGGGTCTTAAGTGGTTAAGAGGGAAGTTTCAGGAAAAAAAATTTTTTTAATAAAGAATTGCAGTGCCCAGCACAGTGCCCATCTGCAGCGTCTCCATTGCCCATCTGCAGCCTCATCATTGCCCATTAATGCAGCCTGAAAATTGCACACCTGCAGCCTCACTATTGCCAATTAATGCAGCCTGCAAATTGCCCATCAGCAGCCTCTCCATTGCCTATATGCAGCCTCACCATTGCCCATTTATGCATCCTGCAAATTGCCCATCTACAGCCTGACCATTGCCAATTAATGCAGCCAGCACAGTGCCCATCAGCAGCCTTTCCATTGCCTATCTGCAGCCTCGCCATTGCCCATTAATGCAGCCTGAACAGTGCCCATCAGTAGTTTCTCCATTACCCATTAATGCAGCCTGCACAGTGCCCATCAGCAGCATCTCCATTACCCATCTGCAGCCTGCAAATTGCCCATCAGCAGCCTCTCCATTTCCCATCTGCAGTCTCACCCTTGCCAATTAATGCAGCCTGCACATAGTCCGTCAGCAGCCTCTCTATTGCCCATCAGTGCAGCCTCTCTATTGCTCATCAGTGCAGCCTCTCCATTGCCCATCAGCAGCCTCTCCATTGCCAAATAATGCAGTCTGCAAAGTGCCCGTCAGCAGCCTCTCCATTACCCATTAATGCAGCCTGCGCAGTTCCCATCAGTAGCCACTCCATTGACCATCTGCAGCCTCACCATTGCCCATTAATGGAGCTTGCATGCAAATTGCCCATCAGCAGCCTTTCCATTGCCCATCTGCAGCCTCACCATTGAGAATTAATGCAGTCTGAACAGGGCCTATCAGCAGCCTCACCAGTGCCCATCAATGCAGTTTGCACAGTGCCCATCAGCAGCCTCACCATTGCCAATTAATGCAGCCTGCACAGAGCCTATCAGCAGCTTCACCAGTGCCCATCAATGCTGCCTGCACAGTGCCCATCAGCAGCCTCTCCATTGCCAATCTGCAGCCTCACCATTGCCAATTAATGCAGCCGGCACAGTGCCAATCAGCAGCCTCTCTATTGCCCATTAATGCAGCCTGCACACCTTTGCTTATCTGCAGCCTCATCAGTGCCAAATTACACAGCGCCGTGACCAGAAATACTGCTTCTATATATAATGTTTGTATCCCAGAGAGCAGGGGTCCAAATGTGCTAATGTTCTGGCTTTCATCTAAACAGCTATAGTTTGGTCTGAATCTAGGTTAATACTCATCCCCAGGTGTCAGTTCATACTCATCCGTCAGCTCACCCCTATGTGTCAGTTGCGACTGATAAACCAACATTTTTTTTTTACTCAGAATCCTAGGAACCTTTGAAAGAACCCTGGCTGAGAAAGGTTGGTCTAGGCAGTAATGTATTTCTATCCCCCTTGGTGAGAGTAGAGATGACCCATCTATAACAGAGGTGTCAAACACAAGGCCCACTGGCCGAATCTGGCCCTCCAGGCCATTTAATGCGGCCCTCGCCGTCCTCCTCAAGACCCTTACTTTCTGCTTTTAAGCAATGCATCCAGATTCTTCCCAGCAGCAGCTTAAGGAAAGGGGGGTGCACTGTGATGTAAGGGAGAGTGGGGGGACTCAACTTCTGATGGTGGGGGGCTCGTAACATCTAATGTACGGGGAGGGGATGTGCTGGACATCTTACACATACCATCGGCCCTTTTGAGGGCAATCATAATGCTGATGTGGCCCTCGATTAAATCGAGTTTGACACCCCTGATCTATAAGGATATACAGACATACCTCCCAACTTTTTGAGATGGGAATGAGGGACACCTATCAGCAAAAGTATGCCATGTGCGGGGGGGGGTTCCGCGGATCTGAGTTTTTGAGGGGGGCGGTTCTGCGGATTGGAGTTGTTGAGCGGGGGGGGTTTCAAAGTTGGTGAGCGAGGGGGGGGGGGGGTTCGCAGATCAAAGTTGTCAAGTTGTCGCGCGGGGGGGGTCCACGGATCGGAGTTGTTGAGCGGGGGGGTTTCGCAGATCAAAGTTGTTGAGCGGGGGGGGTTTCGCAGATCAAAGTTGTTGAGCGGGGGGATCGCGGGACCGCTGAGTTTTACCACGAATCACGGTAACCCCGGAGGGGCGGAATCGTGGGACATTCACGCGAAATCCAGGACGGTTGGGAGGTATGTACAGACGTTTCTCTGGGATGCAGTTCCTCTGAGCTCCACAAGGTGGTGATCTCATGTCTACCCAGACAACAGGTCTCTATGGAAGACAGGAAGTGATGTCAGGTACAGACAGGAAGTTCCGGGTGAGAGATGAGTTGGGAGGAAGTAGAGAGGAGACATTGCTGGAACTGGCAGTAGATGAGGTAATAAGATCTTATTCTCTATTTACACCCAGTAACCCCCCCCCCCCCTTGTCATGGCCGTCCTCTTCTTCCATAGTCACTGTGACGTCTTTTATCTCCAGCAGATGATGATACACACATATAGTGTGGGAACCTAGATTAACCCCATTCAGGGTCAGAACGGGTCTCGAGCATTTCCTTAATTTTGGAGTTAAACGCTCGCAATATGGTCCTCCAAACAAACAGCACTGACAATAAATAGACAAGACAATGACCATACATGGCCTACAAAGGGCAGTTATTACACTACACAGACAGCCAATGGGCAATTACGATATTACAGCCAACACAATGATGGAGCGCCGGGGTTGGAATTATGGAGCATAGAGCCCCTTACATTGCTGGTCAGGAGGAAGAAAACCTTCCTCATCCTGCCATGAAGACTATGTTCCGTTATTGGTACCAGAGGGAGGAAAATACTGAGGGACGTAGAGGAGCTGAGGTGGCTGTGAGAAATAATGGATAGCTGATGGATTTTAAGGTCCTCTTAGTGGGTAGTGGGGAGCCTTCCAGTCAGATTTCTGGCAATTATCCTGATTGGCTGGCAAAACAAATGAGGCGGTTCCCTTTCCTGGACATCATAATGACCCTAAGTTGACCTTACAGCACTGCCCTAGAGCAAAACACTTAGGCCCCATACAGACGAGTAAATGTATCTGTTCAAATCGGTCGGACAGACCGATTTGAACAGATCTGTCTGCTGGGGACGTATTGGTTTGATCGCTGTACACACGATCAAACCAAAATCGCCGCCGGCAGACAGCGCGCTGACGTGGCGGTGACGTTGACGCCGCCACGTCACCGCACCAGGAAGTAAAACACTTCTGCGCATGCGTCGAAACCATTTGACGCGTGCGCGAGAAGACATGTCTGCTGGTTAGCGTACTAACCAGCAGACATGTCGGGCGGACGGGTTCCCAGCCGACAGATTTGAAAGCATGCTTTCAAATCTGTCGGCTGGCCAAATCCGTCCGTTTGCCCGTACACACGATCGAATCTGTCTGCTGAAACGGTCTGGCCGCAGACAGATTTGATCGTGTGTACGCGGCCTAAGACGGAAAAAGGATCGTGTTTATCATTCTTTATCTGTGGGTCTAAAACGAATCCAAACTAGTTCAGAAATAAAACAAACCCGACAGAGAAAAGACAATTTACGGTATGTTCCAACCGGTCGAGAGGCTCCCGGGTCTTCAAAAATGTAATAACATTAAACAGTCCAAACGGAATGGGTTCCCATGTGGGCAGTGAAAGGCTAGAGTTCCCCCATAATATCAATGCATTATAAAGCAATGCTTGTATGTTTATGTATCCTTTTACCCAGAGCTTCTAGGACTAGTTACTAACAACAGCCTTGCCATTTGTTATTATGTACTGAGCAAAGAACAATAACAAAAGATAAGGCGCAGTAGAAACCAGATTTAGTCCACAGAAGACAGATTGTTATATTTTACACACGATGTATAATTGTGACGAATATTACTTGTATAACCTAATTACTTAAAGAGGGGGTTCACCCTTGAATGAATGAATGAAAACTTGTATAGCGCGACACATGCGAACTGAATCGCCTCTGGGCGCTTGTTGTTCCTGTCTCCTTTGATATCAAAAGAGAAAAGTCTTGACCTTTTTCCTAAATGCTAGGTGGTTCTCCTCCAACCGAATGCTGGTTGGTAAAGCGTTCCATAGTCTGGGGCCTTGGATCGCGAATCTTCTTTCTCCTTTGGACTTGAAGTTGGCTTTCGGAACCTGGAGCAGGTTCTGATTCGTGGATCGCAAAACGCGATTGGGGTTATGCGCTTTTATTATTTCGCATAAATAGAGGGGGGCATTCCCATGGACACATCTATGCGTAAGACAGAGAGCTTTAAAAGCAATTCTGTCTTTAACTGGCAGCCAATGAAGGGCTCGCAGTGAAGGTGAGATAGATTCCCAGGGTTTTTTCCCTGTCACAAGTCTGGCGGCCGTATTCTGAACGACTTGCAGACGAGCGATTTGGTACTTAGGGAGTCCGAGGTAAAGGGCATTTGCATAATCCAGCCTGGAGTTTACAATTGCTCCCACCACGACCGCTAAATCTTCTTTAGGGATGAACGGAGTGAGTCTGCGTAGTAGGCGCAGTAGATGGTGAGATCCGCTGACTACTGACCCTATTTGTGCGTCCATTGTCATAAAGGAGTCAAAAATGACCCCTAGGCTTTTGACTTTGGCGCTAGGGGTGATGAGCTTGCCCAAAATAGGCGGGGGGGTCCACGCTGTTGAAAGTTGATTCCTACGCTTGGCGTGAAACAGGAGAACTTCTGTTTTCGCTCCATTGAGTTTAAGATAACTCTTTGTCATCCAGTCCTCTATCGAAGAGAGGCATGTCTCTAGATTGAGGTGATGATCCTGTCTATTGCAGATGCGGAAATACAGTTGCGTATCGTCTGCATATGAGTGGTAGAGCAGTTTTTGGTTGCTGATAATCTCAAAAAGAGGACGAAGATATATGTTAAACAGCACTGGTGACAGAGGCGATCCTTGAGGGACTCCGCATGTTACTGTGCGTTTCTCGGATATAAAAGGTCCTAACTTCACTGTTTGCGATCGGTTTTCCAGAAAAGAGGAGAACCAAGATAAATCGCCTTCTGCGACTCTGGCTACTTCAGCAAGCCGAGTCAGCAACAGTTTGTGGTCTACAGTGTCGAAAGCGGCACTTAGGTCCAACAGAACTAGAAGACAAGATTCTCCTTCGTCTGCGGCCTTGAGAACATCGTCCCATACTTTCAGCAATGCTGTTTCCGTCCCGTGTCCGGGACGCAAGCCTGATTGCAATGGGTCAAGTAGCTTGTAGGTATCTAGATGCTGTTGCAGCTGTTGTACCACTACTTTTTCCATTATCTTTGAGAGTACGTTGAGACTTGTTATGGGACGGCGGTGGAGTGGGTCCTTGGGGTCCAGGGAGGGTTAAAACCCTTAAAACCACTTTCTCCCATCCCATCCAGCATACTGGCGTCAGCGCCAGTATGCTGGGTTTTTTTTTTATCGTGTACTTACTTCTTAATAGATAATTTAATTTTCGTCCTACCGCGGGGTATGGCGCCGCTATATCGCGTCACGCCTTCCGAAAACAGCCGACTAGCACTCGGCTGTTCTCGGCGCCTGCGCACAGACCCAGGAGCTGACTGCGCAGGCGCCGTATACAGCCGAGTCCTATTTCGGCTTTTTTCGGAGGGCGTGACGCGGCTATATATGGCGCCTGCGCAGTCAGCTCCTAGGTCTGTGCTCAGGCGCCGTATAGCGCCGAGAACAGCCGAGTGCTAGTCGGCTGTTTTCGGAAGGCGTGACGCGATATAGCGGCGCCATATACCGCGGTAGACGAAAATTTAATTATCTATTAAGAAGTAAGTACATCGATAAAAAAAAAAAAAAAGACAGCATACTGGCGCTGACGCCAGTATGCTGGATGGGATGGGAGAAAGTGGGTTTAAGGGTGAACCTCCACTTTAAAGCTGAGGTTCACCCTAAATATAGTCTTTCTCATGTGATCCAGCATACTGGCTACAGCGCTATACTGGCGCCATCCACCACGGGGGAAAGAAATTAAAATTGAAGATAATACAGTAAGTGGGGGATTTAAAAAAAACAAAAAAACAGCATACTGGATCACATGGGAGAGATTATATTTAGGGTGAACCTCCGCTTTAAATTTGATTGGCTGGGACAAGGGCGTGTTCCTTTATTGTATGATTTGATTATGTACAAGTACGCATGAGAAATAAAGTCTAGTCTTGACATACCATATATGTGTGTGGATGTTCTCACTGGCCGATAGATCGGAGCGTTCCATACATCCAGATAGTCCTTAACCACTTAAAGACCTCCTAACGCAGATATACGTCAGCAGAATGGCACGGCTGGGCACAATCACGTACCGGTACGTGATTGGTTAATGCCCAGCCATGGGTCGCAGGTGCGCGCCCGCGACCCGGTCCAAAACTCCGTGACAGCGGGACCCGCGGACCCGATCGCCGCTGGAGTCCCGTGATCGGTCCCCGGAGCTGAAGAACGGGGAGAGTAGTGTGTAAACACGGCTTCCCCGATCTTCACTGTGGCGCCGTCATTGATCGTCTATTCCCTGATATAGGGAAACACAATTAATGACATCACATGTCCAGCCCCGCCCCCCTACAGTTAGAAGCACAGATGAGGTGACACTTAACCCCTTCAGCACCCCCTAGTGGTTAACTGTCATTTTCACAATAAACAATGCATTTTTAATGCATTTTTTGCTGTGAAAATGACAATGGTCCCAAAAATGTGTCAAAATTGTCCGAAGTGTCCGCCATAATGTATCAGTCACGAAAAAAATTGCTGATCGCCGCCATTAGTAGTAAAAAAATTTTTTTTATAAAAATGCAATAAAACTATCCCCTGTTTGTAAACACTATACATTTTGTTCAAGCCAACCGATAAACGCTTATTGCGGTTTTTTTTTACCAAAAATATGTACAAGGATACGTATCGGCCTAAACTAAGGGAAAAAAAAGTTTTTTTATTTATTTTTGGGGATATTTATTATAGCAAAAAGTAAAAAATATTATTTTATTTTTTTCAAAATTTACTCTCTATTTTTGTTGATAGCGCCAAAAATAAAAACCGCAAAGGTGATCAAATACCACCAAAAGAAATCTCGATTTGTAGGAAAAAAAGGACGCCAATTTTGTTTGGGAGCCACGTCGCACGACCGCGCAGTTGTCAGTTAAAGTGACGCAGTGCCGAAATCGCACAAAGGGGCAAGGTCCTTTACCTGCATTTTGGTCCGGGTCCTAAGTGGTTAAAGCCCGGGTCTAGTTGAATCAGCAACCTTACAGGCAGTAGTCCTTAAATGTACAACAACCCTCCTATTACCCCCCCCCCCCCCCCCAACATCCGATTATTGTTGCCATCCAAATAAGTCTTACCTTCATTTTCCAAAGTTATCCGTCTACAAGAAGACCTGTAAAAATGACGGCACGAATGAGGATGGAGGAGGACCGGAGTCACGTGACTGAGAAGATACTAAACCTCACCCTGGAGATCATCTACCTGCTGACCGGAGAGGTGAGGAGGATTCTGGGAGGTCACGTGACATCACTCTTATCTCTATGACGTCTAGTATAATAGTTACTGTTGATGTTTCAATACAGAGTTTGCCTCCAATAAAGTTTGGTGACCGTGTGACCATCACCGTGCCTCCACCTTACTCACTGACCCCTGAGAGACACAACATTGAGAAGATTCTAGAATTCACCAAGAAGATTGTTCAGCTGCTGATGGGAGAAGTGAATGGGACTGCAAATTATGGAACTGTATCTACTAAGAAGGAGTGGGAGTATTTAGAAGGACACAAGGCTCTCTACAAGGACATCATGATGGAGAATCAGCCGCCCCTCACATCACCGGGTAAGAGGAGACTTTATTGTAAAGGAGAGAGCAGTACGGAGGGTCCCCCTAGATCCCCCATCATCTGATAAACACATAGAAACAATGTATTCAGTCAGTGTGTGTGTTTCCTACAGATGGATCCAGTAATGGGAACCCACCAGAGAGATGTCCCTGTCCTCTGTATTCCCGGGATTATTCCACACAGGAAGGTCACACCATCCCTCACCTTAATAAGGTTTGTTGGACGGAGCATCTAGAACATATATTTACAAAGACTGTGTGTATTTTTTATGTGATGCCACAATATGAAAGCTTATATTTTAGAGATGTTATTGTTGATTCTTCTCTTGGTTTAGGGTGAAGATCTGATAGATATAAAAGTTGAGGTTAAAACAGAAGAAGAAGAGACGTATGTGAGGGATGATCAGCAGTCTATGGAGGAGGATGGAATAATAAGGATATATATAGAGGAGGACACTCCTACAGAGATCAGCACAGGTGGGTCACACTAAATCCATTGCTCCACCTATACTTCTCACCGATTGGTCCAGAGTAGGGTGGGGACTGGGTGATATCAGCCTGTAATCCCCTGGTCACTTTCCTGAGCTGTGTTCCCCGTCCTGTATTCCTGTATTTCTCTCAGGTAGTCTTCCTTCCCTGTACTGCAGACACAATTTATGTCTCTAGACTGGATTTATGTTGATTCCAGGGTTCAGCTGGCAGCAAAATGTTGATTTTCACCATAGGCATTGCTTGACCTCAGCACCTAGATTTGCAGTCCAAGGACCCCGGCTTTGGAATGCTCTACCCACGACCATCCGCTTGGAAGAAAACTATCCGGCTTTTAGAAAAAAAACTAAAGACCCACCTCTTCTGAAGGATCAGGACAACACTGGATGCAAAGCGCCTTGAGGCGATTAAGTTCACATTTGCTGCGCTATACAAGTTACTTACTCACCTGGGGCATGTGTCTTGGGTCTTCGGCCCTCATGATGGTGGTCTTCAGGATCAGTCCAGTCTTCATCTTGGTTGTTCTCCACCCATCCTCACTCTCTGACCTCTGGTGGGGCTCAGCCCCACTGTTCATGACTAAATCATGGATTAAATAAGGAAGTGCAGGACTTCTTGTGTTGGGAAGATGGCAATGAGTGATAGAGGGAGAGGGGACACTCGTCCTATAATCCCCTCATCACTGTCACTCCTATAAAAGACAGTTCTCGTTGTTTCCTCACTCTCTGACTAAGGTCCATGAATAAAGAAATAATCTGGTAGGAGATCAGAGAACCCATTTACTAGTTACCTTGAGGGGGGAATTGTAAGATCCTCAGAGACAAAGCTGCCTGATGTGGGCGGAGTCCTGGTTTAGGGGAACCAATCAGCTCATGTCTAGTAATAATCTTTGTATTTGTATTTTAGTAGATGGACGGGAGATGAGGAAAACCTCAGAGGATTGTCTCACTCTGTCTCCAGATTGTAAAGTAGAAGATGAGGACATCACACAGTATAGTCCAGGAGAAAACCCGACTACCTCAAATGTCCATCCGGCACCACACAGTGTAGATGGACCATCGTATTCCTCTTATCCTGGGGAACCTCAGACTGTGCGGGACGGTGCCGGACCATCGTATTCCTCTTATCCTGAGGAACCTCAGACTGTGCGGGACGGTGCCGGACCATCGTATTCCTCTTATCCTGAGGAACCTCAGACTGTGCGGGACGGTGCCGTCCTTCCAACAGATATGAGATTTTCCTGTAGTGAGTGCGGGAAGTGTTTCCGTTTTAAATCCAGACTTATTGTGCATAAAAAATCTCATACAGGTGACAATCCAAATTCCTGTCCTGAGTGTGGAAAAGTTTGTTTAACAAAGTCCCACCTTTCCACACATCAGAGATTTCACACCGGTGAGAAGCCATATTCCTGTCCTGAGTGCGGGAAATGTTTTTCAGTGAAGTCACATCTTAACGCACATCAGAGATCGCATACAGGAGAGAAGCCGTATTCCTGTCCTGTGTGCGGAAAATGTTTCTCCGTGAAGTCACATCTTAACACACATGAGAGATTGCACACGGGAGAGAAGCCGTATTCCTGTTCTGTGTGTGGGAAATGTTTCTCAAGGAATTCACATCTTAACATACATCATAGATTGCACACAGGGGAGAAACCGTATTCATGTCATGAGTGCGGGAAAAGTTTTACAGTAAAGTCACACCTTAGCACACATCAGAGATTGCACACGGGGGAAAAGCCATATTCCTGTTCTGTGTGCGGGAAATGTTTTTCAGACAAGTCTTCTCATAATAGACATCAGAGGTTGCACACAGGTGAGAAGCCACTTTCCTGTTATGAGTGCGGGAAATGTTTTTCACAGAAGTCCAACCTTTACAGACATCAGAAATCTCACACGGGTAGAAGTTCCTATTCTGAAATTATTATCCTATAAAACCTCATATATGTCCATAAATTAAATGTTGTATACAAATTCATGTGTATCCAAATACCAATATACACTATATTACCAAAAGTATTGGGACACCTACCTTTACACGCACATCAACTTTAATGGCATCCCAGTCTTAGTCCTTAGGGTTCAATACTGGGTTGGCCCGTCCTTTATAGCTATAACAGCTTCTACTCTTCTGGGACGAGTGTGTCTTTGGAAATGTTTGACCATTCTTCCAGAAGAGCATTTGTGAGGTCAGGCACTGATGTTGAAGAGAAGACCTGGCTCGCAGTCTCCGCTCTAATTCATCTCAAAGGTGTTCTATGGGGTTGAGGTCAGGACTCTTTGAAGGCCAGGCAAGTTCCTCCACCCCAAACTCGCTCATCCATGTCTTTATGGACCTTGCTTTGTGCACTGGTCCAAATCATTTGGTGGAGGGGGGATTATGGTGTGGGGATGTTTTTCAGGGGTTGGGCTTGGCCCCTCAGGGGTTGGACTTGGCCCCTTAGTTCCGGTGAAGGGAACTCTTAAGACATCAGCATACCAAGACATTTTGGACAATTCCAACTTTGTGGAAACAGTTTAGTGGTGGCTCCTTTTTGTTCCAGCATGACTGTACACAAAGCAAGGTCCAAAAAAACATGGATGAGCAAGTTTGGGGTGGAGTAACTTGACTGGCCTGCACAGAGTACTGACCTCAACCCCATAGAACACCTCGTTCAGTTTCAGTGCCTGACCTCACAAATGCGCTTCTGGAAGAATGGTCAAACATCCCCATAGACACCCTCCTAAACCTTGTGGACGACCTTCCCAGAAAAGGTGAAGCTGTTATAGCTGCAAAGGGCGGGGCCAACTTAATACTGAACCCTACGGACTCAGACTGGGATGTCCTTAACCACTTCCATACAGGGCATTTTCACCCCCTTCCTGCCCAGACCAATTTTTAGTTTTCAGCACTGTTGCACTTTGAATGACAATTGCGCAGTCATGCAACACTGTACCCAGATTTCCCCACACAAATAGAGATTTCTTTTAGTGGTATTTGATCATCTCTGCGTTTTTTATTTTTTGAGCTATAAACAAAAGAAGAGCGACAATTAAAAAAAAAACAATGGGCCAGATTCAGGTAGAGTTAGGCTGGCGGATCAATGGATCCGCCAGCCTAACTGTCACTTTAAGCCGGCGTTTTTGTTTTCTGTAACCAGAAAACAAGAAACGCCGGGTTGGAGTTCCGATGTGAGCAGCGTAAATGAATTTCGCCATCGCATCGTTACTTCAACTTAAAAACGGCGCCGGGGGCGTTCCCGCCGATTTACGCTCAAAAAATATGTTAATGAGCGTGAATCGGCAATTCACGATCTTTTTCGGGCACGACGCAGTGACTTTACGACGTTTCCGGAAGCGATACGCGGCGTATAGATAAAGCAGCCCCCTAGTGGAGTATCCTATGTTAAGTATAGGCGTCGTCATCGCGTCGGAAAAAAAACAAATCGCGTCGCTTGCGTAAAACGTCCATGAATGGGGATGTGACGTCATTGACGTTCACTGACAGAATTTGGAGCATGCGCACTGGGATGCATTGACACTCGACGCATGCGCAGTACGTTCGCCGCGGGATCGCGCTTAGTTTGAATACTACACGCCCCGTACCCGCCCAATTTGAATTCCGCCGGCTCATTTGCGATGCGCTGCCGCAACTTTAGGAGCAAGTGCTTCATGAATAACAGCACTTGCTCCTAAAATTTCGGCAGAGTAACGTAAATGAGAAGCGTTACTCCAGAGCAAAGATGCTCCCATCTACCTGAATCTGGCCCAATATTTTTAACTTTTTTATTTAATACATATCACAATTTTTTATTTATTTTTTTTACTTTTTTTTCCCTCAGTTTAGACCGATACGTATTCTTCTACGTATTTTTGATAAAAAAAAAAAAAAACGCAATAATCGTATATTGATTGGTTTGCGCAAAAGTTATAGCGTCTACAATATAGGTGATAGATTTATGGCAATTTTTTATTTTTTTTTACTAGTAATGGCGGCGATCTGCGTTTTTTTTTTTTTTGTAACCGTGACATTGCGGCGGACATATCGGACACTTTTGACACGTTTTTGGGACCATTCACATTTACACAGCGATTAGTGCTATAAAACTGCACCGATTACTGTGTAAATGTGACTGGCAGGGAAGGAGTTAACACTAGGGGGCGCTGAAGGGGTTAAAATGTTGCCTAAAGTATGTTCTAACTGTAGGGGGAGGGGGACTCACAAGGGGAGGAGACTGATGTGTGTTCCTCTGTACTGGGAACACACATCAGTCTCCTCACCGCTGACAGGAGGTGGATCTGTGTGTTTACAAACACAGATCCACACTCCTGCCGTGATCAGAGGTAATCGCGGGTGCCCGCGCGCCCTAGAACACCGAGAACAAAGGACGTTGTGTGATGTCCACTCTCATCGGTGAGGGGTTGCTACAGACGGCAATCCCCTATGGCCCGGTAAGGAAGGGGTTAAAGTTGATGGCCCAGATTCATAAAGCAATTACACCTGTCTAACTGTTAGACAGGAGTAATTTCAAATTTTGCGCGCCGTATCACTAGTTTGAATCCTCAAACCATGATACGGCGGCTTCGGGCTTCGATCCGAGAGGCTTACGTCTTAGTAAGCCTTCGGATCTACGCTGCGATATTTTTGCGGCCGCTGGGAGGAGTTCGCGTCGTTTTCATGCGTCGGGATATGCAAATGTGTTTTTACGGCGATCCACGAAGATACGAGCGGTCTTCGCAATCGCTTACGTCTGTTTTTTTTTACGTACTGTTAGACCAGTTTTTTGCTGGTCTAACGGTGCGTAGCCCATGTTAAGTATGGCCGTCGTTCCCGCGTCGAATTTACATTTTTTTTTTTTTTGCGTAACTCGTTCGGGAATAGAAATGTCCGTAAACGACGCTACTCAAACAACGAATGACGTAACGACGTGATTTCGCGCAATGCACGGCGGGAAATTTGCGAACGGAGCATGCGCAGTTCGATCGCCGCGGGAACGCGCCTATTTTAAATCCTTCACGCCCCCTACTCGCGTAGATGGATTGCGACGGGAGAAATACACTACGCCGCCGTCGTTTACTGGACAAAATCTACCTGGATTCCACGTAGAGCCAGGTAAAAAACGGCGGCGTAGTGTATTTCTGATACGCTACGAGAATCCAATTCTCTCTGAATCTGGGCCGATGTGTGTAAAGGCATGTGTCCCAATACTTTTGGTAATATAGTGTATATAAAATGCAATTACAAATAAAGTGCAACATTTTCTCCAAAAAGTGCTCTGTGCGTCTCATAAATTATACAAGTGCAAATTTTTGCTTTCAGTGTTTTTTTTTTTATTATTATTTATTTTTCCATATACACAAACATTTTACAGTTTTATTACATTCAATCCTTAAATGTACTGATTAAAAAATAAAGTGCTCATTCAACGTGTCGTCTCTTCCACTGTCCGTCACCACGTGGCTGTCCTCCACCTTCACTCCTCACGAGATACTTTGACCTTTCCAGCCCTGGGTCAACTTGCCCTCATAGAAAATAACAGGGGTTTCTACCATTCCTCCACTCCGTATCAACCAGGGTCATCCACTGGAGATGGGCCGAACACCCCCTGGTCCGGTTCCTGCCAGAACTCCCGAACATTGCAAAAGTTCAGACCCGAACGACGGACCCCAATAAAGTCTATGGGACAGAACTTGGAAAATCAAAAGTCTCCATTTTTGAAGGCTGATGCCGCGTACACACGATCATTTTTCAGCATGTAGAAAAAAAAAAACGTTTTTCCAACTTCATCATTAAAACGGCGTTGCCCACACACCATCGTTTTAAAGAAAATGCTCTAGCAAAGCGCGGTGACGTACAACACGTACGACGGCACAATAAAGGGGAAGTTCCAATGTGGATGACGCCGCCCTTGGGGCTGCTTTAGCTGATTCCTTGTTAGTAAAAGACGATTCGCGCTTTTCTGTCTGTTACAGCGTGATGAATGTGCGATCTCCATTACGAACGCTACTTTTACCAGAACGAGCGCTCCCGTCTCATAACTTGCTTCTGAGCATGCGCGGGTTTTTAACGTCGTTTTAGCCCACACACGACCATTTTTTACAACCCGAAAAACAACATAGTTTAAAACTACGTTAAAAAATGCAGCATGTTCGATTTTATTTTTATTTTTTTTGTCGTTTTTGAGACCCTGAAAAATGCTGTGAAGCCCACACACGATCATTTTAAATGAATTTTTTTTTAAATAATTTTTTTTCATGCCGAAAAATGACGCGTATAAATTTTTTCTTTAAATGTCATTAAAAAACGGCCGTGTGTGGGCCCCAGAGCATTTTTCACGACGTTAAAAACGGGCATTAAAAATTTCGAACATGCTCTAAATTTCTGCGTCATTTTCCACGTTGTTGTTTTTAACGTCGTAAAAAACGGTCGTGTGTGGGCTTTAACGACTTTGAAAATAACGTGCATGCTCAGAAGCAAGTTATGAGACGGGAGCGCTGGTAAAAGTAGCGTTTGTAATGGAGAAAGCACATTCGTCACGCTGTAACAGACAAAAAAAGCACGAATCATCTTTTACTAACACAGAATCAGCTAAAGGGCGGCGTCATCCGAATAGAACGTCCCCTTTATAGTGCCGTCGTACGTGTTGTATGTCACTGCGCTTTGCTAGAGCATTTTTTATTCACGATCGTGTAGTAGGCAAGGCAGGCTTAACAATAATCTGGTTGGAAAAAAAAACTTTTTTTTCCCCTAGACCATTAAAAATGGTCGTGTGTACGCGGCATTATATGCAAGTTATTGGCCATAAAAATGGACCGGGTACTGCCCTGGGGGACACGAATCAATGCAAAAAAAACTTTTTTTTTTAAAGGTGCAGTGATTTCAATGATGCTACAATGAAAATGTCCTTTAAATATAGTGCCTGGGGAAGTCCCCTTAGTCTGCCTGTCAGGTGGTGCATCTTTACCATGTATAGAACCTGCTGCAGCAAAACTTCTATGTATAAAGAAAAAAAAAATACATTTCAATTGATTTTCCCTGCAAGCTTTTTTTATTTGGACAAGTTTGAATTTTAGATGCTGGGTTCATAAGACAATTCGCAGAGGAGGGCATGTCACATCATCGCCACCAGCTGTATGGAGACGTGGTGACAAAAAACAGCACCAGCACTAAACCCTGTCCTGCATCCTTCCTAGTTGCAAGCAGAGTTACCCCGTGTGCTGTGAACAAAATATATCATCCCTGACAATGCTTGCTGGATCACATGTCAGCAGTAACGTGGACCTTGTGGCTGACTGCCTTGCCCAACATGCCAAAACATTGCCTTCCACGTGATGGTAGAGAGCTGCAATGGCCTTACGTGCAAAGAAATAGTGACTGGGAACCTACCCTTGTGGTACAGCACATTCTGCAAATTCACAGAATCCACCAGATGGAAAGTTGGGAGATCTAAAGCCAGCAATTTGGTATATGAACAATTAAATGACGCATTTTGCAGGTCTGTCCCGGGCACATTCATTCCAGGACAATACAGTGTCCCTGAATGAAACTGACACAACCACCACCCCCCAAAAAAAAGGCCGGCACATCACTGCTTTACTCACCAACAGTACTTGTCCTGGAGGAGCACAATCCTGCCCCCTGCTTGTGATTGTAGGAATCATAAATCCTGCCTCTTGTGTCCAATCACTGTGCTTTGATTCGTCACAGCACAAACTTATTTTTGGGAAGGGAGGGTGTCCCTGAATGGTAGTTTGGAAATGTGGTCACCCTCAGTGTTGCCAACTTACCAAATTGAAATTTACTGGCACGACACCCAAAATTTACTGGCGCAGCCACGTTTTTACTGGCACTTTACAAAAGTTACTAAATGACATTTTTAGGTGCAAATTTCAGTATTTAGGCTACAAACACGTACGCTAGGCAAATAGCAATGCGAATTAAGGTAGATATTAAGGTAAAAAAACATATTTTTGTTATTTTCGATATAATAAGGGCAAATTATTTAGTCACATCACCCCCTGCCTCCATCCCCCTCTGCCACCAACACCCCCTGCCTCCATACTCCTCTGCCACCAACACCCCCTGCCTTCACCCCCCTCTGCCACCAACACCCCCCCCCTGCCTCCAATCTCCCCCAGGCCCCCTGCCTCCATCCCCCTCTGCGGTGCCGCCGCAGTCACCATCACCCCCTACCTCCAATCTCCATGCACAGTTCCAAACCGAACCGATCTCAGCTATTTTTACTGGCATTTTTCCGCAACCACGGACATTTACGAACAGGGGGGGGGGGGGGAGTGCCCATTTTTACGAACTGTCCGTAAAAATACGGAGAATTGGCAACACTTGTCACCCTAGGTGGGAGTGGAGATTACCCTATCTATAAGGATATACAGTACATACACACACAGCACAAGTTCACACTATGAGGCGTTTCTCGGGATGCAGTTTATTTGAGCTCCTCCTCATCAGGAAGTGATGTCATGTACAGATAGGAAGTTCCGGGTGAGAGGTGAGTCAGGAGGAAGTAGATAGAGAGGAGACATTGTTGGAAGTGGCAGCAGAGGAGGTAATAAGATGTTATTTTATATTTACACCCAGTAACCCCGTCATGTCCGTCCTCTTCCTCCATAGTCACTGTGACGTCTTTTATCTCCAGCATGATAATACACACATATATAGTGTGGGAACATAGATTAACCCCCTTCAGGGGCAGATTATTTCCCCATTTACGGGGTCAAAATAGGATTGAAACCTGTCCGGGATTCATCCGTACAGTCTGGGTTTTGAATCCTGTCCCTGGGTTTCCTCAGTGGCAGTGCCGCAGTGCCAATCCTCCTCTTTACCTCCTGTCGGCTTTCAGTGTTTTTAACTATATTGGTAGGGGGCGCTTTAACTCACTGCACAGGCTTAGCATTATCCCCCCCCCCGAATCCTCCATCCATCCTCCCCTTTGTGCAGAACCTGGAATCGGCTCAGCTGCTGGTGCTGTGAAGGAAGAGAGAGTGGGTTTGGCAGCATGGAGAACAGTGACAGTGACCTCGCAGACATCGGGACTGTGCCGTAATAATTTTTCCCTCTCTGCTACTGTGTGATCCCCCCCTTCTGCACCGTGACTGGAGCCGCTGTGTGTGTTTGGCTCTGAGCGTCTTGACTCCCTACACACCATTCCTCTTCTCCAGAGGGAGGAGAGGGCAGCTGTCTGCAGTCTTCCTGGCCACTGGTCTCTTTCTTCAAGAGGGGGATGGGCAATCCTCCCAGCCGGGGTCTTTTTTTAACTGGATTGGGGGCTCCCCTAATCGGCCCCCTTTAATCCTCCTACCTGGGAGTCTTATTTACCTGAACGGTGTTTCCTATGTTGCTGTATGGGGGTCCCCTCTTATTACCCCCCCTGCAGTCCTTCCAGTCAAAGTCTTTTTTAAATGGATGGGGGTCCCCTCTTATCACCCCCTGCAGTTCTCCCAGCTGGGGTCTTTAACTGGAGGGGGGTTCATATGTTTCTGGATAGGGGTCCCCTCTAATTATCCCCCTGCAGTCCTCCCAGTCGGGTGATGGTCTTTAATTGGAGGGGGTTTTCAATGTTCCTGGATGGGGATCCCATCTTATCGCCCCCTGCAGTCCTCACAGTAAGCGTCCTTTCACACTAGCGGACCGTTCGTCCGCTCATTACAAGTCCGTTTACGGACTTGTAATGGGCCCCTATGGGAGTGGATCCGTTAGCGGATGATGCATCCGCTAACGTCCGCCAGATCCGCATCCATTTTTGCGGACGGAAGAATGTCCTATTTTTCTTCCGTCCGGCCAAACGGATCGGATGCAAACGGACAGACGGTTGGTTTCCATCCGATTCCCCATAGGAGAGAGCGGAGGAGAGACAGGGCGGTCCCTGCACAGTGTGCGGGGACCGCCCTGTCCACCGACAGCTGAGCGGGACCCCCCGCTGAGCCGACGGACACACGGAGCGGACCGAAAAACGGACCGCTCCGTGTGTAAGGAGCCTTAGGCCGTGTACACACGGCAGAGATCCTCGACGGGCAGAACACATCGTTCCGGCTGTCGAAATCGGCGACCCGCCCGTCGGGAATGACAACCAGCCATTCATCCAGGCGGGCCGTCGAGCAAATAGAGAGCGTGCTCTCTATTTCTGCTCGACGGGCTTCCCGACGAGAAGCTCGCCGAGAGCGTACACACGGCCGAGGTCCTCGCTGGAATGCAGCTTCCAGCGAGGTTCTCGCTGGTTTCCAGCGAGAACCTCGGTCGTGTGTACGCCGCCACAGAGTATTCTTTAACTGGATGGGGGTCCCCTATTTTCACCCCCCGCAGTCCTTCCAATCGGGGGATGGTCGTTAACTGGAAGAAGGTGTTGTAGGTCTTTTACAATCCTGTAGTGTACAGTATATGACAAAAATAAATAAATAATAACATTAAAAAGTCCAAACCAAATGTGTTCCCATGGGGACAATAGTCCTTAAATATACAACAACCCTTCTCACCCACATCCTATTATTGTGAGACCAATACCATCCAAATAATTCTTACTTTCATTTCCAAAAGTTATGCGTATAGATCAAATGAGGACACGAATAAGGATGGAGGAGGACCGGAGTCACATGAGTGAGAAGATACTAAACCTCACACTGGAGATCATCTACCTGCTAACCGGAGAGGTGAGGAGGATTCTGGGAGGTCACATGACATCACTCTTATCTCTATTAATAATACACAGACCTGACTGGAGAGGTGAGGAGGATTCTGGGAGGTCACATGACATCACTCTTATCTCTATTAATAAAACACAGACCTGACCGGAGAGGTGAGGAGGATTCTGGGAGGTCACATGACACATCACTCTTATCTTTATTAATAAAACACAGACCTGACCGGAGAGGTGAGGAGGATTCTGGGATTCTAACGTGATATTCCTATTGGTTCTCCAATACAGAGATTTCCTCTTATGAAGTCAGGTGATCACATGACCATCACAGTGCCTCCATGTGACTCCCTAAAACCCAAGAGACACAACATGGGGAAGATTCTAGAAGTCACCAAGAAGATGATGGAGCTGCTGACAGGAGAGGTGAGGAGGATTCTGGGAATTCTGGGACATTATCCAGTAACAGACAAGGGGTGTGTCTGTGATGGTGACTGTATCATTGTGTGTGTCAGTGTGTCAGGTTCCTATAAGGTGTCAGGATGTCACTGTCTATTTCTCCATGGAGGAGTGGGAGTATTTATTTAGAAGGACACAAGGATCTCTACAAGGACGTCATGATGGACAATCAGTCGCCCCTCACATCACCGGGTAAGAGGAGACTTTATTGTAAAGGAGAGAGCAGTACGGAGGCTCCACCTAGATCCCCCATCATCTGATAAACACATAGAAACAATGTATTCAGTCAGTGTGTGTGTTTCCTACAGATGGATCCAGTAATGGGAACCCACCAGAGAGATGTCCCCGTCCTCTGTATTCCCGGGATTCCACACAGGAAGATCACACCATCCCTCGCCTTAACAAGGTACTGTGTGTATTTTTTATGTGATGCCACAAAATTAAAGCTTATATTTTATATTGTTGATCCTCCTCTTGGTTTAGGTTGAAGATCTGATAGTGATAAAAGTTGAGGTTGAAGAAGAAGAGACGTATGTGAGGGATGATCAGCAGTCTATGAAGGAGGATGGAATAACGGGGACATTTATAGAGGAGGACACTCCTACAGAGATCAGCACAGGTGGGTCATTAACACTAAATCCATTCCTCCACCCATACTGCTCACTGATTGGTCCAGAGTAGGGCGGGGACTGGGTGATATCAGCCTGTAATCCCCTGGTGACATTCTTGAGCTGTGTTCCCTGTCCCGTATTCCTGAATTTCTCTTGGATAATCTTCCTTCTCTTTGCTACAGACACAATTTGTTTATCTAGACTGGATTTATGAATATTCTGGGGTTCATCTGGCAGCAAAATTTAGATTTTTCACTATAGGCATTACCTGACCTAAGCATCTGGGTTATGTGTCTTGGGTCTTCTGCTCTAACGATAGTTGTCTTCAGGATCAGTTTAGCCTTCATCTTAATGTTCTTTCCCTACCCTCACTCTCTGACCTCTGGTGGGGCTCAGTCCCACTGTTATTGATGACTAAATAAGGAAGTGCAGGACTTCATGTGTTAGGAAGATGGCAATGAGTGATAGAGGGGGTGGGGAGACTTGTCCTATAATTCCCTCATTACTGTCACTCCTATAAAAGACAGTTCTCGTTGTTTCCTCACTCTCTGACTAAGGTCCATGAATAAAGAAATTATCTGGTAGGAGATCAGAGGACCCATTTACTAGTTACCTTGAGGGGGGAATTGTAAGATCCTCAGAGACAAAGCTGCCTAATGTGGGCGGAGTCCTGCTTTAGGGGAACCAATCAGCTCATGTCTAGTAATAATCTTTGTATTTCTATTTTAGTAGATGGACGGGAAATGAGGAAAACCTCAGAGGATTGTCTCACTTTGTCTCCAGACTGTAAAGTAGAAGATGAGGACATCACACAGTATAGTCCAGGAGAAAACCCGACTACCTCAAATGTCCATCTGGCACCACACAGTGTAGATGGACCATCGTATTCCTCTTATCCTGAGGAACCTCAGACTGTGCGGGACGGTGCCGGACCAACGTATTGCTCTTATCCTGAGGAACCTCAGACTGTGCATGATGGTGCCGGACCATCGTATTTCTCTTATCCTACAAAATATCATACAGGTGAGAAGCCAGGTTCCTGTCCTGAGTACGGGAAAGTTTGCATATCAAAATCCCATCTTTCCACACATCAGAGATCGCATACAAGGGAGAAGCCATATTCCTGTCCTGTGTGCAGGAAATGTTTCTCATATGTGTCACATCTTACCACACATCATAGATTGCACACGGGAGAGAAACCCTATTCCTGTCCTGTGTGCGGGAAATGTTTTTCGAGGAAGTCACACCTTATCATACATCAGAGATCACACACGGGGGAGAAGCCGTATTCTTGTTACGATTGCGGTAAATGTTTTACAGTGAAGACACACCTTAGCACACATCAGAGATCGCACACGGGGGAAAAGCCATATTCCTGCTCTGTGTGTGGGAAATGCTTTTCAGACAAGTCCTCTTATAACAGACATCAGAGGTTGCACACAGGTGAGAAGCCACTTTCCTGTTATGAGTGCGGGAAATGTTTTTTACAGAAGTCCAACCTTTACAGACATCAGAGATTGCACATGGGGGAAAAGCCACAAGCCTGTTCTGAGTAAGGAATTGGCACCCCAGTCTTAGTCCGTAGGGTTCAATATTGAGTTGGCCCACCCTTTGCAGCGTTACCTCATCTGGGAAGGCCGTCCATAAGGTTTTGGAGTGTGTCTATGGGAATGTTTGACCATTCTTCCAGAAGCGCATTTGTGAGGTCAGGCACTGATGTTGAACGAGAATGCCTGGTTTGCAGTCTCCGCTGTAATTCATCCCAAAGGTGTTTTATCGTGTTGAGGTCAGACATGCATGTCTTTATAGACCTTGCTTTGTACACTGGTGCGCAGTCATGTTGGAACAGGAAGTGACTATCCCCAAACTGTTCCTACAGAGTTGGGAGGATGAAATTGTCCAAAATGTCTTGGTATGCTGACGTCTTAAGAGTTACCTTCACTGGAACTAAATGGCCAAGCCCAACCCCTAAAAAACAACCTAACACCATAATCCCCCTTTGACGGAATGGCCTGTGGGACCCAGAAGCTCTTACAAAGTATGAGATACTCCTGTTTCAGCTTCACCGATGACTCTTATGTCTAAAATCATCCTATGTCCACTAGGGGCAATGAAATTATATCTTTGATTGCTTTAACATGGGTCTGTTATTCATAATATATTTCAGGATATTTGTAAGAACTGTTTACAGGTTGTTGATTCTGAACTCAACAGGTTAATTAAAAGAGTGACTCATTCAATGTGGGAACACAGACTATTAGATGTTAATGTCGTCTGTTGTGTACATAAAGCTTGCTGTGGTAATTAAGTCTACTATTGTGATGTAAATGAATCTTAGTATGGCTTCTAAGAACCTGTCATTGTGTTGTGCTAATTGACACTGTATTGTGTGAAGGTCTATTGATGATAAATGTTAGGGTTGTCCAGATACCAATACTAGTATTGGTATCGGGACCGATACCGAGTATTTGCGGGAGTACTTGTACTCGCGCAAATACTCCCGATGCCTAAATAGAATACTTTTTTTGTATTTATCAACATGTTCTGTGAAAATTCTTTGAGTTTTTTATTACTGCGTGACAAGCAAATAAAACATTTTTATTCATTTTTACTCATTTTTATTCTTTTATAATGTCTTGAGTTCGAGTTCTTCATAATTCTAAAGAAAATATCCTTAGTCTGTATTGTGGTTTGAAAACTGTCACATGACATTTAAAAAAAGTATCGGTATTCGGTATCGGCGAGTACATGAAAAAAAGTATCGGTACTTGTACTCGGTCCTAAAAAAGTGGTATGGGGACAACCCTAATAAATGTGAATTATGAGTTAAGAGACAGTCTAAAGGTCAGATGTCTGACTTATCAGCTGTAGTTAATTAGCTCATGTAAATTGTGTCTACTAAATGAATGTGTATTGTATAGCAGGCGAGAGGAGCCTATCTCGGAGTCACCTTGTCTGGGTAAATGATTAGTTAATTAGCTCATGTAAAGTATGTCAGACCTGGTGCCAGAAAGTCTACCCAAAAGATGTGTATTGAGCCCCATGTGTTATGCTGTGGGTGGAGTTCAATCATTGTTCATATTTGGTTGCTGACTGTATATAAGAGCCTGATTTTCCCATTAAAGAGTCCATCCGTTTTTGAACCAGAGAACAGAGCTGTGTCTCGTTACTGGGGGGAATTCGTATGGGTCGTGTTCATTTGCCTGAATGTGGAGTGTCCATAGCCGTCGTGGGTTCGGGAATGGAATATCTTAAACGGTGTTAACCCATGTCCCATTTGGGATTCCGTTACACCCCCCCTCCACCAAAATGATTTGGACCAGTGCACAAAGCAAGGTCCATAAAGACATGGATGAACAAGTTTGGGGTGGAGGAACTTGATTGGCCTGCTCAGAGTCTTGCAAAGGGTGGGCCAAACTCAATATTGAACCCTACAGACCAAGACTGGGATGCCAATAAAGTTCATGTAAAGGCAGGTGTCCCAATACTTTTGACAATATAGTGTATATACAGCGCTTTAGCAAAAATGTGCTCAATTTAATTCTTCAATTCATGCAAACATGTACATAAATTTGATATCATAAAAAAATAAGTGTCCTATAAAACCTCATGTGTGCCCATAAACTAAGTGTTGTATACAAATTCATATGTATCCAAGTACCAATATCTATAAAGTACAATTACAAATAAAGTGCAAATTTTTCTCCAAAAAGTGCTCCGTGCTTCTCATAAATCATACAAGGGCAAATGTCCACTTTCAGCGCTCTGATTCAAAAATAAAGTGCTCATTCAATGTGTCGTCTCTTTCATTGCCCACCACCACCTGGCTCCACCTTCACTCCTCCCTCACCAGATAGTGAACTCAAGAACATCGCAGATGTTCGGACCCGAATGACGAATCCAATTGAAGTCTATGGGACCCGAACTTTAAAAATCAAAAGTCCCCATTTTGAAGGCTTATATCAGGGGTGGCCAGCCAGTGGCCCGGAGGCCACATGTGGCCCGCGGAGCCCTCTGATATGGCCCGCGACCTCCTGCTTTGGAATCGTGGGTTGGCAAGCCCAGATCGTAGGTTGCATCAGTGGTGGTAGAGGAAGAAAGCGGCTGCGGAGCAGAGACCCATAAACCAATGTTTCCTCTACAGTGTTGAGTCTATGGTAAAGTTCAGCTAGGATAGGAAACAGGTGCACTGCGCTCACCCGTGGTGTGGGTAAACCACAGCACATCAGCTGGAAGCAGTCTTAGGCCCTTTTCACACGATCAGCCCAACCAAATGGGACCCTCAATTCACTTCTATTGAGCGAAATATGTCTGTTTACCCCTGTCTACCTCCAATCTCAAAAACAGAAGGGAATTTGTCCCCTCTCATCAGGGCGGATTGGAGGGCCCATAGAGTAGCCGTGACCTGGATCCGCCCCCTCCGCTCATTTTGGCCCTCGACTGGTTACTAAGTTGCTTAAGTGGCTCTCGCTCTTCAAAAGGTTGGGCTCCCCTGGCTTATATGCAAGTCATTGGTCTTTAAAGGGGAATGATGATGATGCTTAAAGGGGTGTTCCAGCCAAAAGTTATGTTTATTAAAAGTCAGCAGCTACAAAAAGTGTAGCTGCTGGCTTCTAATAAACATTCACTTACCTGCTCCAGCGTTCCAGCGACGCGCCGGCCAGGGCTCCGCTCCTCTCCCCCCCTCCCCGGCCGGCGTCCTCATCGCAACTGTGGGCACCCGGCCGTGACAGCCTTCAGCTTCACGGCCGGGCACCCACTGCGCATGCGCGAGCGGCGCGGCCCGGCCCTGATTGGACAGGCGATCGTCTAGGACCTGTCAGTGTCCTAGGCGATCGCCAAGGGGAGGGGCTGCAATAAGGCGATTAAGCTTAATCGCCTTACCAGCCCCTCGGCGGAAGAAGGAAGTGGGACAGGAAGTCCCACTCCTCCTGAAGCCCCCACTCCCCCCCCAAAAAAAAAGAAGCCAAATGTGGCATGTAAGGGGGTGAGGAGTGGATTAAGCGGAAGTTCCATTTTTGGGTGGAACTCCGCTTTAACGTAAAACAATAAAAATTAGAAATTCCTTTAAAAATTGTGCCTGGGGGAGGTTCCCCTAGTCTGCCTGTAAAGTGGCGCATCTGTGACATGTATAGAACCTGCTGCAGCAAAAATTACATTTATAAAAAAAACACCTGCCTCTAGGGCCGGGCCTTTTGGCTGGGACCAGAGGAATTTTTGTTTCCTGGCCAGAGGGCCGGCCATCGTATTGCACAATGGTCACTTTTCACTCTCCTCATCTTCCTTCTCCCCCACTTTCTTTTAATTTACCCCTGTGTGCGTCACTTTTATGTATTTTTTTTTGTTTGGTGTCACGTTTGTCACAGTGTGATTAGTAGGGCGCCGGTCCTCGGGCCAGCCCTGAACGTCTTGAAAGTAGGTGGACATGGCCTTCTGGCTTAGTTCGCCTGCTCTTATAGGGTCTCCCTTCGGGCGAGCCCCACCTAGTACTTGGGTGAGTTCTGCTTCGGCAGACCCTCCAAAGAATGGGGTCCGTGTCGGCTCCGGCTGCTCGGACCATGTGAGTACCTCAGTCCCTGTCTGGAGCCTAACGCCCGGGGGATCAGGGTCAGGTCCTTTGTTATGGAGGACTGATTGACGTAGCACCCGTTGCACATTTTTGTGTTTCACTCTTGATGTGTGTGCACATTTTTTTGGCACCGGGTGGAGTTTTTGGGTGTGTTTTGCACGCCATAGGCTTTAAAAAAATAAAATAAAATAAAAAGTTTTCATTTTTGAAGGCTTATATGCAAGTCATTGGTCATGGGAATGATGATGATGCTTAACGTAAAACAATAAAAATGAGAAATTCCATTAAATATTGTGCCTGACTGGGTTCCCTTAGTCTGCCTGTAAAGTGGTGCATCTATAACACGTATAGAACCTGCTGCAGAAAAAATTACATTTATAAAGAAAAAAAAAAAAAGAATAGTTAGATAGATTTTCCCTGCAAGCTTTCTTTGATTGGACAAACTGTAATTTAAATGCTGGGTTCATAGGACAACTCACCAGAGGAGGGCATGGAGCAGGGAGAGGAGCTGACAAATCTCGCATCATCACCACCAGCTGTATGGGGAATAGGGTGACCACGTGTCCCGGATTGCCAGGGACAGTGCAGCATTTTGCAGGTCTGTCCCGGGCACCTTCATTCCAGGACAATATAGTGTCCTGGAATGAAACTGCCACATCCACCCCCCACCCCCCCCGGGCCAATCTGATGCCCTCAAAAAAGGCCACCACATCACCGCTTTACTCACTGACAGTACCTTGTCCTGGCCGGGAATACCTGGAGGAGCACAATCCCCCGCCCCCTGCTTGTGATTGGAGAAATCATAAATCCAGCCTCTTGTGTCCAATCACTGTGCTGTTATTGGTTACAGCACAAGCAGATTTTTGGGAACGGGGGGTGTCCCTGAATGGTAGTTTGGTAATGTGGTCATCTTAATGGGGACGTGCTGGCAAAACAAGCTACAGCACTGAGCCCTGACCTGCATCCTTTCTAGTTGCAAGCAGAGTTAGCCATCAGAGTGCCCCTCAAACTATGGCCACCAGTGTGCCCCTTATAATATATGGCCATCAGTGTGCCCCTTAACAAAATATGGCCATTAGAGTGCCCCTTAACAAAATATGGCCATCATTGTACCCCTTACAAAATATGGCCATCAGTGTGCCCCTTACAAAATATGGCCATCATTGTGCCCCTTACAAAATATGGCCATTAGAGTGCCCCTTACAAAATATGGCCATCATTGTGCCCCTTACAAAATATGGCCATCATTGTGCCCCTTACAAAATATGACCATCATTGTGCCCCTTACAAAATATGGCCATCAGTGTGCCCCTTACAAAATATGACCATCATTGTGCCCCTTACAAAATATGACCATCATTGTGCCCCTTACAAAATATGGCCATCAGTGTGCCCCTTACAAAATATGGCCATCAGTGTGCCCCTTACAAAATATGGCCATCATTGTGCCCCTTACAAAATATGACCATCATTGTGCCCCTTACAAAATATGGCCATCAGTGTGCCCCTTACAAAATATGGCCATCAGTGTGCCCCTTACAAAATATGGCCATCCGTGTGCCACTTACAAAATATGGCCATCAGTGTGCCCCTTACAAAATATGGCCATCAGTGTGCCCCTTACAAAATATGGCCATCATTGTGCCCCTTACAAAATATGGCCATTAGAGTGCCCCTTACAAAATATGGCCATCAGTGTGCCCCTTACAAAATATGGCCATCGGTGTGCCCCTTAACAAAATATGGCCATCAGAGTGCCCCAAATCCTGGCCCATTCGGGAGTGAGAGCCATGATCTGCAGCAGGGCGAGGGGCACACGTGACGCAAAAGGATCCCAGCAACCAAGGGCGGGGTGCACACACTCAACCTCACTGTCCCAACAACAAATGATTGCTGAAATGCAGCAACACACTGATGGTCCGGAGTTTTGCTCGATACGTTTTTGGACTGCAGGTCGCCATTTAATGACGACTGCACTACACTACACTGACACACTATACTAACATTGTACACTCAGAGTCACAATAAGTCAACACACTAACTCGCTAATAGCAAGCTGAGTCCTGCGCTATCTATCTGGACTTCAACACAATGCAAAAGCTTTGGGGTGAGGTGGGACATTTGCAAGGGCAAATCGATTCAGATTTTGATCAAATCGATTTTTTTTTCCATAGGACCGGAGCCCCGCGACTAGGCTGAAGCGGCGGTCTCGCCTAAAAAATTCTGCCCGCAGCTCGCCGCGATCCTGGGAAAAGGCCATGAGGCTGGACGCTGCTCGCGGCCTTGTCCCAGGATCGCGGCGAGCTAGGCAAAAGCTAAGGCCTCGCCTAAAAACTTAGGACCGGCGCGTTGTCCATCAGGAAAAAAAACTTGATTTGAATAGTGAATCTAGATATTTTAGGGGCCAAAAACGCCCAGCTCTACCCAGAATTCAGTGTGAAGCGCGCAGTGTGTTGTGGGGCGCTTGACGGGCAAACATCCCGCCAAGCTTCCTGCAAATTTGGGTGTTCTCCGAATGGGCGAACAGGCGATGTTGGATGAACTTTTGCTCGGCTCAGACCGTTTAACGAACACTCCAATCCACCATTTCTTAAATTCTTATAAATTTCCACCATGCAGGCCATGGGAAAAGAAAAAAGGAACGCCATAGTATATAAAAAACACGTAGGTCCAGTAACACTTACCACTAACATTTCCCAGTGGTTTCTCCCAGCACACAGATACAATGCTTTGTTGCTGCTGGCCACGGTGTAAACTTGGGGTGCATGCGCAATGACGTCATGTAACTCCGCCCCTAACAACGATTCTAGCACTAGATCTCCTCTGTAACTAAACTGGTAGCCTGTAAAATATAATTAAGCGTCGCCTATGGAGATTTTCAAGTACCGAAGTTTGGCGCCATTCCATGAGTGTGCTCAATTTTGAAGCGTGACATGTTAGGTGTCTATTTACTTGGCGTAACATCATCTTTCCCATTATACAAAAAAATTGGGCTAACCCCACTCTTTTGTTATATTTAAATTCATGAAACAGTTTTTTCCAACCCAGAAAAGTGTTGCGCAAATACCACGCCATTTTATTCCCTAGGCTTTCTGCTAAAAAAAAACATATATAATATTTGGGGGTTCTGAGTCATTTTCTAGCAGAAAAATTATGATTTTTACATGCAAGAGAAAGGGCCAGAATGGGCCCGGTATGGAAGTTGTTAATAAATGGTGTATTATGGAAATGCCCTAGGCTAGTGTGCCCTATCTTTGTTGCTTTGTAGTGCTGCACATAAAGAGACACCCAAAGTCCCGGGAGGGCTGCAGGGCATGTTAGCACTGTACCCACAAGCCATAACAGTGGAATGCCTGCTAGACCGTCAGCACCACATTTCGAGCACAGGAGATTGTTTCTATAGCATCTCCCCTCTAACCCTCCCCCACTCAGTGAGCCCACAGTTTTTTTGCTAAAAGGTGATAGACTTCTTCTCCTTCCCAGAGAAAATAGCTTCACTAGTTTCCTATTCTTAATTTAATTTTAACCACTTCCATCTCATAGGACATACCCGTACATCTTTGGGTTGAAGTGGGTCTACTGGGACGATGCCTGTAGCAACATTTTGTTTTTTGGGGGGGTTTTTTGGTTGGAGGTTTGGTGTCCACAAGCTCATTTAGAGATCTAGCACTTCCTACTGCTTGCAGAGTACAGTGGGTGGGATCGGCGTCACATACACATTCTCCTTTGGGGTTTTTGCTGCCTGTGCGCCATATGTAAGAACTACTGGCGTCATCACATTGAGCCTTGTTTTTTGCTAGTGTTTGTAACTTTGAAGGTGATCGATCTCATTGAACAAGGGTCCAAATGGGCTAATGTTCTGGCGTTCTTCCAAAAATCTGAAGGACCAAAGTTTGTTCTGAAACAAAAACGAGCCATCCCTAAATGCGAGATGCCATTTTTTTTTTAAAAGCCCATGGCGTGTGAAACACATCCAAAAACTCCACCTGGTGCCAAAAAAATGCGCACACACAAAGAGTGAAACACAAAAACGTGCAACGGGTGTTACACTTGTCCTCCACAAGGAAGGACCTAACCCTGATCCCCGGGGGGGGGGGGGGGGGGGGTTAGGCTCCAGATCGTGACTAAGGTACTTCACATGGTCCATCTGGCCGAAACCAGATGGACCCTGTTCTCTGGAAGGTCTGCCGAAACAGACCCACCCAAATACTAGGTGAGGTTCCCCGGAAGGGAGACCCCATGAGAGCAGGCAAATTAAGCCAGAATGCCATGTCCACCCACTCCCAAGACGTTCAGGGCAGGCCCGAGGACCTACACCCTACTTTCACACTGTGACAAACTTGAACACCTAACAAAAAAATACTAAAAAGTGACAAACATAAATAAAAAGAAAGTGGGGGAGAAGGAAGATGAGGGAGAGTGAAAAGTGACCATCGTGCAATATGACGGCCGGCCGTCCGGCCGTCCGGCCAGGAATCAAAATGTGTGATGCCATTGAGAGACATAAATTGTTCATTGCTAGAAACCTTTTGAGAAACAATGGCTCACAAAGTCTGGACTGGGCAGTAATATATTTCTCTCCCCCTTGGTGGGAGTGGAGATGACCCATCTATAAGGATGTACAGTACATACGCACACAGCACAAGGCTGAGAAGTTTTTCGGGGCTGCAGTTCCTCTGAGCTCCACAAGATGGAGATCTCACTTCTACCCAGACAGGAAGTCTCTATGGAAGACAGGAAGTGATGTCAGCTACAGACAGGAAATGATTTTGGCTACAGACAGGAAGTAATCTGGAATAAAGACAAGAATATCCATGTGGCACAAAGTAGAGAGGAGACATTGTTGGAACTGGCAGCAGAGGAGGTAATAAGATCTTATTTTCTATTTACACCCAGTAACACCGTCATGTCCGTCCTCTTCCTCCATAGTCACTGTGATGTCTTTTATCTCCAGCAGATGATGATACGCACATATATAGTGTGGAAACCTAAATTAACCCCTTGAGGGACAGAACATTTCCACACTCACTGGGCCGGAACATTCTCTTAATTTGGGAGATAAGTTCTAGTAATATGTTCCTCCAAACAAACACCATTGACAATAAATAGACAAGACAATGACCATCCTGACCATACATGGCCTACAAAGGGCAATTATTACACTACTCAGGCAGCCAATGGGCAATCTTTACAATATGCAGCCAACACAATGATGGAGTGCAGGGGTCAGGATTATGGAGCATAGAGCCCCTGATATTGCTGGTCAGGAGGAAGAAAACATTCCCCAGCTTGCCATGAAGAATATGTTCCGTCATTGGTGTCAAAGGGAGGAAAATACTGAAGTTTCTGAGGGAAATAGAGGAGCTGAGGGGTCTCTGAGAAGTAATGGAAAGCTAATGGATTTTAAGGTCCAATTAGTGGGTATTGGGGAGCCCTGCAGTCAGCGTTCTGGAAACTATCCTGATTAGCTGGCAAAACATACAAGGGGGTTCCCTTTCCTGGACATCATGATGACCCTACATTGACCTCACAGCACTGCCCTAGAGCAAAACAAGAAGACAGAAGAAGGATCGTATTTATAATTTCTTATCTGCAGATATAAAACTAATCAAAACCAGTTCAGAAATAAAACAAACTCAACAGAGAAAAGACAATTTATGATCCAGCAGAGTCCCGGAACCTTGAAAATGTAATAATATTGGGTTCCCATAGGGCAGTAGTCCTTAAATGTAATATGACCCTCTTATTACACCCCCACACACCTCTCAATATCCTATTTTTGTGTAACCAATACTTTTCTTACTTTCATTTAGAAAAGTTATCCGTCTACAGGGAGACCTCTGATGGCACCAATGAGGATGGAGGAGGACCGGTGCCACATGACTGAGAGGATACTAAACTTCACCCTGGAGATCATCTACCTGCTGACTGGAGAGGTGAGGAGGATTCTGGGAAGTCACATGACATCACTCTTATCTCTATTAATAAAACACAGACCTGACCAGAGAGGTGAGGAGGATTCTGGGAGGTCACATGACATCACTCTTATCTCTATTAATAAAACACAGACCTGACCGGAGAGGTGAGGAGGATTCTGGGAGGTCACATTACATCACTCTTATCTCTATTAATAAAACACAGACCTGACCGGAGAGGTGAGGAGGATTCTGGGAGGTCACATTACTTCACTCTTATCTCTATTAATAAAACACAGACCTGACCGGAGAGGTGAGGAGGATTCTGGGATTCTAACATGATATTCCTATTGGTTCCCCAATACAGAGATTTCCATTTGTGAAGTCAGGTGATCATATGACCATCACAGTGCCTCCATGTGACTCCCTAAAACCTGAGAGACACAACATGGAGAAGATTCTAGAAGTCACCAAGAAGATGATGGAGCTGCTGACAGGAGAGGTGAGGAGGATTCTGGGACATTATCCAGTAACAGACAAGGGGTGTGTCTGAATGGTGACTGTATCATTGTGTGTGTCAGGTTCCTATAAGGTGTCAGGATGTCACTGTCTATTTCTCCATGGAGGAGTGGGAGTATTTAGAAGGACACAAGGATCTCTACAAGGACGTCATGATGGAGAATCAGCCGCCCCTCACATCACCGGGTAAGAGGAGACTTTATTGTAAAGGAGAGAGCAGTACGGAGGGTCCACCTAGATCCCCCATCATCTGATAAACACATAGAAACAATGGATTCAGTCAGTGTGTGTGTTTCCTACAGATGGATCCAGTAATGGGAACCCACCAGAGAGATGTCCCCGTCCTCTGTATTCCCGGGATTCCACACAGGAAGGTCACACCATCCCCCACCATCATCAGGTAGATGAGGAATAATCACTGATAGTACCATAAGAATCTGTACATTATCTGCATTGTTACCATTGATGTCATTTTTATTCTATATTCAGAGTGGAAACCTGAGAGATTCTGAAGTTGAGATTAAAGAGGAGGATGATGGAGTGATGAAGGAATCCATGAATCTAAAAGATCTGTACCGGGACACCATGGTGGAGTCATCCAGCTACAGAAACCCACCAGAGAGATGTCCCCGTCCTCTGTATTCCCGGGATTCCACACAGGAAGGTCACACAATCCCTCATTGTTACAAGGTTGGTAGGTTGGAACATATAGAACATGGACTCATGGAGACAATCTGTGGATTTTATTTATAGTATGTGATAGCAGAAGATCTTTTTTTATAATTTTTTTGTTTAGGGTGAAGATCTGATAGATATAAAAGTTGAGGTGAAATCAGAAGAAGAAGAGACGTATGTGAGGGATGATCAGCAGTCTATGGAGGAGGATGGAATAACGGGGACATTTATAGAGGAGGACACTCCTACAGAGATCAGCACAGGTGGGTCATTAGTACTAATTAAAGACAAAAGACTCTCTGCCTTATGCTGGCCATACACCATATGAAAATGTGTCCGTAATTCGGTCATTTAGACAGTTCTTTCTTTTTACGAACAGTTAATGGGCACAAAATCCAAAATCGTTGCGACGTTTTTGAGCCGAAAAAACGAAGAACACATTTTGAAATTTCCTGCCGAACGAACGATAAATCTAAAGGTTAATGTGTTTCTCGTCCGAACTTTCTGCACTAGGTATATGTAAAAAAAAAAAAAATGTATTTATGTCCACTGAACGATTTATCAGTCATTACATGATGGCACTATCGTCACGGCTGAACGTTCGTTTTTCAACCGATTTTTCGTGGAGTGTCTGGCCAGCATAAGGTTCATGAATAAAGAAATGATCTGGTAGGAGATCAGAGGACCATTTACTAATTACCTTTAGAGGGGAATTGTAAGGTCCTCAGAGACAAAGCTGCCTGATGTGGGCGGAGTCCTGGTTTAGGGGAACCAATCAGCTCATGTCTAGTAATAATCTTTGTATTTCTATTTTAGTAGATGGACGGGAGATGAGGAAAACCTCAGAGGATTGTCTCACTTTGTCTCCAGACTGTAAAGTAGAAGATGAGGACATCACACAGTATAGTCCAGGAGAAAACCCGACTACCTCAAATGTCCATCCGGCACCACACAGTGTAGATGGACCATCGTATTCCTCTTATCCTGAGGAACCTCAGACTGTGTGGGACGGTGCCGGACCATCGTATTCCTCTTATCCTGAGGAGCCTCAGACTGTGCGGGATGGTGCCGGACCATCGTATTCCTCTTATCCTGAGGAACCTCAGACTGTGCGGGACGGTGCCGGACCATCGTATTCCTCTTATCCTGAGGAACCTCAGACTGTGCGGGACGGTGCCAGACCATCGTATTCCTTTTATCATGAGAAACCTCAGAGTGTGGAGGACGATGCCGGACCATCGTATTCCTTTTATTATAAAGAACCTCAGACTGTGAGGGATGGTGCCGGACCATCGTATTCCTCTTATCCTGAGGAACCTCAGACTGTGCGGGACGGTGCTGTCCTTCCAACAAATAAGAGGTTTTCATGTACTGAGTGCGGGAAATGTTTCCTTTTTCAATCCAAACTTAATAGTCATAAAAGATCTCACACAGGTGAGAAGCCGTATTCCTGCCCTGAGTGTGGGAAGTGTTTCAGATTTAAATCCAGTCTTTATGAACATAAAAGTTCTCACACAGGTGAGAAGCCACATTCCTGTCCTGAGTGTGGGAAATGTTTCAATTATAAATCCAGACTTAATGTGCATATAAGATCTCACACAGATGAGAAGCGGTATTCCTGCTCTGAGTGTGGGAAAGTTTGTTTAACAAAGTCCCAGCTTTCCACACACCTGAAATACCACAAGGGGGAGAGGCCACATTCCTGTTCTGAGTGTGGGAAATGTTTTGTACAAAAATCAGAACTTGTCATACATCAGAGGTCCCACACGGGAGAAAAGCCGTATTCCTGCCCCGATTGCGGGAAATGTTTTGTAAAAAAATCACAGCTTGTCAGCCATCAAAGTTCTCACACGGGGGAAAAGCTGCATTCTTGTCCTGAGTGTGGGAAATGTTTTGCAAGGAAGCCCCATCTTTACAGACATCAGAGAGCTCACACGGGGGAGAAGCCGTATTACTGTCCTGAGTGCGGGAAATGTTTTACAAGGAAGTCCCATCTTGACAGACATCAGAGAGTGCACACGAGCGAGAAGCCACTTCCCTGTCCTGAGTGAGGGAATTGTTTTTTACTGAAGTCCTGTCTTCCTGTACATCAGGGGTCCCACACAACCCTCTAGGTGTATTCGTGCCTTAAGTGCGGGAAATGTCTTGTATATGAATGTTGCTGGACATGTGGGGAAGAAGCACACCCTGATATACACCTCAGATATACTCCATGGCCGATCTTCATCATGTAAGAAACAGTTGATAAGGAGATCAGAGATCACAAAAGACATGGATGAAGTGTTGTACCGTGTTGTCCATTGATAGCAGGAGAAAAATAAAAATGTCATTACTTCTCATTGGCTGAGTACATTTTGTGGTGGAAGATTTCACAAACATTTTCAGGTCTTCTTTAAGAAAAATAGTTAAATAAATGTGACACGCATTCGCTGAGCGGCAATGAATGTTGGGCATGTTTTATTTTATAGAATGATTTTCTATGATCATTGGCTCCATCAATTAGACTATTTTACCGCAATAGAGTGAAATAGTCTATTATGCCGCGTACACACAATTGGAAATTCCGACAAGAAAACCATGGGGTAGATTCATGTACAGATCCGACGGTGTATCTACTGATACACCGTCGTATCTGTGAGATCCGACGCTCGGATCTATGCGGCTGATTCCTCGAATCAGGTTCCGCATAGATCTCCCTTAGAGCCGACTGGTGTAAGTGAGTTACACTGTCGGATCTTAGGCTGCAATCTCCCGCCGTCCGCTAGGTGGCGCTTCTGTTATTATCCGCGACGAATATGCAAATGAGGAGAACCGCCGATTCAGAATCGAATGCCCGGCCGTCGTCTTTTTTTTTACGTCGTTTGCGTTCGGCTTTTTCCGGCGGATCGTTACCCCTGCTATATGCGGGGTAAGTGCGGCGGATCCTATGTTAAGTATGGCCGTCGTTCCCGCGTCAAGTTTTGAATTTTTTACGTTGTTTACTTAAGTCGTCCGGGAATACGGCCATACGTTAATAGCGTTAACGATGAAAACAATGACGTCCTTGCGACAGTACGATCGGCGCGGGGACGCGCGTGATTTAAATAGTAAACTCTCCCTAGCCGCGGAATTTGCATTCCACGGGGGGATTTACGATCCGCCAGGGCTACTTACGAGACAAGTGCTTTCTGAATACAGCACTTGCCTCAAAAACTGGCGCAGGCGGATCGTAAAAAAGATAGATCACGCGGATCAAAAGATCCGCTGATCTACATGAATCCACCCCCATGTGTTTTTTTTTTCTGACGGAATGTTGGCTCAAACTTGTGTTGCATACACACGGTCACACAAATCTTGACGGTCAGAGTTTCCGACAAGAACACGGTGACGTACAAGACATATGACGCACCGAGATCAATGAAGTTCAATAGGCAGTTCGGCTCTTCCAATAGTAACTTTTTCTGTCGGAGAAATAGACAACCAGCTCTCAATCTTTTGTTGGTGGAAATTCCGACATCAAAAGTCCGATGGAGTCTACACATGGTTGGAATTTCCGACCAAAATCTCACATCGGACTTTTATTGTCGGAAATTTCCGTTCGTGTGTACGGGGCATAACAGTATTTAATCAGTTTGCCCAGAGCAGTGCGGGTCGTACCAAGATGGCCGTCGCCACCTGCTGCCTGCTTGCCTGGGTGTAAGAAGATGTCTTTCCAGCTCAACTCCCCAACCAGTCTGCTTACCAACTGAATTCACCTGTCCAACAGTCTTCGTTGAAGTTGGCACAAATTTATGAGCATCTCCACATGCATTCTAATGGAAAGATAAGAGGCAGGTGGGCCTGGAGGTCACCCAGTCTTTCTTAACCACTTGCCAACTGGACACCTAAACCCCCTTCCTAACCAGACAAAATTTCAACTTTGGGTGCTCTCACATTTTGAATCACAAATACTCAGTCATGTAACACTGTACTCGCATGACAGTACAGTGTTACATGACACATGTGTACACCGAATTTATAGGAAGTGGTAAGTTCCACAAGCATGTGACCCTCCCCCAAACCATACCAGGCCACATGATCTCAACAGGGAGTGACAAGCATTTTCCCTCCAACTGTACCGGCCACATCCCCTCAACAGGGAGGGACAAGCATCTGCCCATCCGAACCATACCAAGCCATATGTCATCAACATAGGGGGGATACCTTTTTAGGAGGTCACTCCTGGCAACCCACCATGACCCCATATTGACGAGGACAAGGGCCTCATCCCCACAACACTGGCAGGTGGATGTGGAGGTCTGCAAGCCAGGGACTTATCAAGATCTTGAAGTCCCCTTCAATAATAAGGGGGCCCCTCAGATACCACCCCCTCCTCCACACATTGGCTCGGACTCACAAAGCACTTACGCCGACGTATCTCGATATACGCCACGTAAGCGCAAATATGCGCCGTCATATCTATGCGCCAGACCCACAAACTAAGTTACGTCGAAAAATAGGCTTCTTCCGACCGACGTAACTTTCCTACGCCGGCGTATCGTGGGTGCATATTTACGCTGGATGCATATGGAAATTTCGATTCAGATATGCAAATGAGGGTTGTGCGCCCAAAGTTATTCCTCATAAAGCAGGTGTAACTCGGCAACAGACGTGCACATGTCAGCTGATGAGCAGCTGCAGCATCACCGTTACGGACGAGCTGAGCAACCACACTTGCAGGACAACGCATCTGTATGCCAACATGCCAGGCAGGGCCGCCATCAGGAATTATGGGGCCCCTTACACAGCTTCAGGCATGGGCCTGGGGGGTTCTGCCGCAAATTGAGAAAGATGAACTAAAGAAAAATATATATAAAAAAAGGAAGTAAAAGTAATAAAAAAAGAAATTCAACAATATCCCACATTTTTTTTTTTTTTTTTACAAAAAATTGAAAAAAAGGGGGCTTCCCATCTGGTGTCCTGTGCTCACACACACCACGTCCACCATGCAGGACTTGGGAGCAGAAACGCCAAGGCCCCAATGATATTGCTGTCCATTCATACCACATTCACACGGTCATGGGGATAACCTCTCTCCGACGACCCAGGGTAACACGCCTTGCTGGCACGAATGTCACCCACATTTACACACCAGTTACACTGTAGCCTGCACTCCTAACCGTGTTCAGATACTACTACAAAAAAATAAAAAAGGAACATGCCATTGGCCGACATGGAATGCCCTTACTGGAGGACGGCACATATCTCCGTGCACGTCTCTCCAAAAAAAAAAACTCAACCTGCGCACACCAATAAAAAAAAGACCACTCATTTGCCCTGTCGTGGGCCAGGCATGGTGGCACGGCTCCGGCTCCACAGTTGTCTGGAGGGAGCCTCGGGTGGGGGGGTGGGGCATCAGGAGGAGGATCATCCCCTCCCCTGTCACTCCTGCCAGATGCTGGCTGCTTGCCCTCTAACGCAAGGGCAATGCGTTCGAGGAAGGAGTTGGTCTGAGCCTACATCCGCAGCTGGCGGGTGGTGGTCTGCCACTGGTGGCACCTCGTCTGCCTCCCCTCCGCCTCAATGGCAGCAGTGTTGGCCTGTACAGCCACTGCCAGGCTCCTCATCTCCGTCACGAGGCCTGATGTTGTGGCCTGCAGCTCCCAAACGCAGGTCACCACAGTTCCCACTCACATCCTGCAGGCCGTCACAGATGGAGCTGTTCTGATCAGCCTGCTGCGTGAGGCACTGCTGCACAGCCAATGTGCATGCAGCCTGGTTCTGGGCCTAGAAGGCCAGGCTGTCTGCCACACGGTGCTAGAGCACCCATATGGCGTCTCTGCCGGGCTTGCTCCCTCGCCAGCTCTTCCTGGAGGGCTCCGGGTACACCCCTGGTCTTACGTAGAGCCTTCCTGGGGGCAGGAGAGGCTTGGGGCCGTTCGGACGGGGTGGCCCTGGAGGCGGTGGACAGGGAGGGGGTAGACTGGGAGGGGCTTCCCTTGATGGGGATGGACCCTGAGGGGCTTCCCCTGATGGGGATGGACCCTGAGGGGCTTCCCCTGATGGGGATGGAGGTTTGGGAGGGTCCAGAGAAGATGGTTTCCTCCTCGAGGTAGACACATTCGTGAAGGTCCCCATGCTCCTTCTCAACTTCCTCTAGAGGAGAGGTGTGGGCACTCTCCTCCGGGGTTGGCATGGGTCGTCCAGCAGCTGACGATGGGCCCGCTCCCTCCAGCACATCTGTGGATGACACAAAGCATTTACATGTTGGTGGACCCACACACTTGTCACATTTCCCCTTGCACCCCCTCACATGCTACACACCGAATGGAGTATAAAACACACTTACCTGTCCTCAAGGCCTGGTCAATAGAGTGATAGCTCTCCACTTGCTCCCTCTGCAGACATCGGGCGATCACCTCCTCATCGGCAGTGAGCCTGATATCACTGGCTGGTCCGCCTCCCGTGCCCCTTGGCGTGCCTCTTCATCTTGCCCAGCTTCTCCCGGATATGATGCTGCAGGTCATTCATTTTTTTTGCAATGTCCTTGGCGGACCTCCTCTCATGGCCAAGGGCATTGACCTCCAAGGTGACCTCCTGGAGGATCCCATCTTTCCTGACCTTGCTGGTCATTCGACTCTGTACGCCATGTAGGTACACGTCGTATCTCGAGATGGCAGAGATCAATATCGCCCTCTCCTTTTTAGAAAAATTATTTTTCCTCCTCTCCCTCTCAGTCACTGGAGCAGACATCACATAGATCGTTCCACGGGCGCATGTCTGGGCGTATTTATGCCCTGGGCGTTGGCGGTGGGCAGACGTATCTCAGGGGTTACGCCGGGCGTAGTTGTGAGCATGCGCAGAGGGGTGCGGGACATACGTCCACGTCACGGCGCATGCGCCGTTTAAGATACGCCAGGCGTAAAGCATTGCACCGCGCTCGGACCATCATTTGCATAAGGTAACGCCCACTTACACTGGCTTACGCCGATGAAATTACGTTACGCCGGCGCAACGGTAGGAGCATTTGCTCTGTGAATGTCTCTCTGCGTTGCGTCGGCGTAGCGGAAAAAAAGAAACGCTACAGCGGCATATATATGCACCGATGTATGTGAATCCGGGCCATTATGTCATAAAAAATAAAAAAAACTTCTTACCTAGAAATGAAGACGCCCAATGTCCTTTATTAAGAAAAATTGAAATCCCCCAAAAATGTCCCTCGTAAAGCCAATGTCAATCATGTTGCCAGCAACCCGCCCAATCGCCCCAAAAAAACTGACAGCTAAGCACACATGACGTGACCTATCTTGATGGTACACTTAGCTGATTGACTTCTTCCCGAACTATCCTCAGCTATATAAGGTAAGGGGTGGGGGTTAGTGGTGACATCATTGACCAAATATTGGCCATGCTTGGCCATTCCATAAAAATTGACATATTTACACAGTAATATTACTGGTGTCCCCACCTTTTGCTTAAAAGGGGTGGCGATTCCCTGTGAGGTCAGTGGTATCTAAGGACTCTGTGGGTGCTTCCTTGGGAACCAGGGATAGTGGGATGCTGTCATATACAAAAGCAGTGGAAATACCAAAACTGCCATAGATGCCAATTGTTACTGAGATACAGAAATTGTATATTGATCAAATCCCTACAAACCTTTGGGGGATCCCTGGCTGAGAAAGGCTGGACTAGGCAGTAATATATTTCTATCCCCCTTGGTGGGAGTGGATATGACCCATCTATAAGGATTAAGGATGAGCTCCGGCGTGTTCGCATGGTACACGTGCAGAGCCCGCCAGGAAGTGTGCACGGCGCTGCGCTGCCGAGCATCGGGAAATGTCTCCCTGGCTGTGATTAGCGCAGCACCGTGCACACTTCCTGGCGGGCTCTGCACGTGTACCATGCGAACACGCCGGAGCTCATCCTTAATAAGGATATACAATACATGCACACACAGCACAAGGCCGTGTTCACACTACGAGATGTTTTTCGGGAGCTGCAGTTCTTCTAAACTTCATAAGATGGTGATCTCACTTGTATCCAGTCTCTATGGAAGACAGGAAGTGATGTCAGGTACAGAAAGGAAGTGATGTCAGGTATAAATAGGAATTTCCGGGTGAGAGGTGAGTCGAGAGGAAGTAGAGGGAAGACATTGTTGGAACTTGGCAGCAGAGCAGGTAATAAGATCTTATTTTCTATTTACACCCAGTAACCCCGTCATGTCCGTCCTCTTCCTCCATAGTCACTGTGACGTCTTTTATCCCCAGAAGATGATGATACACACATATATAGTGCGGAAACCTAGATTAACCCCTTCAGGGACAGAACATTTCCCCCACTTACCGGGTCGGAACATTTCCTTCGATATGGAGATAAATTCTGGTGATATGGTCCTCTAAACAAACAGCACTGACGTTAAGACAAGATGACCATACATGGCCTAGAAAGGGCAATTATTACATTAGACAGGCAGCCAATAGGAAATTATTACACTATGCAGCCAACACAATGATGGAGTGCCGGGGTCAGGAGTATGGAGCATAGAGCCCCTTACATTGCTGGTCAGGAGAAATAAAACATTCCCCAGCCTGCCATGAAGAATATGTTCTATCATTGGTGTCAGAGGGGAAAAAAATACTGAGGGTTCTGAGGTAAGTAGAGGAGCTGAAGGGGTACTGGGGCTGCAGGGCTTTGGGGCCCCTATGGGGGTAGTGGAGTTGAAGTGCTCTGAGCGGATAGTTTAGCTGAAAGACTATAGGCCCTTGAAAGGATTGGTGGACTGCTGGTCTCGGAGGGATTTTATTTTATTACAGAAAAACTATTTAATCAGAGTATAGCATCAAGTCAATGAAACTCCTGGGATATGGATCTGGTCAGGTAAGTAGCAGAGGGGGGGGGGGGATATACAAAGGGGGCTGTTAATCAGTTTCAGCTGCTTTGGTGTTAATGAAATTAACAACAGGTGCACTAGATGGGAAACAATGAGATGACCTCCAAAACAGGAATGGTTTTACAGGTCAAGGGCAATTTTTATATGGGTATAGACCCTAACATATTACCTAGTCCATACCAGTATAGACCCTAACACATTACCCAGTCCATACCAGAATAGACCCTAAAACATTACCCAGTCCATACCAGTATAGACCCTAACACATTACCCAGTCCATACCAGTATAGACCCTAACACATTACCCAGTCCATACCAGTATAGATCCCAACACATTACCCAGTCCATACCAGTATAGACCCTAACACATTACCCAGTCCATACCAGTATAGACCCTAACACATTACCCAGTCCATACCAGTATAGACCCTAACACATTACCCAGTCCATACCAGTATAGACCCTAACACATTACCCAGTCCATACCAGTATAGACCCTAACACATTACCCAGTCCATACCAGTATAGACCCTAACACATTACCCAGTCCATACCAGTATAGACCCTAACACATTACCCAGTCCATACCAGTATAGACCCTAACACATTACCCAGTCCATACCAGAATAGACCCTAAAACATTACCCAGTCCATACCAGTATAGACCCTAACACATTACCCAGTCCATACCAGTATAGACCCTAACACATTACCCAGTCCATACCAGTATAGACCCTAACACATTACCCAGTCCATACCAGTATAGATCCCAACACATTATCCAGTCCATACCAGTATAGACCCTAACACATTACCCAGTCCATACCAGTATAGATCCCAACACATTACCCAGTCCATACCAGTATAGACCCTAACACATTACCCAGTCCATACCAGTATAGACCCTAACACATTACCCAGTCCATACCAGTATAGATATCCAGCATGAGATTTTTCCCCATTAAGATCTGATGTGTTTTCAAAGTGTTCCTTTCATGTTTTTGACCAGTTCAGTACAGAAAACCAAGTGGAATAAAGAAAGGAGACCTTCATCTCATGGTGGGCACTCGTTCTTAAAGTTCTGTTTGTGCAGCCTTGCCTAATTAGTGGCCAGGGGTCAATGCTGTGCATTTTAGGAGGGTTGGGGGCAGCACAATTCTTTCCCATAAAACAGGCTCTGGCAGTGCCTGTTGCTGGAACACAGAGCTCCAGGAACCAACTGCCACTCTGTACCATGTCCTGTATACTAAAGTATACTTGGCAACAAAAAGAGCAAGTCCCTCACCCCTGCTGTCCTCCTCCTCCCACTCACACTGGGCTGCCATTGGAGGAAAGAGAACAGACTCCTCCAAAGTCCAAAGAAATAATGTGCCAATGAGGGCTGTAATACTTTATGTACAACAACCCTCCTATTATCCCCCTCACATCCACATCCTAATATTGTGTGACCAATACCATCCAAATAATTCATACTTTAATTTTCCAAAGTTATCTGTCTACAAGGAGACCTGTATAGATCACATGACGGGACGACTGAGGATGGAGGAGGACCGGAGTGACAAGACTGAGAAGATACTAAACCTCACCCTGGAGATCATATACCTGCTGACTGGAGAGGTGAGGAGAATTCTGGGAGGTCACATGACATCACTCTTATCTCTATTAATAACACACAGACCTGACCGGAGAGGTGAGGAGGATTCTGGGAGATCACATGACATCACTCTTATCTCTATTAATAAAACACAGACCTGACCGGAGAGGTGAGGAGGATTCTGGGAGGTCACATGACATCACTCTCCTGTCTATTAATAAAACACAGACCTGACCGGAGAGGTGAGGAGAATTCTGGGAGGTCACATGACATCACTCTTATCTCTATTAATAATACACAGACCTGACCGGAGAGGTGAGGAGGATTCTGGGAGATCACATGACATCACTCTTATCTCTATTAATAAACACAGACCTGACCGGGAGAGGTGAGGAGGATTCTGGGAGGTCACATGACATCACTCTCCTGTCTATTAATAAAACACAGACCTGACCGGAGAGGTGAGGAGGATTCTGGGAGGTCACATGACATCACTCTTATCTCTATTAATAAAACACAGACCTGACCAGAGAGGTGAGGAGGATTCTGGGAGGTCACATGACATCACTCTTATCTCTATTAATAAAACACAGACCTGACCGGAGAGGTGAGGAGGATTCTGGGATTCTAACATGATATTCCTATTGGTTCTCCAATACAGAGATTTCCTCTTGTGAAGTCAGGTGATCATATGACCATCACAGTGCCTCCATGTGACTCCCTAAAACCTGAGAGACACAACATGGAGAAGATTCTAGAAGTCACCAAGAAGATGATGGAGCTGCTGACAGGAGAGGTGAGGAACGATCACTGATCGTATCATTAGGATCTGTACATTATCTGCATTGTTACCATTGATGTCATTTTTATTCTATATTCAGAGTGGAAACCTGAAAGATTCTAAAGTTGAGGTGAAAGTAGAGATAAAAGAGGAGGAGGATGATGAGGAAGGGGAGATGGAGGAATCTGTGAATCTAGAAGAACACAAATATCTGTACCAGGACCCCATGGTGGAGTCATCCTGCTACAGAAACCCCCCAGAGAGATGTCCCCGTCCTCTGTATTCCCGGGATTCTACACAGGTAGGTCGGAGCATCTAGAATATGGACTCATAGAGACAATCTGTGGATTTTATTTACAGTGTGTGATGGCAGAAGGTCTCTTTTATAACTTTTTGGTTTAGGATGAAGATCTGATAGATATAAAAGTTAAAGAAGAAGAAGAGACGTATGTGAGGGATGATCAGCAGTCTTCGGAGGAGGACGGAATAACGGGGACATTTATAGAGGAGGACACTCCTATAAAGATCATCACAGGTGGGTCCTTAACACTAAATCCATTCCTCCACCCATACTGCTCACTGATTGGTCCAGAGTAGGACAAGGACTGGAGAATATCAGCTTGTAATACCCTGGTAACTTCCCTGAGCAAGATGGCCACTGCGTCCAGGCACACAGAAGCATTGTACACCTCCAGGTCCTCCCTACACGTTTCGTCATCAGATGACGTTGTCAGGGGCGTGGTTAGACTATGTTCTGACTCTATAGATGAGATGGATATAGGCATCGGCTAAAAACCCGGGACTAGAAGCCGACCCCGCAACAGGGAAGCTTAGAGATCAACTATAAGTGCGTTCCACTCAGCAGTGTGTGTGTTTACTATCTTAGATAACCCTATATTATTGTGTTCATCAGGTATCTCTTTCTCTGATCTTCAGAGACAAAGCTGCCTGATGTGGGCGGCGGAGTCCTGGTTTAGGGGAACCAATCAGCTCATGTCTAGTAATAATCTTTGTATTTCTATTTTAGTAGATGAACGGGAGATGAGGAAAACCTCAGAGGATTGTCTCACTTTGTCTCCAGACTGTAAAGTAGAAGATGAGGACATCACACAGTATAGTCCAGGAGAAAACCCGACTACCTCAAATGTCCATCCGGCACCACACAGTGTAGATGGACCATCGTATTCCTCTTATCCTGAGGAACCTCAGACTGTGCGGGACGGTGCCGGACCATCGTATTCCCCTTATCCTGGGGAACTTCAGACTGTGCAGGACGGTAGCCCCCTTCCAACAGATAAAAGGTTTTCCTGTACTGAGTGTGGGAAGTGTTTTAAATTGCAAATTAGTCTTTATGAACATAAAAGATCTCACACGGGTGAGAAACCATATTCCTGTACTGAGTGCGGGAAGTGTTTCAGATTTAAATCGAGTTTTTATGAGCATAAAAGATCTCACACAGGTGAGAAGCCGTATCCCTGTTCTGAATGCGGAAAATGTTATTCAAGGATTTCACATCTTTACAGACATCAGAAAGATCACACAGGTGATAAGCCATATTCCTGTTCTGAGTGCGGGAAATTGTATGTACAAAAATCAGAACTAGTCATACATGAGAGGTCTCATACGGGGGAGAAGCCGTATTCCTGTCCTGAGTGTGGGAAAAGTTTTCCTGACAAGTCCGGTCTTTACAGACATCGGAGAGTGCATGTAGATGATAAGCCGTATTCCTGTCCTGAGTGCGGGAAATGTTTTTCAAGAATTTCAGATCTTTACAGACATCAGAAATTGCACACAGGTGAGAAGCCGCATTCTTGTTCCGAGTGTGGGAAGTGTTTTGTACAAAAATCACAGCTGGTCAGACATCAAAGTTCTCACACAGGGGAAAAACCATATTCTTGTTCTGAGTGCGGGAAATGTTTTTCAAGGAAGTCACATCTTTACAGACATCAGATATCCCACACAGGTGAGAAGCCGTATTCCTGTCCTGAGTGCGGGAAATGTTTTTCACAGAAGTCCAATCTTTACAGTCATCAGAGGTCACACACGGGGGAAAGGCCATTTTCCTGTACTGAGTGCGGGAAATGTTTTGTACAAAAATCAGAGCTTGTCAGACATCAAACATCTCACACGGGGGTAAAGCCGCATTCCTGTCCTGAGTGCGGGAAATGTTTTTCAAGGAAGTCACATCTTTACAGACATCAGAAAGTGCACATTAGGGAGAAGCCGTATTCTTGTCCTGAGTGAAGGAAATGTTCCTCACTGAAGTCCTGTCTTCCTATACATCAGGGGTCCCTCACAACCCTTGAGGTGTATTAGTGAGTGCGGGAAATGTCTTGTATATGAATGTTGCTGGACATGTGGCGAAGAAGCACACCCTGATATACACCTCAGATATACTCCATGGCTGATCTTCATCATGTAAGAAACAGTTGATAAGGAGATCAGAGATCACCAAAGACATGGATGAAGTGTTGTACCGTGTTGGCCATTGATAGCAGGAGAAAAATATAAATTTTATGTACATTTTGTGGTGAAAGAATTCACAAACACTTACAGGTCTGTTTTTTTTAATAAAAAATAGTTCAACAAATGTGAGCAGTGATGAATGTTGGTCGTGTTTCATTTCATACCCTGATTTCCCATAATCATTGGCTCCATCTAGTGGTCATAATTCAGTATTGCACAGTTTTTTTCTAATGGAGGTATTTTCTGAAAAAAATGCCTCATTTTGGCCACTGGATGGAGCTGACGATCATAGGAAATCAATCACTGTGTTAATTAAATTACAGGCCAGAATTTATTACGGCCTCGGAAAATGGTTGTCCCATTCGTCCAAAATATTTCAATATACTGCAGGAAACCTGCCCTGAATCACTAAACTGACACCAAGTTATAAACGAACAGTCGCAGTACACCCTATGCCTACACCCTACGTACTATCACTATATTCAGACACTGACACTCTACACCAGGGGTCCTCAAACTACGGCCCTCCAGCTGTTCAGGAACTACAATTCCCATCATGCTTAGTCATGTCTGTGAATGTCAGAGTTTTGCAATGCCTCATGGGATGTGTAGTTCCACAACAGCTGGAGGGCCGTAGTTTGAGGATCCCTGCTCTACACTAACACTTACACACTCACATACACGTGCGGCGCGGACGTGCCTCGTCATACGGCGGCGCCTTACAGAGGACATGTGGCGCGGACTAGAAAGACTGGACAGGACAGGAGGATATTTTTGGACGGACGGAAATAAAGCAGGGTGCGGACGGACCAACTAATCGATAATGAAAATCGTTGACAACAATTTTCATTATCGATAATATCGATTAATCGTTTGAGCCCTAGAACAAGGCCCGGTTCTATCGCTCGCCACTCCAATATCGCACTGGAAATAGCTGCTTTGGGAAGGAACATTTTATAGTGTGGGGTGGGTCTATAAACAATGAGCCATGATTGGGCACTGTCATCGTGACTTTCTCCAATCATGTCTCTGACAGTATTGTGTGCCCTGATTGGGCAAAGCCTTCACTGTTTCAGCCAATCAGGGCTTCCAATGCACTGTGCAGCTCGCATTGCATTGTGGGGCATTTGGTGGGCTGAAAAAACGGTTGAATGCCCTAACAATTCGGGTGTTCGCCGAATGGGCCAATAATATTATTATTTTACAGGATTTTTATAGCACTAACAGTTTATGCAGCGCTTTTCAATATAAAAGGGAGAAAATACAGTTATAATACAATAAAATACAAGAGGCTTAAGGGGGCCCTGCCCAGAAGAGCTTATGTAGCGCTTACCCCCGAAGGAGCCACTGGTTAGATTTGGGATCGGCGTATTTAAGTTACCTCTGTGATGGTGTCTAGGGGTGATGATAGTGATGAGAGCAGTGATAGAATGTCCAGACCGCTGGTTGGCGTTTTCAATGCTTTATTTCTGGTCCAACAGTCAACTCGAGGTAGATTGGTGAAAAAGAGTAACCTTGCAGATACAGGCTGTGGATAGTAGAAGCAATCCTGCCTCCAACGAATGTGTTTGTCTCCGGAGTGAGTATAGCGCCCCTGGACAGGTCCCTCTCACAGGCCTGGCAGCCAGAAAGTCGCTGAGAAGGAACAAGTCTCTGCCACCGACTTGGCTCTAATAGAATTTGGTTTAGTAAAGGGTCTCTGCTACAGGCCCAGTACTCAGGAACATGAACGTAGAGCAAATCCTCTCAGTCAATAATTAACCACTTGACCACAGAGCCTGTTTTTCAGATTCTAGAGAATAAAATGGCAGTCATTGCAATACTTTTTGTCACAACGTATTTGCGCAGCCGTCTTGCAAGCGCACTTTTTTTTAAAAAAAAATTAACTTTTTTGAATTAAAAAATAAGACAACACTAAATTTTGCCCAATTTTTTTATATATTGTGAAAGATAATGTTACGCCGAGTAAAATGATACCCGACATGTCACGCTTAAAAATTGTGCCCGCTCGTGGCATGGCGTCAAACTTTTACCCATAAAAATCTCGATAGGCGACGTTTAAAAAAATTCTACAGGTTGCATTTTTTGAGTTACAGAGGAGATTCAGGGCTAGAATTATTGCTCTCGCTCTAACGATCGCGGCGATACCTCACTTGTGTGGTTTGAACACTGTTTTCATATGCGGGCGTTACTCGCGTACGCGTCCGCTTCTGTGCGCGAGCTCGACGGGGCGCTTTAAAAAAAAATGTTTTTGTTTTCTTATTTATTTTATAATTTTTTACACTGAAATAAAAAATAAAATAAAAATTATCACTTTTATTCCTATTACAAGGAATGTAAACATCCCTTGTAATAGAAAAAATCATGACAGGTCCTCTCAGGCCGCGTACACACGAGGGGATATGTCCGCTGAAAGCGGTCCGATGGACCGTTTCAGCAGACATCTCCGCTCGTGTGTATGGGCTAGCGGACAGATTTCTCCACCCGACAGATTTCAAAGCATGCTTTGAAATCCATCCGGTGAAATCTGTCCGCCCGACATGTCTGCTGGTTAGTACACTTACCAGCAGACATGTCGTCCCCCACCGCCGCCGCCGAATGGATTCGGCGCATGCGCGGAAGTGTTTAACTTCCTGGTGCGGTGACGTGGCGGTGACGTGGCGGCGTCAACGTCACCGCGCTGTCCGGCGGCGGGGAATTTGATCCGATGGTGTGTACACGCCATCGGATCAAACTCCCGATCGGACATATCCGATGGAAATGGTCCGCGGACCGTTTTCATCGGATATGTCCGATCGTGTGTACGAGGCCTTAAATATGACATCTGGGGGTCAGATCTCATATTTAGACTCGCAAATGCAAAAAAAAAAAATGTTTCTTTAAGACGCTGGGCGGGACTGACGTTTTGACGTCACTTCAGCCCAGCAGAGCTATGGGGATGGGTGGGGGCGATGTTGCCCTCACTCACATCCCCACAATGACAGCCGAAGGACCCGATCGCCTCTGCCGCTACCGACGGCAAGCGGCGGAGAGTGGCGGGAGGGGCGGAGACCGCCGTTAGCATTGAGAGAACCGCCCACCGAAGAGATGGATATCTCGGTTGTGGCAGCAGCTGCTGCCACAACCGAGATATCCATCTTTAAAAACATGACGTATATTTACAGTGGCCCGTTGTCAAGTGGTTAAGGAGCCACCGACTGACAGTTTGCTGCATACAACCTGTCAGTGTCCGGTCACTCAGATCCCTGATGGTTTTGTCTGCGCCCTATTGGTTCACCTGCCTCCGGGTTCACCTCAGACCGACTCCCCACTGAACAGCACCCAGCTTGGGATCCTTTCCTCTTAAAGTGTGGGACCTAGTAAGTCACTAGGGCCCCTTGGCAATTTCAGTTTCTCCGAGCCATGAGGGCCCAGAGTTTGGAACTCCGCGTAGCACGGGCCCCGGCCAGGTAGGTCATAGTGGCGGGGCCCGCGATGTGCGCACACCCTGAAGGTGGGTGCCGCACCCGGAACCAGGAACCCGCAAAGAACCCGTCTGCCTGAACCCCTCTGGCGCCACCTGCTGCCCAGAGATGAGACCGCATCTCTGGAGCACAGAATGACCCACAGGACAATTCAGGGCTGACAGTAGCCCAAATTTACACAAATCAACCTGGGTGAGAGCATACAAGTCTCTCACCCCACTAAATTTACAATAGTGTCCCTTCTGAAAGTAAGGAGGCGCTACAATTATAATCTAATAGGGTGGGGCAGGTGGTACAAAAAGGTTGTAACTGGGGAATGAACTGATGGAAGTGGTAAAATATTAGTTGGAGATGTGATAGGCTTCCCTGAAGAGGTGATTTTTTAGGGTTTGCCTGAAGGTAGCAAGAGTAGGGGATAGCCGGACAGGTTGAGGTAGCGAGTTCCAGAGGATGGGAGAGGCTCTGGAGAAATCCTGGAGACGAGCATGGGAGGAGGATAGTCAATGTTCGGTCGGAACTCATGAATAGCCAATGTTTGGTCAGAACTCAGGCCGAACTGTTTGCCCAACACTAATGGGAAGTATGTAACGGCTTCTTGAACAGGCCACCTAGTAATGGTATTACCAGCCTGCAGCTAGGGGGAGCTCTAATGTTTAGCATGTGATCACAGGAGAGTGATTCCATCTAGCTCACATTATCCCTTTCACTGTCAAAGCAGTTTTTGCATTATTTTTGCACGCACATTAACATTTTGGGCCTGAAGATTAGTTACACCCCCAGCAGAGGCCCTGGAGAACAAAATGGGTGTAGTTCCAATTTTTAATGTCAGGTGAAATTAGCTAAACGGTTTGACAACGGTAAATGTGAGCAAGAAATATATATTTTAGGGTACACAAACACAATATGTTACCCAAAAAAGAAATAAAAAATTCAGGTAAAATATAAAACATGAGGTTGTGCCATGTAAATATCAAGCCTTAATATTAGGGTTGTCCCGATACCGATACCAGTATCGGTATCGGGACCGATACCGAGTATTTGCGGGAGTACTTGTACTCCCGCAAATACCCCCGATACCTAAATAGAATACTTCCCCCCCCCACCCCGCATCAGCCGCCACCGCATACCGCAAAACCCGTTTGCGGTATGCGTGTATAGACACTCCTCCTTGCTCGGGATTGGACGGATCTGTCCAATCCCGAGAAGGGGAGTGTCTATAAATGGCGCAGCGGGCATTACAAGTATTTAAACGAAAGCTTGTATTGCGCGCTGTAGTGCAGGGGGATTAACGCGGCAGCAGCGGCGGCATCATATCTACTACTAGGTATGGGGGACATGGCTGCAATATGGGGTACAAGACATGGCTGCATATGTGGGGGACATACATGGCTGCATATGTGGGGGACATGGCTGCATATGTGGGGGGACATGGCTGCATATGTGGGGGACATACATGGCTGCATATGTGGGGGACATACATGGCTGCATATGTGGGGGACATACATGGCTGCATATGTGGGGGACATGGCTGCATATGTGGGGGACATGGCTGCATATGTGGGGGACATGCATGGCTGCAATATATGAGGGAAAAGGCTGCATCTGTGGGGGACATACATGGCTGCATATGTGGGGGACATACATGGCTGCATATGTGGGGGACATGGCTGCAATATGTGGGGGACATGGCTGCAATATGTGGGGGTACATGGCTGCAATATGTGGGGGGACATGGCTGCATCTGTGGGGGACATGGCTGCAATATGTGGGGGACATACATGGCTGCAATATATGAGGGAAAAGGCTGCATCTGTGGGGGACATGCATGGCTGCAATATATGGGGGACATGGCTGCAATATGTGGGGGACATGCATGGCTGCAATATATGGGGGACATGGCTGCAATATGTGGGGGACATGGCTGCATCTGTGGGGGACATGGCTGCATATGTGGGGGACATGCATGGCTGCATCTGTGGGGGACAGGACATGGCTGCAATATATGTGGGGGAACATGGCTGCAATATGTGGGGGACATGGCTGCATTTGGGGACACATTTAAAAAAAGTATCGGTATTCGGTATCGGCGAGTACATGAAAAAAAGTATCGGTACTTGTACTCGGTCCTAAAAAAGTGGTATCGGGACAACCCTACTTAATATTAAGGCTTAATATGTCAAGCCTTAATAATGTGTGTGCCGGTGCAATGAAGACGAGCTTCAGTACCCAAATCTTGATTGTAGGAGGAAATTCAAACGCCTTTACAGGTCATCAGTTTAGGATTACCCGTGAATAATGGACCTAGAATTATTGCTCTGACTGTGGGGTGCATGGCCATATGTATTGTGTGTAACGTAATCAATATTTTCCTATGTAGGCACCTGCGATTTGTGCGTTATGTTCCTATCTGGGTGCTCAAAAATTAGTGTGTGGAGGTTTAGGTGATTGGGAGTAACTTCTATGTCTGTAATGCCCCGTACACACGATCGGAAATTCCGGCAAGAAAAGTCTGATGTGAGCTTTTGGTCAAAAATTCTGACTGTGTGTATGCTCCATCTGACTTGTGCTGTTGGATTTTTTGGCAACAAAAGATTGAGAGCTGATTGAACGGAAATTCCGTTCGCAGAATTCCGACTCGGAAACAATTCAACGCATGCTTGGAAGCATTGAACTTCATTTTCTCGGCTCGTCATAGTGTTGTACGTCACCGCGTTCTTGACGGTCGAAAGTTCAGAGAACTCTTGTGTGCAAGCCAAACTTGAGTGGAGTTCCGTCGGAGAAAAAACATCCAAGATTTTTCCGCCAGAAAATCAGATCGTGTGTACGTGGCATCAGACCCTCAATCCAAGCATCACAGGGAAAAGCATGCACACCCCCTATGAACCATACCAGGCCACATGCCCTCATTCTCCGTGACATTAATGATTCCTAAAGACTCAAAGGAACCAGTGACATCGGGATGCTACATACTGTGTATAGAGTCAGTAGCAATTCCACTTCTATATATGATTTTCAGCTCCCATTGAACAGCGGTTCGAACGGGCTAATGTTTTGGCGTTCATCCAAACATCCGAACAGCCATAGTTTGGTTCCAACCTAGGTTCAGACCGAGCCATCAGCTCATCCCTAGATTTTCACTAAGAAACAGAAGTTGTTCATTACCCAAAACCTTAGAAACCTTTGGAGGAACCCTGACTGAGAAAGTCTGGACAAGGTAGTAATATATTTCTATCCCCCTTGGTGGGAGTGGAGATGACCCATCTATAAGGATATACAGTACATACACACACAGCACAAGGCCGTGTTCACAATAAGAGACGTTTTTTCGGTCCTGCAGTTCCTCTAACCTCCACAAGATGGTGATCTCACATCTACCCAGACAGGAAGTGTCTCTATGGAAGGCAGGAAGTGATGTCAGCTACAGACAGGAAGTGATGTCAGCTATAGACTAAATTTTTAAAGTGATTGCGAATTAGAGAGAAGACATTGCTGGAAGAGGCAGCAGAGGAGGTAATAAGATCTTATTTTCTATTTACACCCAGTAACCCCCGTCATGTCCGTCCTCTTCCTCCATAGTCACTGTGACGTCTTTTATCTCCAGCAGACGATGATACACACATATATAGTGTGGAGACCTAGATTAACCCCCTCAGGGGCAGAACATTTCCCCGCTTACGGGGCCGGAACGTTTCCTTCATTTTGAAGATACATTCTAGTAATATGTTCCTCTAAACCAGTGGTTCTCAACCTAAGGGTCAAATGATGATTTGCCAGGGGTCACCAAATGTTGGCCTGTTTCTGAAGCCCACACCGCTCTCCCAGCCCTTTCTCGGCCGCTCAGCTGGGCTGTTCCTAGAGCCCGCGGCCGCCCACTCAGCCTCTTTCCAGCCGCCCATTCAGTTCACGGCATGGCTGGGGGGCAGAAACTAGAAGTCAGCTGACCGGTGAGGAAAGTGAAGTTGGAGGGGCTGAAGGAGTTCCTGTCTCCTGATTCCAGCATAGGTGTCACTGCTGCGAGACGCCACTGTAGTACGGGTTCCACGCTACGAAAATAATTTTACTGTTCGGGGACCCAACAAAATGTTATCAAGGGGTCACGACACTAGAAAGGTTGAGAACCACTGCTTTAAACAAACAGCACTGACAATAAATAGACAAGACAATGATCAACCTGACCATACATGGCCTACAAAGGGCAACTATTACACTACACGGGCAGCCAACACAATGGTGGAGTGTAGAGTTGCCACCTCATCCCTTTAAAACAAAACGCATATTAATTACACAGGTTCTGAGGCTAATTTAATGCAGGTAAAGCCCCAAGTGAGTTGAATTACCACCTTCATTAGCCACAGAACCTGTGTAATTCATATGTGTTCTGTTTTAAAGGGATGAGGTGGCAACTCTAGTGGAGTGCACAAGTCAGGAGTATGGAACATAGAGCCCCTTTCATTGCTGGTCAGGAGGAAGAAAACATTCCCCAGCCTGCAATGAAGAATATGTTCCGTCGTTGGGGTCAGAGAGAAGAAAATACTGAGGGTTCTGAGGGACGTAGAGGAACTTGGAGGCTTTGATGGACAATAGTTGACAGATTCTAGGGGCCCCTGAAGGGGTACTGGATTGGGTTGGCAGGCACTAGGGCTCTGAGAAGAGAGGAGGCTGTGGAGTTCAGGGAGACTCTAAGGAAGGAAGGAAGGGAGGCTCTTGATCTGTGATGGTCCTTCCACCTGAATTTACTGTTCAGACCTCCTTATGGAACACCTGCCAGAAAATTAAGGGAACCTTCACATACTTCCCACCTTACCGATCAAATAAAATCTTTCTGAATACCAAGTGGAATGTAAAGCTCCTTCACCCCTTAGTGGGCACAGGTTCTTTGAGGACGTCTGTATTGTGGCCCTGGGTCAGTACTGTGCATGGGGGGGGGGAGGGGAACAAACCAATACCTTCCCATGACCGAGGCTCTGGCAGTGCCCGGAGTTGGAATTCAGAGCACCAGGAACCCACTGCCCCTCTGCACAGTGTCCTTGGTACTACAGTATACTTTGAAACTAGGAGAGCTAAACTTTTTCCCCCTGCTGTCCTCCTACCCACATTGGGCTGCATTGGAGGAAAGAGAACAGAATCCTCCCCTGCAGATCTCTCCTTCACCAGCACCATCCTCCTGCTTTCCAATCCAAACCCTTCTCTTACTCCAAAGAGTGACGTCACTCCTGTCAATCAGCAGGCTGCCAACCATTGGAGCCTTTCAGCCGAGGTTCTGACAATTATCATGATTAGCCGGCAAATCCAGCCCAAAGTCAGGAGGTTCCCCTTCCTGGACATCACGATAACCCTACATTGACCTCACAGCACTGCATCAGAGCAAAACAAGAAGACAGAAGAAGGCTTGCATTTTCTTATTCCTTATCTGCAGATATTAAACTAATCAAGTTCAGAAATAAAACAAACCCAACAGAAAAAACAAAAACAATTTCTGATCCGGATGACCAAGAGGCTCCCGGGGCTTCAAAAATGTAGAAAACAAAATAGTATAAATTAAATATGCTTCTATGGGGGTAGTAGTCCTTAAATATCCAGCAACCCTCCTATTACCCTCCTTACATCCGATTATTGTGTGACCAATACCATTCAAATAATTCATACTTTCCCTTACCAAAGTTATCTGTCTACAAGGAGATCTGTATAGATCGAATGACTGCACAAATGAGGATGGAGGATGACCGGAGTCAAATGACTGAGAAGATACTAAACCTCACCCTTGAGATCATCTACCTGCTGACCGGAGAGGTGAGGAGGATTCTGGGAGGTCACATGACAACACTCTTATCTCTATTAATAATACACAGACCTGACCGGAGAGGTGGGGAGGATTCTGGAAGGTCACATGACATCACTCTTATCTCTATTAATAATACAGACCTGACCGGAGAGGTGAGGAGGATTCTGGGAGGTCACATGACATCACTCTTATCTCTATTAATAAAACACAGACCTGACCGGAGAGGTGAGGAGAATTCTGGGAGGTCACATGACATCACTCTTATTTCTAGTAATAAAACACAGACCTGACCGGAGAGGTGAGGAGGATTCTGGGAGGTCACATGACATCACTCTTATCTCTATTAATAATACACAGACCTGACCGGAGAGGTGAGATGGATTCTGGGAGGTCACATGACATCACTCTTATCTCTAGTAATAAAACACAGACCTGACCGGAGAGGTGAGGAGGATTCTGGGAGGTCACATGACATCACTCTTATCTCTATTAATAAAACACAGGCCTGACCGGAGAGGTGAGGAGGATTCTGGGATTCTAACATGATATTCCTATTGGTTCCCCAATACAGAGATTTCCTCTTGTGAAGTCAGGTGATCACATGACCATCACAGTGCCTCCATGTGACTCCCTAAAACCTGAGAGACACAACATGGAGAAGATTCTAGAATTCACCAAGAAGATGATGGAGCTGCTGACAGGAGAGGTGAGGAGGATTCTGGGAATTCTGGGACATTATCCAGTAACAGACAAGGGGTGTGTCTGGATGGTGACTGTATCATTGTGTGTGTCAGGTTCCTATAAGGTGTCAGGATGTCACTGTCTATTTCTCCATGGAGGAGTGGGAGTATTTAGAAGGACACAAGGATCTCTACAAGGACGTCATGATGGAGAATCAGTCGACTTCAAGTTTTGTGAAGAATGTAAGGAAGGAATTTCCCCGGAATGAGAAGATATTGAACCTCACCCTGGAGATCCTCAGCCTGCTGACTAGAGAGGTGAGTGTAATGAAGGGGTTAAATATTATCCATGGGTAACATCAATTGTGGGTCAGTGAGTCTTACTAGTAAAACATTATAGACTCTATTATATGTAGCGCTCACCCCCGAAGGTCCCAGACCTCCACCTGGTCTGGGCCTGTGTTAGGCAGAGTGAACCCACATAGTCCTCTTCAAAAGCCTCTGTCCTGGTTGGGTCTGTCAGAAATGTCACACTATTATAGCTGCAGTCACACATGAAAATCCCAAATCAGGTCCTACTCACAATATCCCAGGAGCTAACCAACAAATAGCTTCCTCTGGGAGGTCCTTAGTGAGAGAAATAAAGATCTTTCTCCAGACAAGGACTTCAGAATGGCAACTTCCAGCAAATAATCCTTTATAAGTCTTGCCCGGGCCCTCAGCCCAGCTCCTGTTGAGGCCCAGAATGTAGCAAAAGTCCTCTTTCGACAATCCTCTCCAGGCCCTCAGCCCAGCTCCTTCTGAGGCCCAGACCGCAGTTTCTTGTTTCAATCTCTCATTGGCAGCAGACCCAGGAGATCTGAAAACCTCCCTGAAGAGGAAAGAAACCCCTTGCAAGGTCTCTCAAAACTTTATCACCTCCCCAGACACCTTCTGGGTACCTCCTTCCAAAGACTGGCATGATAAATATTCCTACAGGTCATTTGAATTTCCTTGCCCTATACTCTTGTAAACTTCTGGTGGGGGGAATCATACATTCAGCTGAGGAAACCCTGACCAGACAAAAGCAATAGACCACTCAGGGCCGATCCTAGGGTCACAGGCACCTGGGTGCAGAAATATTTCTGGCACCCTCACATGGGTGTGGTCATTTTACTGACTGCTCCCCTTTACATCTCATTATACATCACATCTGTAGATGCACCAAGTGCAGGAATGGGCAGGGCCTATATATCCTATGCAATCTATCATGCCATAAAACATCTAGAGCAGGGGCAGCCCAGAGCATGTGTAAAGAGATGCTGGGGGTGCCAGCACACAGCACACTGAGCACTGTAACTCACCTCGATTCTCTCTTTGTGCAGCCCAAGATAGAGATGGGAGGGGGAGGCATTCCAACTGGAGTTGGTGGAGACAGTGCGGGATCCAAGACTCCCAGTGTTAGGAATTCATTCCTGCACATCAGCACTCAGCAGCCACTGAAAACTAGAACTCTCATGTCAGGAAGAGGAGTGGACCCTCCCCCGAGCACTGCCAGGCTGGACGGGCTGCCCTATGCTCACACATCAGTTCTGGACGGACACACACCTATGCTCAGAACACTAGTTCTGGATGGACACAAACAAGGAGAGGAGGAGGGAGGGGAGAACTCTGGGACTTTGGCGTCCCCACCACTGCAGGCGCCTGGGTGCAATACACCCTGCCTAGGATCGGCCCTGAGACCACTGATCCACTCAGCACACTGAATCCGAAAACAAAATTTTGCCTGACAGCCTAACTAGAGGAGGGCACTACATCCACCCCTCCCGCCCCTCCAAAAATATGACTATGTCTTCATAGGCCAGGTAACCATAAAATCTTGCTCCCAAGGGCAGAGTGTCCTGTTATGCCGCATACACACGATCGGATTTTTGAATGTTTTTTCCGACAGAATCCCGCTCAAGCTTGGCTTGTATACACAAGTTCACACAAAAGTTCATTTCATCCGTCAAGAATGCGGTGACATACAACACTACGACGAGCCGAGAAAATTAAGTTCAATACTTCCGAGCATGCGTCGGAATTTTGTGCGTCGGAATTTCCCATAGGAATTTTTTCTGTCGGAAAATTTGAGAACCAGCTCTCAATCTTTTGTTGGTGGAAATTCCGACAGTAAACGTCCAATGGAGCCTACACACAGTCGGAATTTCCATTCAAAAGCTCACATCGGACTTTTGCTGTCGGAATTTCCGATTGTGTGTATGCGGCATTACAATAGTTGGTCGGGGAGAGTGAAGAAAGACAACTCGGCACAATAAGGCCAAAAACAAGATTGGTCGGATGGCTTAACTATAGGAGGGCACTATGTACATTACTTCTAAAAGGAGCTATACATCTGACCACATTGTAATCATATCATTGGTTGAAGAATTGTCTGTCCTTTAATGAATTGATGAAATTCTGGCCAATCCCTGAAGATTAAATCTAGAACTGACCATAGAGGTGTGGGATTATGGGAGAGTGATATTTATCTTTCCATAACACAGAACTGTACGGTAGTAATGAAGGAATCTATGGAAAATTACTCAAGAAGGAGATCTCATACTATGACCACAAGATCCTCCAGAATCCAGAACCCCATCACCATCCCCCCACCTCCATCCCTGATCCCTACAAGACGCAACACACAGAAGATTCTAGAAGTCACCAAGAAGATGATGGAGCTGCTGACAGGAGAGGTGAGGAGGATTCTGGGACATTATCCAGTAACAGACAAGGGGTGTGTCTGGATGGTGACTGTATCATTGTGTGTGTCAGGTTCCTATAAGGTGTCAGGATGTCACTGTCTATTTCTCCATGGAGGAGTGGGAGTATTTAGAAGGACACAAGGATCTCTACAAGGACGTCATGATGGAGAATCAGCCGCCCCTCACATCACCGGGTAAGAGGAGACTTTATTGTAAAGGAGAGAGCAGTACGGAGGCTCCACCTAGATCCTCCATCATCTGATAAACACATAGAAACAATGGATTCAGTCATAACTGCTAGAAAATTACTTAGAACACCCAAAAAGTTATGTTTTTTTATTGAGCTGAGGCCCTAGAGAATAAAATGGTGGGTGTTGCCATTATTTATGTTGCACGATAGGCATGGTCCTGATGTTCAAGTCAAACGTAAGTTCAGCTAATATGGAACATTATGGGACGTTCATAGCAAATTTAAGCACTGAGGAATGCACCATAATGCACTGCGAGATCCCCCCCCAGAGTCCCTACCAGGGCCTTCTGGTCTGGTATAGATTTTAAGGGGAACTCAATGCCAATATTTGAAAAAAAAAAAAAAACACAGCGTGGGGTCCACCCCAAAATCCATACCAGACCCTTATCCAAGCAAGCGGCCTGGGAGGCCAGGATATGGGAGGGAGCAAGCAAGCGAGCATCCCTTCTGAACCATACGAAGCTGCTTGCCCTCAACAGGTAGAGGGTGCTTTCGGTCCCCCCAAAGCACCTTGTCCCCATGTTTATGGGGACAAGGGCCTCATCCCCACAACCCTGGCCTGGTGGTTGTGGGGATCTGTGGGTGGGAGGCTTATCGGAATCTGGAAGCCCTCTTTAACAAGGGGCCCCCCTAGATTCCACCCTCCCCTATGTGAATGGGTAGGGGGTTACATCGTACCCCTACCCATTCAACAAAAAAAGGGTCAAAAAGTGAAAACCACAATCGTCAGTTTTTGACAATTTCCTTTATTTAAAAAAAAATAAAGTGTCCTGCGATGTCCATCCATCTTCAATCACGCCACCTGATGGACCAGAGAAATACAAAAATTAAAAAAGATGCTCTGCCTCTATAGGAGTGACAGCTGTTATGTAGGCATGGGTGGGGCCCTCCGGTGATATAACCAAGTAACCCCGCCCCTTCTGATGTCATGTGCCGGGCTGGGTCATCTGATTACATTAGTGGGTGGCCACGCCCTTGCCTATATAATAGCTGTCATCGAGGTGGATTATTTTAGTTTATTTTTATATTTTTCTTTTCCGTCGGGCAGCGTGATTGAAGATGGGTGCCCTCCCCATGTTGAGGGCATGTGGCCAGTTTATGGTTCAGGAGGGGGGCCGCTTGCTCGCCTCCACCCCTTTAATGGCCTGCCAGGCTGCTTGCTCAGATAAGGGTCTGGTATTGAGTTTGAGGGACCCCACTGCATTTTTTTTTGGCATGGAGTTCCCATTAAAATCCTTACCAAACCCAAAGGGCCTGGTATGGACTGGTTTGCGCAAAAGTTATGGGGTCTACAAAATAGGGGATAGATTTATGACATTTTTATAAACAAAATTATTCTACTAGTAATGGCGGTGATCAGTGATTTTTATCGTGACATTATGGCGGACACATCGGACACTTTTTTTGGACCATTGTAATTTTTACAGCGATCAGTGCTATAGAAATGCACTGATTACTGTGAAAACGACACTGACGGTGACGGGTTAACCTATAGGGGGTGCTGAAGTGTTTCCTAGAGAGTAATTACTACTGTGTGGGGGCGTGGCTTGGCGCGTGACGTCACTGATTGTCGTTCCCTACAACAGGGGAACAGACGATCAGTGGCACTCACACTAGGAAGAACGGGGAGAGGTTTGTTTACACTTACCTCTTCCGGGTCTTCAGCTCTGTGACCCGGTCCACGGGTCCTGCGGGCGCGGTCATGGAGCTCAGGACCGGCGACCCACGGCTGGGCTCTTAAAGGGCAACGTACCTGTACGTGATTGTGCCCAGCTGTGACAATCGTATATCGGTGTGAGGCGGTCCACAAGTGGTTAAAGGAATATTTCATTTTTACTGTTTCACTTTAAGCATTATTAAAATCACTGCTCCCGAAAAAACTGCAATTTAAAAAAAAAAAAAATCCATAAATACATGTCCCCTGGGGCAGGACCCGGGCCCCCAAACACTTTTTATGGCAATAACTTTCATGTTAACCGTTAACTGATTTTTCATGTTCGTGTCCCATAGACTTTAATAGGGTTCGCACAAATTTTTTGCCTGTTCTCATATTCTAGTGAGAGCCAAACCGGGTGGTGTTCGGCTCAACCCAATGCACCGTATTTGTGCAGTGCAAATTATTTGGGGAAAAATGCAGTTTATTGAATTTTAGTGCGTACAACCACAGTGATAATATTGTGATAACATCCTCCAACTTTGGAACCTTAAACAGAAAGTGATAATGAGGGGAGGAGTCAGTAACCCAATGATGATGGTCTTCATGATCAGTCCAGTCCTTATCTTGGTTGTTCTCCCTCCCATCCTCACTCTCTGACCTCCTCACTCTCTGACCTCTGGTGGGGCTCAGCCCCGCTGTTATTCATGACTAAATCATGGACTAAATAAAGAAGTGCAGGACTTCTTGTGTTGGGAAGATGGCAATGAGTGATAGAGGGGGAGGGGACACTCATCCTATAATCCCCTCATCACTGTCACTCCTATAAAAGACAGTTCTCGTTGTTTCCTCACTCTCTGACTAAGGTCCATGAATAAAGAAATGATCTGGTAGGAGATCAGAGGACCCATTTACTAGTTACCTCAAAGGCACCCCATCCATTCATAATCCAACCTTGCTACACCCTTGTCTATCTAGTCTAGTGCCACCTAGTGACAGAAAATAAAGGGTACAGCAATCCAAAGTTTGAGAGGAATCGGTAGATCTCCTAACAATAAGCAAGGATAACTACCACCTGGGAAACTTTATTAGCCACCCTTCCTAAACACCAGGGTGCTACATGTTCATTACATACTCCTGACCCCTGCACTATATACTCTATGTTGTACATGACATACTCCTGACCCTCGTCCTATAATCCCCTCATCACTGTCACTCCTATAAAAGACAGTTCTCGTTGTTTCCTCACTCTGTGACTAAGGTCCATGAATAAAGAAATGATCTGGTAGGAGATCAGAGGACCCATTTACTAGTTACCTTGAGGGGGGAATTGTAAGATCCTCAGAGACAAAGCTTCCTGATATGGGCGGAGTCCTGGTTTAGGGGAACCAATCAGCTCATGTCTAGTAATAATCTTTGTATTTCTATTTTAGTAGATGGACGGGACATCACACAGTATAGTCCAGGAGAAAACCCGACTACCTCAAATGTCCATCCGGCACCACACAGTGTAGATGGACCATCGTATTCCTCTTATCCTGAGGAACCTCAGACTGTGCGGGACGGTGCCGGACCATCGTATTCCTCTTATCATGGGGAACCTCAGACTGTGCGGGACGGTGCCGGACCATCGTATTCCTCTTATCCTGAGGAACCTCAGACTGTGCGGGACGGTGCCGGACCATCGTATTCCTCATATCCTGAGGAACCTCAGACTGTGCGGGATGGTGCCGGACCATCGTATTCCTCTTATCCTGAGGAACCTCAGACTGTGCGGGACAATGTCGTCCTTCCAACAGATAAGAGGTTTTCCTGTACTGAGTGCGGGAAGTGTTTCCGTTTTAAATCCCGTCTCAATGTGCATAAAAGATCTCACACAGGTGAGAAGACACATTCTTGTTCTGATTGCGGGAAATTGTTTGTACAAAAATCAGAACTTGTCACACATCGGAGATCGCACACGAGTGAGAAGCCGTTTCCATGTCCTGAGTGCGGGAAATGTTTTTCACACAAGTACGGTCTTTTCAGACATCAGAGAGTGCATGCAGATGATAAGCCCCATTCCTGTCCTGAGTGCGGGAAATGTTTTTCAAGGATTTCAGATCTTTACAGACATCGGAGATTGCACACAGGTGATAAGCCGCATTCCTGTTCTGAGTGCGGGAAATGTTATGTGCACAAATCACAGCTTGTCAGACATCACAGTACTCACACGGGGGAAAAGCCGTATTCTTGTTCTGAGTGCGGAAAAAGTTTTTTAAGGAAGTCGCATCTTTGCAGACATCAGAGATTGCACACAGGAGAGAAGCCATTTCCCTGTCCTGAATGCGGGAAATGTTTTTCACAGAAGTCCAATCTTTACAGTCATCAGAGATCGCACACAGGGGAGAAACCGTATTCCTGCTCTGAGTGCGGGAAATGTTTTGTACAAAAATCAGAACTTGTCAGACATCATAAACTGCACACGGGTGAGAAGCCGTTTTCTTGTTCTGAGTGCGGGAAATCTTTTCCAACCGAGTCACATCTTTGCAGACATCAGAAATTGCACACAGGTGAGAAACCATATTCCTGTCCTGAGTGCGGGAAATGTTTTTCACAGAAGTCCAATCTTAACACACACCAGAGAGTGCACACGGGGGAGAAGCCCCTTTCTTGTCCTGAGTGAGGGAATTGTTCCTCACTGAAGTCCTGCCTTCCTATACATCAGGGGTCCCACACAACCCTCGAGGTGTATTAGTGAGTGTGGGAAATGTCTTGTATATGAATGTTGCTGGACATGTGGGGAAGAAGCACACCCTGATATACACCTCAGATATACTCCATGGCTGATCTTTATCATGTAAGAAACACTTCATAAGGAGATCAGAGATCACCAAAGACATGGATGAAGTGTTGTACCGTGTTGCCCATTGATAGCAGGAGAAAAATAAAAATGGAGTCCTTACCTCTCATTGGCTGAGTACATTTTGTGGTGGAAGATTTCACAAACACTTAGAGGTCTGTTTAAAAAAAAAAAAAAATAGATCAACAAATGTGACGCATTTACTGATCCATGATGAATATCGATTGCCGATTTCGATTGTGTTTCATTTCATACAATAATTTCCTATGATCATTGGCTCCACCTAGTGGTCATAATGCTGTATTGCTCTATTTTTTCCTGGTGGAGGTATTTTAGGAAAAATACCTCATTATGGCCACTAGATGGAGTTGATGATCACTTGAAATCACTGTGTTAAAGGGGTGTTCCAGCCAAAAGTTTTGTTTATTAAAAGTCAGCAGCTACAAAAAAGTGTATCTGGGGGCTCTCCCCCCCCTCCCCGTCCGGCGTCTTCATTTCTACTGTGGGCACCCGGCCGTGACAGCCTTCGGCTTCATGGCCGGGCACCCACTGCGCATGCGCGAGCCGCACTGCGCATGCGCGAGCCGCACTGCGCATGTGCGCGCGAGTCGCCGCTGATTGGACAGGTGATTGTCTAGGACCCGTCACGTGTCCTAGACGATCGCCTAGGGGAGGGGCTGCAGTAAGGCGATTAAGCTTAATCGCCTTACCAGCCCTCGGCGGAAGGAGGAAGTGGGACAGGAAGTCCCACTCCTCCTGAAGCCCCCACTCCCCCCCCCCCAAAAAAAATTACATGCCAAATGTGGCATGTAAGGGGGTGAGGAGTGGGTTAAGCGGAAGTTCAAATTTCGGGTGGAACTCCGCTTTAAATAAGTTACCATCAGAATTTATCACGGCTCGGAAAATGGTTGTCCCGTTCAAACAAAAAATTTTTTTGTAAGCAAACCCCTTTGTTTACTAGGTCAGGCATGGTTTCCTACAAATAGTATTTTACATTTTATTTGTTGGATGAGCAGAAGCCAGTGGAAAGATTGGCAGAAAAAGGTGGAGGACATGGAATGGAGGCCATTGGAGGGATTGGCAGAGAGTGGTGGAAAACCCTGCATGAAAGCCAATGGAGGGATTGGCAAAGATGGGTCAAGGACACTGAATGGAGGCCAGTTGAGGGATTGGCTGAGAGGGGTGGAAGACACTGAATGGAGGCCAATGGAGGGAGTGGCAGAGAGGGGCGAAGGGCACTGAATGGAAGCCAATGGAGGGATTGGCAGAGAGGGGCGAAGGGCACTGAATGGAAGCCAATGGAGGGATTGGCAGAGAGGGGCGAAGGGCACTGAATGGAAGCCAATGAAGGGATTGGCAGAGAGGGGCGAAGGGCACTGAATGGAAGCCAATGGAGGGATTGGCAGAGAGGGGTGGAGGACACTGAGTGGAGGTATTGGCAGAGACGGGTGGAGGACACTTAATGGAAGCCACAGGAGGGATTGGCAGAGAGGGGTGAAGGGCACTGATTGCAAGCCAATGGAGGGATTGACAGAGAGGGGTAGAGGACACTGAATGGAAGCCAATGGAGGGATTGGCAGAGAGGGGTGGAGGACACTGAATGGAAGCCAATGGAGGGATTGGCAGAGAGGGGTGGAGGACACTGGATGGAAGCCAATGGAGGGATTGGCAGAGAGGGGTGGAGGACACTGAGTGGAGGTATTGGCAGAGACGGGTGGAGGACACTTAATGGAAGCCACAGGAGGGATTGGCAGAGAGGGGTGAAGGGCACTGATTGCAAGCCAATGGAGGGATTGACAGAGAGGGGTAGAGGACACTGAATGGAAGCCAATGGAGGGATTGGCAGAGAGGGGTGGAGGACACTGAATGGAAGCCAATGGAGGGATTGGCAGAGAGGGGTGGAGGACACTGGATGGAAGCCAATGGAGGGATTGGCAGAGAGGGGTGGAGGACACTGAATGGAAGCCAATGGAGGGATTGGCAGAGAGGGGTGGAGGACACTGAATGGAAGCCAATGGAGGGATTGGCAAAGAGGGGTGGAGGACACTAAATGAAGGCCAGTGGAGGGATTGGCAGAGACGGGTGGAGGACACTGAATGGAAGCCAGTGGAGGGATTGGCAGAGAGGGGTGGAGGACACTGAGTGGAGGTATTGGCAGAGACGGGTGGAGGACACTTAATGGAAGCCACAGGAGGGATTGGCAGAGAGGGGTGAAGGGCACTGATTGCAAGCCAATGGAGGGATTGACAGAGAGGGGTAGAGGACACTGAATGGAAGCCAATGGAGGGATTGGCAGAGAGGGGTGGAGGACACTGAATGGAAGCCAATGGAGGGATTGGCAGAGAGGGGTGGAGGACACTGGATGGAAGCCAATGGAGGGATTGGCAGAGAGGGGTGGAGGACACTGAGTGGAGGTATTGGCAGAGACGGGTGGAGGACACTTAATGGAAGCCACAGGAGGGATTGGCAGAGAGGGGTGAAGGGCACTGATTGCAAGCCAATGGAGGGATTGACAGAGAGGGGTAGAGGACACTGAATGGAAGCCAATGGAGGGATTGGCAGAGAGGGGTGGAGGACACTGAATGGAAGCCAATGGAGGGATTGGCAGAGAGGGGTGGAGGACACTGGATGGAAGCCAATGGAGGGATTGGCAGAGAGGGGTGGAGGACACTGAATGGAAGCCAATGGAGGGATTGGCAGAGAGGGGTGGAGGACACTGAATGGAAGCCAATGGAGGGATTGGCAAAGAGGGGTGGAGGACACTAAATGAAGGCCAGTGGAGGGATTGGCAGAGACGGGTGGAGGACACTGAATGGAAGCCAGTGGAGGGATTGGCAAAGAGGGGTGGAGGACACTGAATGGAAGCCAGTGGAGAGATTGGGAGAGAGCAGTGTTGAGCGGAATACGCCAAATTCGATTTCGCGATATTTCACAAATATATAGAAGAATATTCGTGAAATATTCGTTAATATCGAATATTCGTGATATTTTATCCCAAAAATTTTTTTGCGAAATTTCGCTAATGCGAATGCGAAATTCATTGCGAAATTCTCGTCCGCGAATGCGCGCGAACAACACGCGAAAACAGAGATCATTTCCTGGATTACTAAACTAATATGCACTAAACACTAACTCTACTTACACAAACTTATATGACTAAACTAAAGCTATTTTTTTTTTTTTTTTTTATACACAAAACACAGAAGGGCAGAGAAAGTATTCGCGAATATTCGTAATACGAATATTTGCATTGCGAATATTCGGCAACATAAAAGGATCACCTCAGCTACTCGGCCCAGGGTCTCTAATCATACCAGCAATGCTTTTAGACGTCGATGGAGATCACTAGGATGTGATCTGTTTTAAAAATAAATTTGAAAAAATACGAATATTCGCAATAGCGAATATTCACCGCGATATTCGAGTTATTCGCGAATACTTGAATATGCAATATTCGTAACGAATATTCGCAATGCGAATATTCATGAGCAACACTAGGAGAGAGGGGTGGAGGACACTGAATGGAAGCCAGTGGAGGGATTGGCAGAGAGGGGTGGAGGACACTAAATGGAAGCCAGTGGAGGGATATGGCAGAGAGGGGTGGAGGACACGTAATGGAAGCCAGTGCAGGGATTGGCAGAGAGAGGTGGAGGACACTAACTGGAGGCCAGTGGAGGGATTGGCAGAGAGGGGCGAAGGACACGTAATGGAAGCCAGTGGAGGGATTGGCAGAGAGAGGTGGAGGACACTAACTGGAGGCCAGTGGAGGGATTGGCAGAGAGGGGCGAAGGACACGTAATGGAAGCCAGTGGAGGGATTGGCAGAGAGAGGTGGAGGACACTAACTGGAGGCCAGTGGAGGGATTGGCAGAGAGGGGCGAAGAACACGTAATGGAAGCCAGTGGAGGGATTGGCAGAGAGAGGTGGAGGACACTAAATGGAAGCCAGTGGAGGGATATGGCAGAGAGGGGTGGAGGACACGTAATGGAAGCCAGTGCAGGGATTGGCAGAGAGAGGTGGAGGACACTAACTGGAGGCCAGTGGAGGGATTGGCAGAGAGAGGTGGAGGACACTAACTGGAGGCCAGTGGAGGGATTGGCAGAGAGAGGTGGAGGACACTAACTGGAGGCCAGTGGAGGGATTGGCAGAGAGAGGTGGAGGACACTAACTGGAGGCCAGTGGAGGGATTGGCAGAGAGAGGTGGAGGACACTAACTGGAGGCCAGTGGAGGGATTGGCAGAGAGAGGTGGAGGACACTAACTGGAGGCCAGTGGAGGGATTGGCAGAGAGAGGTGGAGGACATGTGGTGGAGGGATTGGCAGAGAGGGGTGGAGGATACAGAACGGTTGGTAAGGTGAATGAGTCTGGCAGCAGCATTCATGATGGACTGAAGAGACTATGTAGAGGTAATCCAATGAGGAGGGAGTTGCAGTAGTCGAGGCGAGAGAAGACCAGGGAGTGAATTAGGAGCTTTGTGGTTTCATTGGGTAAAAAGGGGCGTATTCTGGAGATGTTGTGGAGGTTGAGGCCGCGTCATATGGAAAGTGATTGGATGTGGTCCAAGCTGTGTGTCTAAAACTCCTCAGAACCAATCAGATTAATTTTAAAAACAAAACACTGCCCTGGATTTGTTTGTTTTTGTTCTGTGTCTTCTGTACTTCACAGAAACATGAAACCAGTTTAAAAACGAAAGAGAAACTAGAGGCACATTATATGATTGATTTTTATATATTTTTAATCATTTTTAAAAGGAATTAGTTAACTTTTATGTCTCTATACCCTGTAAACAGTCATTTCAGCAAAAAAAATGTTTTCCTTTAGTGACCCTTTAAGCGGGCCCTCAGATACCGTCCCCTTCACATGAGTATGGATGGGGTACTCATTCATGCCATAGAGAGCATGGGTCTTCAAACTACGGCCCTCCAGATGTTTAAGAACTACAATTCCCATCATGCCTAGTCATGTCTGTGAATGTCAGAGTTTTACAATGCCTCATGGGATGTGTAGTTCTGCAACAGCTGGAGGGCCATAGTTTGAGGATCCCTGCCATAGAGATACAACCATAGAGATACAACATCGAAACGACCACGCAATTGTCAATTAAAGCGACGCAGTGCCGTATCGCAGAAAATGGCCCGGTCAGGAAGCGTGTCAATTCTTCTGGGGCTGAAGTGTTTAAAAAAAATCCTCAAAAATTTTAAATCCGATGTCGGTCACGTTGCCAGCAATTTGCCCACTCACCCAAGAAAAACTAACTACGAGACGTTTCTCGGGCTGCAGTTCCTCTTGAGCTTCACAAGATGGTGATCTCAATTTTACCCAGACAGGAAGTCTCTATGGAAGACAGGAAGTGATGTCAGGTATAAATAGGAAGTTCCGGGTGAGAGGTGAGTTAGGAGGAAGTAGAGAGGAGACATTGCTGGAGTTGGCAGGAGAGGAGGTAATAAGATCTTATCTTCTATTTACACCCAGTAACCCCCGTCATGTCCGTCCTCTTCCTCCATAGTCACTGTGACGTCTTTTATCTCCAGCAGATGACGATACACACATATATAGTGTGGAAACCTAGATTAACCCCTTCAGGTTCAGAACCTTTTTTCCCCACTTACGAGGCCGGGACATTTCCTTTCATTCTATAAATTCTAGTAATGTGTTCCTCTATACAAACAATAGACAAGACAATGACCATACATGGCCTACAAAGTGCAATTATTACACCACACAGGCAGCCAATGGGCAATCATTACAATATGCAGCCAACACAATGATGGAGTGCCGGGGCTTCCTGCTGGTCAGGAGGAAGAAAACATTCTTCAGCCTGCTATGAAGAATATGTTCCATTATTTGTGTCAGAGGGGGGACAATACTGAGGGTTTGAGGGAAGTAGAGGAACTGAAAAGCCTCTAAATTGGTACTATGGCTGCAGTGTTCTGGGGCCCCCACGGGGTAGTGGAGTTGAAGGGATCTGGGCCCCTGAAAGGATTGGTGGGCAGCAGGTCTTTAAAGGGGTGACATTATAGGGCTTAGGGGAATTCTAAGGTAGGGAGGGGGGCTCTTGATGTATGATGGTCCTTCCCTGTTAATTTACTGTTCCAGCCTCCTTACAGAACTCCTGCAAGGAAAATAAGGCAACCTTCACCTTCATACCATCTCGCTGGTCAAGTAATATATTACAGGTAACCAAGTGGAATGAAGAAAGGAAGTCCTTCGTCCCATGGAGGTCTGTTTGGGCAGGGGCTCAGTGCACATTGCTGGAATACAGAGCTCCAGGAACCAACTGCGACTCTGTACAATCCTATCCACCCTGGGCTGTCATTGGAGAGAAGAGCACAGACTCCTCCCCCACTCTAAACAGTCCAAAATAAAAAGGTAAGATGGGGGCAGTGGTTCTTAAATGTAAAACAACCCTCCTATAACCCCTCCCCCCCTCACACCCTACTATTGTGTGACCAATACCATCCAAATAATTCTTACTTTCATTTCCCAAAGATATCCGTCTACAAGGAGACCTGTATAGATCAAATGATGCGACGAATGAGGAAGGAGGAGGACCGGAGTCACATTATGGAGAAGATACTAAACCTCACCCTGGAGATCATCTACCTGCTGACCGGAGAGGTGAGGAGGATTCTGCGAGGTCACATGACATCACTCTTATCTCTATTAATAATACAGACCTGACCTGAGAGGTGAGGAGGATTCTGGGAGGTCACATGACATCACTCTTATCTCTATTAATAATACAGACCTGACCGGAGAGGTGAGGAGGATTCTGGGAGGTCACATGACATCACTCTTATCTCTATTAATAAAACACAGACCTGACCGGAGAGGTGAGGGGGATTCTGGGAGGTCACATGACATCACTCTTATCTCTATTAATAAAACACAGACCTGACCAGAGAGGTGAGAAGGCTTCTGGGAGTCTAACATGATATTCCTATTGATTCTCCAATACAGAGATTTCCTCTTGTGAAGTCAGGTGATCATATGACCATCACAGTGCCTCCATGTGACTCCCTAAAACCTGAGAGACACAACATGGAGAACATTCTAGAAGTCAACAAGAAGATGATGGAGCTGCTGACAGGAGAGGTGAGCGTTGCCGGGAATTCTGGGACATTATCCAGTAACAGACAAGGGGTGTGTCTGGATGGTGACTGTATCATTGTGTGTGTCAGGTTCCTATAAGGTGTCAGGATGTCACTGTCTATTTCTCCATGGAGGAGTGGGAGTATTTAGAAGGACACAAGGATCTCTACAAGGACGTCATGATGGAGAATCAGCCGCCCCTCACATCACCGGGTAAGAGGAGACTTTATTGTAAAGGAGAGAGCAGTACGGAGGCTCCACCTAGATCCCCCATCATCTGATAAACACATAGAAACAATGTATTCAGTCAGTGTGTGTGTTTCCTACAGATGGATCCAGTAATGGGAACCCACCAGAGAGATGTCCCCATCCTCTGTATTCCCGGGATTCCACACAGGAAGATCACACCGTATCTCACTTTTACAAGGTTGGTAGCTCCGAGCATCTAGAACATAAAGTCATGGAGACAATCTTTGGAATTTACAGTATGTGATAGCAGAAGATATTTTTTATACCTTTTTGGTTTAGGGTGAAGATCTGATAGATATAAAAGTTGAAGTCAAAGCAGAAGAAGAAGAGAGGTATGTGAGGGGTGATCAGCAGTCTATGGAGGAGGATGGAATAACGGGGACATTTATAGAGGAGGACACTCCTACAAAGATCAGCACAGGTGGGTCATTAACACTAAATCCATTCCTCCACCCATACTGCTTACTGATTGGTCCAGAGTAGAGGGGGTGGGGACACTCGGCCTATAATTCTCTCATCAGTGTGACTATAAAAGACAGTTCTCGTTGTTTCCTCACTCTCTGACTAAGGTCCATGAATAAAGAAATGATCTGGTAGGAGATCAAAGGACCCATTTACTAGTTACCTTGAGGGGGGAATTGTAAGATCCTCAGAGATAAAGCTGCCTGATGTGGGCGGAGTCCTGGTTTAGGGGAACCAATCAGCTCATGTTTAGTAATAATCTTTGTATTTCTATTTTAGTAGATGGACGGGAGATGAGGAAAACCTCAGAGGATTGTCTCACTTTGTCTCCAGACTGTAAAGTAGAAGATGAGGACATCACACAGTATAGTCCAGGAGAAAACCCGACTACCTCAAATGTCCATCCGGCACCACACAGTGTAGATGGACCATCGTATTCCTCTTATCCTGAGGAACCTCAGACTGTGAGGGACGGTGCCGGACCATCGTATTCCTCTTATCCTGAGGAACCTCAGACTGTGCGGGACGGTGCCGGACCATCGTATTCCTCTTATCCTGAGGAACCTCAGACTGTGAGGAATGGTGCCGGACCATCGTATTCCTCTTATCCTGAGGAACCTCAGACTGTGCGGGATGCTGTCGTCCTTCCAACACATAAGATGTTTTCCTGTACTGAGTGCGGGAAGAGTTTCAGATTTAAATCCGGTATTTATGAACATAAAAGATCTCACACAGGTGAAAAGCCATATTCCTGTTTTGAATGCGGAAAATGCTATTCAAGGATTTCACATCTTTACAGACATCAGAAAGATCACACAGGTGATAAGCCATATTCCTGTTCTGAGTGCGGGAAATTGTTTGTACAAATATCAGAACTTGTCATACATCGGAGGTCTCACACGGGTGAGAAGCCGTATTCCTGTCCTGAGTGCGGAAAAAGTTTTTCAGACAAGTCAGCTCTGTACAGACATCAGAGACTGCATGCAGATGATAAGTCGCATTCCTGTCCTGAGTGCGGGAAATGTTTTTCAAGGATTTCAGATCTATACAGACATCAGAGAGTGCACACTGGTGAGAAGCCGCATTCCTGTTCCGAGTGTGGAAAATGTTTTGTACAAAAATCACAGCTTGTCACACATCAAAGTTTTCACACAGGGGACAAGCCGTATTCTTGTTCTGAGTGCGGGAAACTTTTTTCAAGGAAGTCACATCTTTATAGACATCAGGGATTGCACACGGGGGAGAAGCCTTATTCCTGTCCTGAGTGCGGGAAATGTTTTTCACTGAAGTCCAATCTTTACAGTCATCAGAGATTGCACACTGGTGAGAAGCCGTTTCCCTGCCCTGAGTGTGGGAAATGTTTTGTACAAAAATCAGAGCTTGTCAGACATCAGAGATCTCACACGGGAGAGAAGCCGCATTCCTGTCCTGAGTGTGGGAAATGTTTTTCAAGGAAGTCCAATCTTTCACGACATCAGAGATCTCACACGGGGGAGAAGCCACTTTCCTGTCCTGAGTGAGGGAAATGTTCCTCACTGAAGTCCTGTCTTCCTGTACATCAGGGGTCCCTCACAACCCTTGAGGTGTATTAGTGAGTGCGGGAAATGTCTTGTATATGAATGTTGCTGGACATGTGGGGAAGAAGCACACCCTGATATACACCTCAGATATACTCCATGGCTGATCTTCATCATGTAAGAAACAGTTGATAAGGAGATCAGAGATCACCAAAGACATGGATGAAGTGTTGTACCGTGTTGGCTAGATATGTGCAGAATGAAAAAAATAATTTGTTTTAATTTGTTATTTACCTTCATATTGCGCGCACCCGCGTATAGTGTGCACCCCCAACCTGGAAGGAAAATTTTAGAAAACAAAAGAAAATACTTACAGTTTGAATGCCCCTCATCGGTGTCTTGCCCGGCGTCCACCTGCGGCCTTGATGGTGTCCTCCCTGCTTCTCCCGCGCTGCCTCTGAGCCGATCCCCGCTTCCCGTGCTGTGTTTGAATGCCGCCGCCGCCGACATATACCGAGCGCAGTACACTCGGCCACGCTCGGCTCCTCTCGCATAAAGGCTAGGAGGTGGCACAGGGCGTGACTGCGAGGGGAGCCGAGCCTGGCCGAGTGCACTGCGCTCGGTATATGTCGGCGGCGGCGTTCAAACACAGTGCGGGATCGGCGTATATATCACGCACCCACGATTTCCCCCTGATTTTAAGGTGAAAAATGTGTGTGCTATACGCCGATAAATACGGTACATAAATTTGTTTAATTCGTTTTCGTAATTCGTTTATTTGTTTTCGAATAAATTTCGAATAGTTTTCAATTTTCCAAAGAGAATAAAATTTAATAGAATATACAGTAACAGAAAAGAATAGATAGTAAAGTAAAACAGAACAAAATAGTATAGAAAACAAAAGACTAGAATTAAATGGCATGGAATAGAATAAAAAAAAGACTACAATAGAAATAATATAACCATTTGAAAAATTCAAATAGAATCAATTAGAAAAATAGAAAATAACATAATAGTATAGAAAAACAACAACAGAATAGAATAGAATGAATATAACCATCTTCCTATTATAATCTATTCTATAAAGTTCAAATTGATTTTTTATGAATCTTGGAAAATGGTTATATTCTTTCTATTCTAAACTATTCTATTTTCTTTTATTTGTTTATTCAATTCTTTTCTGTTCTTTTAATTTATTTTATATTCAAATTAAATGTATTCTATTCAAATTTCGGAAGATAGATATATTCTTTATATTCTGTTGTTTTTTTTTTTTTCAATACTACTGTATGTGATCGTTTCTGTATGTTCTTTGTAATGGTTTCTGTGTGTGTGTAATGTCAGTATTTGGTTATGATGGGGCGTGGCCTGGAGAGCAATGGAGTAGATCGCTACTAGAGAGCGCTCCACTTGCCTATAATCCTGCTACGCTCATCCTGCCTGTATCCTGTGCATCTCTGATGCCATCACATGCACCTGGGGACCTGTGCTGCCTCATCTGCTGCCACTGGAGCCTGCCGGATTGAGAGAACAACGCCTGGGACCGCTGTGGACGGACTCTCTGGTCCGGGACTTGCCCTGGGAAAGGCTGCGGCTTCGGCCTAGTTACTGGAGCGGCGGCCATCTTGGTCCTCTCAGCGGCAGCCTCCAGCTAACACTTCTGCTCCCCCTGGTACCTCAGCAATCTATCACCTCCTGGAACAGTGACCGGGCAGCCTGGGGACACCGCCGAGGCACACCTACACCCTGTCTTTGCCGCAGGACGGGCTGTAGAATAGATTATAATAGGACGATTTTGGCCTGATCCTTGTGTCGGTGGCCATCTTGCTCCTCCCGGCGGTGGCCTTCAGCTCACACTCCTGCTCCCCCTGGCACGTCAGCACTCCATCACCCACTGCAACAGTGACCAGACGGCCTGGGGACACCACCGAGGCACACCGGCACCCTGTATTTGCCGCAGGAAGGGCCGCGATTTCGGCCTGGTTCTCGGGTCGGCGGCCATCTTAGTCCACCCGATGGCGACCTCCAGCACATTCACATGCTCTCCCTCTCACCTCAGCAATTCATCCCCTCCAGGAGTGGCAGCCGGATGGCCTTGGACACCGCCAAGCCACACGCATACCCTGCCTCGGGACGGGCCGCAGCTTCGGCCTACTGTCCAGAGCGGCGGCCATCTTGCTCCACCCGGCGACAGCCTGGGAAAGCTTTCCTGGCCTCCCTGACTGCCCAGGGGCACATCACCTCCTGCCTGAGGCCACAGTGGTATTGCAGACAATCCCTGCAGTTGCCCTGGGGCACGGTCTGTGGCTCTGACCTTCATTCCAGAGAAGCAGCCATCTAGCACCACTTGATGACCGCCTGGTCACACTCCAGAGCAGGGAGGGAATATGTCTCTGCTGAAATTACCTCTGAGGTGGTGGACAAGCTGGCAAAATACTGCCATCAGGATCAGGAGCAGCAGGCCAAAGATAGCGATGCCATGTGATCCACGGCGGTCCAATACAGCTAGGGTCCTAGATGCCATTACGTCACTGCAGGGGACACTTACCGCCAAAATAAATGAGGTCAAGATTGACATCTCCCTCCTGCCCCAAGACCTCTCTAAGGTAAAAGACACAGAGGCCGAGACGCGTATCGGAGCGGCAGAGGACATCCTGCACCCCCTGAGCCACACTACAGAGGACTCGCAACACCAGATCCGCCAGCTACACGCTCATCAGGATGACATGGAAAACCGATTGAGACGCTGTAACCTCCGGTTCATCGGTCTACCTGAAAAGGCTGAAGGTACCAACCCCGCTGAATACTTAGAATCCCCTCTGATCCAACATTTTGGGAGAGAAGCCTTTTCTGCTATGTTTGCAGTGGAAAGTGCGCACTGCATCCCAGCTAAACCGCCAAATTCGGGTGCCCCCCCCCAGGACCTTTATCGCCAAGTTTCTTAATTTCAGAGACAGAGATAAAATCCTTCGGTTGTCTAGAGAGAAAGGTAACATCGCCCTGGGAAACGGTCATGTCGCGGTGTTCCCCAACTTCTCTAATGAAGTCTAAGGAAAGAGGGCACAATTCCAGAATGTGAAGTGGCGGCTCAGGGTGGTACACCTTAAATATGCTATGTTGTTCCCGGCCAGATTGAGAGTGGAGGAGGATGGCAGAGCCCTATTTTTTGAAGACCCGAAAGCTGCGGTGCATTGGCTGGATCCACGAGGACGCCCGGGTGGCTGAAAAACTGCATGGCCTGATAATGTGAGTACTGTTCTCATTGCCAGATGCTGGCAGGCCCCACTCTGTTTCTAAATGTCCCCTCTGTGGGGGGTAGTTGAATCTCACTACTTTTTGTTTATCCGCAAAGAAGCTCCCTCCATTTGCCTCTCTCCCTCCCAAATTTTTTTTGCCGACGCATCACATGTGTGTTTGGAGGCCCCCTTATTGGGGGCCCGAACCTCACGATTATCTTGTCGATACTCCTGGACACACGGCCCTTGGCCTGGAGCTGACTGGATCACAGAGTTTAACACCCCATACCTCTAGCTGTCCCCACAGCACTTCCATAGAGTTACCATAGGGCCGAGGCCCAAAAGAACTTTAGTGCACAAAGTTGACTATGTATCCATGCAGCGTGAGTCTCACTCAGGAAGAGACGTGTAGGACATGCTTAGTGCCCTGCTCTTGCGATACACAGTCACCCCTGTTATATTTGCAACCCCTATTGTTTGTTCATTATTTCATACCTTTCTGCTTACTACCATTTAAGTACCGTACCTCCAGCTAATGTTGATGGCTGGAAGCTAATTCATATAAAGGTTGCAAGGGACTGTATGCTTCCACCAAGTTGGGGAGGGGAGAAGCTGGGAGGGAAGGTAATTGCTGGATCCCCGGATCAAAGCATTGGGACTGTTGGCACCGTTGTGCACATGTTATTTACTTGGAATGATTTTGAACGAGCGATCACCATATATGCAACATGTTTGTTTAGTTATGTGAATGATAGAACCGCATCAACACAGTACTGCCTGTAAAATGTATAGGTATTTGAATGCTGATCCTGAGACCCTACTTGATAGAGATGATACCCTGCGGATCCATGCACACAGATTATACCTCTAAGCAGTATGGCAGATATTAAGTTCCTACTATGGAATGTGCGAGGTATGCAGGATAAAATCAAACGTACGGCTGTATTGGACTATCTCAAGGGTCAGAGGGCTGACATCATCGCCTTGGTAGAAACGCAGGCCACAGGTCATTTACAGGCAGCCTTGAAACACCCCTGGGTGGGGTGGGCATACCATAGCACTCATGTCTATGGGGGGTTTACAGTGCTAGTTGCTAAATCTACTTCTTTTGAACTGGTATCAGTGGTGTCGGATCGGCAGGGTAGATACCTATTAATGCATGCCACTGTGGGGGGTGCCCCTATACTGATTCTAACTAGCTACACCCCCCCCCCCCTCCTTACAGGTCAGATGTGGTGACGGAGGGCCTTGCTTACATGGCTCAGTACCCATCCCTACCGGTGGTGTGGCTGGGGGACTTCAACAACACAATGACGCCAACTCTAGATCGCCCTATGTGGGCTGACCATGGCCTGGACGAGCAATTACACACTAGACTATGTCGTACGTTGACGGAGTTTGCCCTTATTGACATATGAAAACACAATAACCCCACGACCAGAGCATACACATGTTATTCCGCGAGCCACAACACGATGTCCAGGATTGATTATATTCTCATTTCCAGGGCTCTGTTGCCTAAGGTTTTTTTTTTTCTATTGAAAAGCCTGTGGCGTGCAAAACACAACCCAAAAACTTCACCCGGTGCAGGAAAAAATGTGCACACACATAAAGAGTGAAACACAAAAAACTGCAATGGGTGCCATCGTCAATTGGTCCTCCAAAGAGGACCCAGCTCTGATCCCCCGGGGCGTTAGGCTCCAGGCAGGGAAAAGAGTATTGGAGTCCAAGCAGCCGAAACCACTAGGACCCCACTAAGGCCCATGCAGCCGAAACCACATGGCCTAACATCCTCGGAGGGACTGCCGAAACAGAACCCTCCTCGGTGAGGCTCCCCCGAAGGGAGACCCCATGAGAGCAGGTGAACTAAGCCAGAAGGCCATGTCCACCTACTCCCAAGACTTTCAGAGTCAGACCCGAGGACCAGCACCCTACTCGCCACACACTTGCCTAAGGTTACAGGTTCAGAGTTTTCCCCCAGGATCCTATCGGACCACTCCCCATGCTGAATGACAGTGTCTCTTCGAGTGGCCTCCTCTGAGCACCTGTGGAGACTTAATCCCCACTGGTTGTCGGTCCTCACGGACAATGATTCAATAACAAGAGAATTGCTCTTCTTTTTTGATAGACTACAGGGGCCCTATACCCTCAATTCACAATGGGGCGACTTTAAAGCGCATGCCCGTAGACTATTTTTGTAAATTCAGAAAACTTTGAGATTTAGAAGCTGAGTATTCAGCCAGCCCAACCTCTGAAAATCTTAATAAGAGTCAGACTCCAGTCTCGTATGGTTACGCAATTGCACAAGGAGAAAGCTAAACAGCTGTTTGTTTTCTGCAGGCAGAGAGTTTATGAGCAGGGGGAGAGAGAGGGGAAACTGCTGGCCTATCTGGCTCATTTGGATGACAAGCCACTGGTTGTGGTTTCGCTTACTGACCCTAATGGACGTAGTATTACTGACCCGAGTCAAGTTGCAGCTAAATTTCATCAATTCTATAGTACCCTCTAAGTCTCAGGGAACCCACACGCATGAGGAACTGCGGTCCTATTTGGCCACCATTCAGTTTCCTGGGCTTAACCAAGAGCAGGTTAAACTATTAGATGCCCCTATTACGGCACATGACATTGCTGAGGCGATTGCCCAATTAGCCATATCTAAAGCACCAGATCTGGACGGACTCCCTTTGGAATTCTATGATACGCAATCCGATATACTTGTTCCCAAGCTAAAGGCCCTGTATCATTCAATCTTTAACACAAACATACTCCCTGAATCTATGCAAGAAGCCCAAATTATAGTACTCCTCAAACCTGGTAAGGACCCCCACTACCCTGAATCTTATCGGCCAATTTCGCTACTGCAGGTGAATATTAAATTCCTAGCTAAAATATTAGTAACTAGGTTGAATGCTGTCATATTGTCACTTATTCACATGGACCAAACAGGGTTCATGCCGGGGAAGAACACTGCCATGAACATTAGACGATTGTACATGAATATTCAGGCGCGACATGATGACTCAGGAACCAGGGTGGTGGTGGCACTGGATACGGCCAAGGCCTTTGATTCAGTTGAGTGGCCCTACCTATGGGAATGTCTACATAACTATGGCTTTGGACCGCATTTCATAAAATGGGTGCAACTCCTGTATCAGACTCCCAAGGCGAGAATCTTTGTTAATGGATGGCTCTCGGAGTGGTTCCCTCTAGAGAGGGGTACTTGTCAGGGATGTCCCCTCTCCCCATTGCTGTATGTCTTGGCTGGTGAGCCACTGGCTATCGCCATTAGAGCACACCCTGATATTCAGGGTTTGCGTTGGGGTAATACAGTTGATAAGATAGGCCTCTACGCGGATGATACTATCCTATACCTGGCAGATCAGGGACCATCACTGAAAACGGCGCTACGACTTATTGAACGAATGGGTGGCTATTCGGGACTGCGCATTAATTGGGACAAGTCCCAAATTCTCCCCCCCCCCTGTGGTGACCCCTCTACTGCCGCTCTCCAGAGTGTCCAGGATTAGATACCTAGGAGTTGAGGTCACCAGGAGACTGACAGACTATACACCTCTGAATGTGTCACCGCTGTTTGACATGATCAAACTCAAAACGCAAACGTGGGCTAGATTACCCTAAGGGGTGATGGGGCGCATAAATATTATAAAAATGATTATTTTGCCCAAAATGTAATACATGGTGTGGCACGCCCCTCTATAATAAATGAATGAATGACTTGTATAGTGCTAAGCATGCAAACTGAATCGCCTCTGGGCGCTTTTTCCAGCCAGTGTCTGCTTGGCTGGTGCGTCATTTTGCCCCATAGGATCTATACATTCCCTTAAAAATCTTCAAGCAAATGGAAGCTATTCTGAATTCATTTGCTTTCTTGCCTCGTCGTAGTGTTGTACCTCACCGCGTTCCTAACGCTCGAAAGTTCAGAGAACTTTTGTGGCACCGTGTGTATGCAAGCCAAGCTTGAGCGGAATTCCGTCGGAAAAACCATCCAGCTTTTTTTAGACGGAAATTCCGCTCGTGTGTACAAGGCATTAGTCATGATGTGTCCCTTGCACTGGAGCAGGACCACCAATGTCCATACCAGACCCTCAATATAAAGATGAAGGGGAAAAAGCATGCACTCCCCCCAACCAAACCAGGACACAAGCCCTCATTCCCCAATACATCAGTAGTTCCTAGAGACACTGAGGCGGCTTCCTTAGGAACCAATGAAAGTGGGATGCTCGCATGGACAGAAGCAGTAGAAATATTCGTTCTATATATGATTCTTAGCTCCCATTGAACAAGGGTCCAAACGGGCTAACGTTTTGGTATTCATCCAAATAGCCACAGTTTGGTCCAAAACTAGGTTCAGATTGAGCTATGGGCTCATCCCTAGATGCCATTTGATACTGAGAGACAGAAATACTCGGATTCACAGACATCGGCGCACATTTATGCCGCCGTAGCGTATCTCTTTTACGCTACGCCGACGCAGCGCAGAGAGGCAATCATGGAATTCACAAAGCAAATGCTCCCAACGTTGCACCAGCGTGGCGTATATTTCATAGGCGTAAGCGGAAGTAGGTGGAAGTGGGCGTGATCCATGCTAATAAAGGGTGACCCCATGCAAATGATGGGCCGGGCACCAGACAAGTACTTAAAACGAACTGCGCATGCGTCGAGACGTGAACGTATCCCTGTGCGCATGCGCACAACCACGTCGGAACAACTGCCTAAGATACGCCAGATTACTGTGTACGCCGTTAACGTAACCTACGCCCAGCCAGACCCACATCGGCCTATATTCACAGACGTCCAACGTACAATACGTAGGCTTGTGTTCCCTGGTCCCTACCTTTGCATAGGTTGCACCTCATCTATGCGGAATAGATTTATGCTGGACGTAAAATGTACGCAAACCACGTATATCATGCGCCGGGCGCATGTACGTTCGTGAATCGCCGTATCTCCCTCATTTGCATATTTAAATAAAAAAAAACAATGGGAGCGCCACATGCGTCCATCGTAAATATGCGCCCACTCTACGCCGGCGTAGGCAAGTTACGTCGGTGGGATGAAGTCTGTCTTTAGGCGTATCTTAGTTTATGGGTACGGCGCACAGATACGACAGCGCATAATTGTACTTACGCGGCGTATCTGGAGATACGTTGGCGCAAGTGCTTTGGGAATCCGGGCCAAAGTGTTCATTGCTTGAAACCCTAGAAACCTTTGCAGGAACCCAGGATGAGAAAGTCTGGACTGGGCGGTAATATGTTTCTCTTTTGGTGGGAGAGGAGTGGATCCCTATCTACAAGGCCGTGTTCAAACTACTAGACATTTCTTGGGGTTGCAGTTCCTCAGAGCTCCACAAAAAGGAAATCTCTATGAAAGACAGGAAGTGATGTCAGATATAAATAGGAAGTTCCAGGCGAGAGGTGAGTCGGGAGGAAGTAAAGAGGAGTCATTGCTGGAACTGGCAGTAGATGAGGTAATAAGATCTTATTCTCTATAAACACCCAGTAACCCCGTCATGTCCGTCCTCTTCCTCCATAGTCACTGTGACGTCTTTTATCTCCAGCAGATGATGATACACACATATATAGTGTGGAAACCTAGATTAACCCCTTCATGGTCAGAACATTCTCCCACTTACGGGGCCGGAAAATTTCCTTCATTTTGGAGATAAATTCTAGTAATATGTTCCTCTAATGAAACAGCACTGACAATAAATAGACAAGACAATGACCATACATGGCCTACAAAGGGCAATTATTACACGACGCTGGCAGCCAATGGGCGATCATTACACTCTGCAGCCAACACAATGATGGAGTGCGGGGGTCGGGAGTATGGAACATAGAGCCCCTTACGTTGCTAGTCAGGCAGAAGAAAACTTTCCCCAGCCTGCAATGAAGAATATGTCCCATCATTGGTGCCAGAGAGAGGAAAATACTGAGGGCTCTGATGGAAGTAGAGGAGCTGAGGGGTCTCTGAGAAGTAATGGAAATCTGATGGACTTTAAGGTCCAATTAGTGGGTAGCGGGGAGCCTTGCAGTCAGTTCTGGCAATTATCCTGATTAGCTGGCAAAACAAACAAGGAGGTTCCCCTTCCTGGACATCATGATGATTCTACATTGACCTCACATTGAAACAGTCCAAATTAAATGTGTCTTCATGGGGGCAGTAGCCCTTAAATGTAAAACAATCCTCCTATTACCCCCCCCCCCCCCACACACACACACATCCTAATATTGTGTGACGAATACCATACAAATAAGTCTTACTTCAATTTCCCAAAGTTATCCATCTACAAGGAGACCCGTATAGATAAAATGACGGCACAAATGAGGATGAAGGAGGACCCGAGTCATGTGACTGAGAGGATTCTAAACTTCACCCTGAAGATCATCTACCTGCTGACCGGAGAGGTGAGGAGGATTCTGGGAGGTCACATGACATCATTTATCTCTATTAATAAAACACAGACCTGACCGGTGTAATGGCAAAATGGGGTGTGCAAAGCACACTGCCATCTTGCCATGTGCTATAAAGCACATTCGCCATCTTAAATGAAATGATGCCATGTTTAAGCTAACAGATTTACTCACCATATATTCCCTGCCATTCATCCATACCAATCAAGAGACATTACAACAGCTGCTCTCATGTTACCATCCTTGCAAATCATCTCCCCTCACAGGGCTCAGCATGGCGCTTTTATTTACACAAAACAGGAAGCCATCACCAGTAAGTCGCCTCCCCACATGGGAGGCGACATTACCAGATGTCTCCTATACACAGAACAGAACATTCCTTCTGACAGGAAGTCAAATTGAATAGATGAATAGACTATAATACAATGAATACAATGAATAGAAATACAAACAATGTCTTATGGGTGTGTCTGGTCAGGGTGTGCATGTGCCCCCCCCTGACCCCAGAAACGCTCACAAGCCCTCAAAATATACCCTGATAGAACCCTTAATCTGCGCCATTCCATAGAATAATGCATATAAAGATTATACCCTTATTGAGGCTATTTACAGATGTACCCTATGAATCCCAAATCCTGCTGATCAGACATGACCCAGATAAGAGCGTACATCTGTCCATAGCCACTAGCGTGCTTGCGAAATGAATGCATCCCCCTCAACGATCGTCTGTGCTAAATGCACAGAGGGGCCCCTCGCTGGTGGGCATACGCCCATGCCGCAATCATCACACTCCAACCTCAAGATGAGAGTCAACCAGCCTCAGGACTGCCACAGTCAGCCCTATTTAGAGCTGGCTGGGGAAGTGTCAAGACTGGGTGCCAATTATGACAATACATAATAAATACATCTTCAAATTTCCACCACACCGGAGAGGTGAGGAGAATTCTGAGAGGTCACATGACATCACTCTTATCTCTATTAATAAAACACAGACCTGACCGGAGAGGTGAGGAGAATTCTGGGAGGTCACATGACATCACTCTTATCTCTATTAATAAAACACAGACCTGACCGGAGAGGGGAGGAGGATTCTGGGAGGTCACATGACATCACTATTATCTCTAATCACTCTTATCTCTATTAATAAAACACAGACCTGACCGGAGAGGTGAGGAGGATTTTGGGAGGTCACATGACATCACTCTTATCTCTAATAATAATACACAGACCTGACCGGAGAGGTGAGGAGGATTCTGGGATTCTAACATGATATTCCTATTGGTTCTCCAATACAGAGATTTCCTCTTGTGAAGTCAGGTGATCATTTGACCATCACAGTGCCTCCATGTGACTCCCTAAAACCCAAAGGACACAACATGGAGAAGATTCTAGAAGTCACCAAGAAGATGATGGAGCTGCTGACAGGAGAGGTGAGGAGGATTCTGGGAATTCTGGGACATTATCCAGTAACAGACAAGGGGTGTGTCTGGATGGTGACTGTATCATTGTGTGTGTCAGGTTCCTATAAGGTGTCAGGATGTCACTGTCTATTTCTCCATGGAGGAGTGGGAGTATTTAGAAGGACACAAGGATCTCTACAAGGACGTCATGATGGGAGATCGGGAGATCCAACGGCATCAGCAGGTAGAAGCTTAACAACCGATGCCATTTGTCTTTTTTCGACCTTGCAACTTCTGCCTTGTTACTATTATTTTTTCCTTCTACATTCAGAGTGGAAGCCTGACTGATTTTAATGTTATTGTTAAAGAAGAAGTTGATGATGAAGGAGATGAGAACGACGTCACAGGGGAGTCAGAGTTTTCTGAAGGGTGCAAAGATCTCGAGAAGGTCGTCATGATGGAGAATCAGCCGCCCCTCACATCACCGGGTAAGAGGAGACTTTATTGTAAAGGAGAGAGCAGTACGGAGGCTCCACCTAGATCCCCCATCATCTGATAAACACATAGAAACAATGTATTCAGTAATACCTGCTGGAAATGTACTTTGAAACGTCAAACATATATATATATATATATATATATATATATATATATATATTTTAGCTAAGGCCCTAAAAAATTTAATGGTGGGAGTTGCCATTTTTTGTGTCACAAGGTATTTGCGCAGTGTTTTTTTTAAACTTTGTTAAATTTTAGTGCACACAAACACAATAATAATAATGTGATAACATTCTCAAACAGAAAGTGATAATGAGGGAGGAGTCCATCACCCAATGATGGTGGTCTTCAAAATTGGTCTTCATCTTGGTTACCCCCCATCCTCACTCTCTCACCTCTGGTGGGGCTCAGCCCTGCTGTTATTCATGACTAAATCATGGACTAAATAAAGGAAGTGCAGGACTTTTTGTGTTGGGAAGATGGCAATGAGTGATAGAGGGGGAGGGGACACTCGTCCTATAATCTTCTCATCACTGTCACTATATAAAAGACAGTTCCCCTTGTTTCCTCACTCTCTGACTAAGGTCCATTTTATTTTTAAAAGCCTATGGCGTGTGAACACACCCAAAAACTTCACCCGGTGCAGAAAAAATGTGCACACACATAAAGAGTGGTCACAAAAATGTGCAGACGGGTGCAACGTCAAGTGGTCCTCCTGTGAAGAGGGACCCAAACCCTGATCCCCCGGGGCGTTAGGCTCCAGATGGGGACTGAGGTACTGTGGTCCGAGCGACCGAAGCCGACACGGACCAACTTTCTTGGAGGGACTGCCGAAACAGAACCCTCCCAGTACTAGGTGGGGCTCCCCCGAAGGGAGACCCCATGAGAGCAGGTGAACTAAGCCAGAAGGCCGTGTCCACCTACTCCCGAGACGTTCAGGGGACCGGCACCCTACTTGTCACACAGTGAACAAAACGTGCACAAACAAAAATAAGACAAAAGCGTGACAAACATAGGCTTAAATTAAAGAAAGTGGGGGAAAGGGATAGTGGAGAGGAGAGTGAAAGAAGTGGTCATTGTGTTGAACAATGACCAGGCCCTCCGACCAGGAATAAAAAATTCCTCCGGTCCTGGCCAAAAGGCCCGGCCCAGGAGGCAGGTGCTAAAAAAGCCTGTGTCCATGAATAAAGAAATAATCTGGTAGGAGACTAGAGAAGCCATTTAATTACAGTGAGGGTAGAATTATAAGATCCTCAGAGACAAAGCTGCCTGATGTGGGCGGAGTCCTGGTTTAGGGGAACCAATCAGCTCATGTCTAGTAATAATCTTTGTATTTCTATTTTAGTAGATGGACGGGAGATGAGGAAAACCTCAGAGGATTGTCTCACTTTGTCTCCAGACTGTAAAGTAGAAGATGAGGACATCACACAGTATAGTCCAGGAGAAAACCCGACTACCTCAAATGTCCATCCGGCAGCACACAGTGTAGATGGACCATCGTATTCCTCTTATCCTGAGGAACCTCAGACTGTGCGGGACGGTGCCGGACCATCGTATTCCTCTTATCCTGAGGAACCTCAGACTGTGCGGGATGGTGCCAGACCATCGTATTCCTCTTATCCTGAGGAACCTCAGACTGTGCGGGATGGTGCCGGACCATCGTATTCCTCTTATCCTGAGGAACCTCAGACTGTGGGGGACGGTGCCGGACCATCGTATTCCTTTTATCCTGAGGAACCTCAGACTGTGAGGGACGGTGCCCATCTTCCAACAGATGAGAGCTTTTCCTGTACTGAGTGCAGGAAATGTTTCCATTCTAAATCCAGTCTTAATGAGCATAAACGATCTCACACAGGTGTGAAGCCACATTGCTGTCCTGAGTGTGGGAAAGGTTTTTTAACAAAGTCTCATCTTTCCATACATCAGAGGTCTCACACGGGTGAAAAGGCATATTCTTGTTCTGAATGCAGAAAATGTTTTGCACACAAATCAGGACTTGTCATACATCAGATGTTTCACACGGGAGAGAAGCCGTATTCATGTTCTGAATGTGGGAAACGTTTTGTACAAAAATCAGACCTTGTCAGGCATCAAAGTATTCACACGGGGGAAAAGCCTTATTTTTGTTCTGAGTGTGGGAAATGTTTTTCAAGGAAGTCCCATCTTTACAGACATCAGAGGTCGCACACGGGTGAGAAGCCGTATTCCTGTCCTGAATGTGGGAAGTGTTTTTTTAGGAAGTCGCAACTTTACAGACATCAGAGATCCCACACAGGTGAGAAGCTGTATTCCTATCCTGAGTGCGGGAAATGTTTTCCATGTAAGTCCTCTCACAGCAGACATCAGAGATCTCACACGGGGAAGAAGGCAGTTCTCTGTCCTAAAGGGAAATGTTCCTCACTGAAGTCCTGTCTTCCTGTACATCAGTGGTCCCACACAACCCACGAGGTGTATTAGTGGTGTGTGTTGTGTGGGACCCAAGAAAATTATTTAGAACCCCAAACATTATGGCCCATTATACGCCACGTAAGTACAAATATGGGCCGCCGTATCTGTGTAGAATTTTACGTAGTTTACGTTGTACATCAATATGTCTGGGCGTAGGTTACGTTCACGCCGTAGGCAGTGATTCGATGTATCTTAGTTGTTTCGACGTGATTGTAAGCATGCGCACTGGGATGCGGCCATGACACGACGCATGCGCAGTTCGTTCTAAGTACTTGCCTGGCACTCGGCACATCATTTGCATGGGGTCAAGCTTCATTTCCATGGATCACGCCCACTTCCACCTGCGCTGCCTTACGCCTCCGAATATACGCTATGCCGGCGCAGAGTTGGGAGCTTTTGCTTTGTGAATTCCATGCTTCCCTCTCCGTGCTGTGTCGGCGTAGCGTAAAAGACATACGCTACGGCGGCATATATATGTGCCGATGTATGTGAATCCGGGCCGATATATATATATTTTAAATAAATAAATATCGAAGCTTTTAAAAAAACTCCCTGATTCCAGCGCTCAATGTTAAAATTTAACCTGCATGACTAGCAGTTGTTAAAAAATATCAGTACATTGTTAAAAATTATGCTAAACTGTAACAGTCAAGCACAAATCTTGCACCTACAGGTAAGCCTAGATTAAGGTTTAGCTAGATTAGGGGGGTTTTACACTAATTACAGGAGCTTCGTAGACAACGGCGTAGGCGCACTGAAAGTGCAGTTTTTCCTTATGGCATAACCAGGGTTAATGCCGTATTCCCGCGCATGTGCGTTGATCTCCCACCCCCGCGCACATGCGCAAGAGTGACGTCATTGCCGCTCCGGCCAATCACATCGCCGGATCGCATAAAACAGAAACTATGTGTGAAGGGCAATGGCGGCGGTGGACGGGGAGGACTTTGGGGGCTTCAATTTCAGGTAAGTGCAACATAATGAGTTAGTATGCTATGCTATACTACAGGGATATGCAATTAGCGGACCTCCAGCTGTTGCAGAACTACAAATCCCATGAGGCATAGCAAGACTCTGACAGCTATTAGCATGACACCCAGAGGCAGAGGCATGATGGGACTTGTACTTTTGCAACAGCTGGAGGTCCGCTAATTGCTTATCCCTGCTATACTAGCTCATTAATCTTTCTCTTTCAGGTTTTTTTACCCCCGTCCTTTGGGGGGGTTTACTTCCTCTTTAACAGCGCTTCTGTGTGAATAACGTTAAGTAATGTTTCATACATTGCAGTCTCTTTATGTTGTCTTATTTCCTATCACCCAGCATAGAAAATCAGGTCTCAACATTAACTGCCCAATATCAAAGCAACAGCTTACCGCCGTCAAAAGCTTCAATCGAACCTCCCACCCCTGGTAAGCTGCGTGGTCACGCACTGACGCGTTTCGTCATTCCGTCTTCAGAGGGCTCTCTGATGACGGAATGATGAAACGCGTCAGTTTGTGACCACGCTACTTACCAGCCCATCTCATCCCGGGACTCATCAAAGTGGGAGGTTCGATTGGCGCTTCTGATGGCGGTGAGCTGTTGCTTTGACTGTATAAGATAGGCTGGATTTTTACTTTATTACTGTAAGCATCATTTTATGTGGGGGGGGGGTTGTTTTGCATAAATAAACAGTGTGACGGATCTCGAATACCCCAGGTGGGCACATCCGCCAGAGTCTCCTGTCCTCCAAAAGCACCCGCAGCCTGCGGATTCGCCATAACCAGCCCTTAACCCCTCAATCATGAGATAATCCACACAGGTGTTGAGGGTTAAACATGCAGAGCATAAACTGTTTATTAAATACGAGACATACACATTTACACACGGTTAGGGACACTCCCCTTAGCCTTGTCATAGAGGGGAGGGGGTAGGGGACAAGAAAGAACCAATAGGAATGGAACACTTGTACATTGAAACAGACTACAGTTAAACATAAGGGGATTATGGTAAGCAGGCAGCCTCTCAATACACATCCCCTGCGGAGAGACGTCTCAAGTCCAGACCATTGTCTATGTGCCATTTACCAACACAATTAGACACAGCAACAAGGGGGGGATGGGGCAGAAGGGATGTAGCACTACATTACATTATCTCAATGCCAGCTTGTCTCCAGTCTCTTCTAGGCCATAATCTGTGGGTAAGAGGCCCCCCCACAGCCCCTTCCAAAACACACAGTGACAGTGGGTTCTGTCACAAAAAGTTTGACACTATGGAAGTTTTCCCTTGTATCCTTACATGCCTCATACATTCCGTGTGAACTGATAGAGCTAAGAAGAGCTGCTTTCCCAGCCAAGCGGTGCCGACAGCCTTTGTAAAGGATTTTACAGGCGTTGTCTGATCTTACCTCTGGTAAGCATATTCACATAGGGCTGAACACGAGGTGATCTGGTGATGGTGTATCTTCGTCTGATGTCCATCTAGATTACATCTTCACACCGAGGAGTATAATTTCACTGTTGGACTTTCTATTCACTAGACCTTACTCAAGAGGAGCGGCTTTTCTTTTGCACTATCCCCCTTGCCTGTGACATATATCATATTGGGCAGTGAATGTTGAGACCTGATTTTCTATGCTGGGTGATAGGAAATAAGACAACATAGAGAGACTGCAATGCATGAAACATTACTTAACTTAATAATCAATGTTATTCACACATCTGGAGGATGTCAACACATGGATGGCCTCCAATTCTTTAAAACTGAATGGAGACAAGACTGAGGGTATCATCTTCAGCGACTCGTCCTGTCCACCTAACCTCCCCCCATGGCCCGCCTCTTTTGGCGCCCCACCGGTGGTTGGTACCCAGGTGCGGGACTTGGGTTTCATCCTGGACTCCAGATTGACTCTGGAACCACAGATAAGCAGGGTTGTCAGCTCATGCCACTGGCAGCTCAGGCTACTTCGGGTGCTTTTTAAGTACCTGGAGCCACCAGATAAAAAGACCGTGGTCTGCGCCACGATCGGTAGTCGCCTAGACTACTGTAATTCTCTTTATCTAGGATTTCCAAGGAAATCCACCCGCAGGTTGCAGCTTGTTCAGAACGCAGCGGCAAGGTTACTCACGGGTGTCCCCTTGAGGGAACATATCACCCCTGCCCGGAAAGCCTTGCATTGGCTGCCCGTTGTTCAACGTTCTCTGTTCAAAGCCGGCTGCCTTATGTATAAGATCTTGAAAGGCACGGCCCCTGGCTACCTGCGGAGAAGGTTCCTCAAGAGAGCCCCGGGAAGAACTCTGCGATCTAGCAGGAAATGCCTCCTAAGCATACCGGTGCCTAAGAAGACTCGTCGGGGTGGCAGATCCTTCTCCCACCAGGGTGCCATGCTGTGGAACTCCCTCCCGGAGGACATCCAGGAGGCGGCATCACTGGCGGCCTTTCGCCGGAGTTTAAAAACCTGGCTATTCCATCAAGCCTACCCGGCTTAAGGCGTCAGTTGGCCTGAGTGTAACATCCGAGCGGGAACATCAGTCCAAGTCGTGCCATCTTGTTGTCCACTTGTTGCTGGGTTCACCCAGGGACGTCGCCAGCGTGTCGGGATCCTCCGGAGTAATTGACCACGCTATAGAAAGTGCACCTCAACTCAACTCAGAAGTGCTGTTAATGCTTGACCGTCCAGTTTAGCATCATTTTTAACATATATTTTTTTTAGCTGAGGCCCTAAAAAATAAAATGGTTGGTGTTGCCATTTTTTGTGCCACAAGGTATTTGCGCTGTGGTTTTTCAGGCTTTATTGAATTTTAGTGCTCACAAACAAAATGATAATAATGTGATAACATCCTCAAACAGAAAGTGATAATGAGGGAGGAGTCCATCACCCAATGATGGTGGTCTTCAAGATCAGTCTTCATCTGGGTTCCCCCATCTTCACTCTCTGACCTCTGGTGGGGCTCAGCTCCGCTGTTATTTATGACTAAATCATGGAGTAAATAATGACGTGCAGGACTTCTTGTGTTGGGAAGATGGCAATGAGGGGGTGGGGACACTCGTCCTATAATCCCCTCATCACTGTCACTCCTATAAAAGACAGTTCTCGTTTTCTCGCTCTCTAAGGTTTATGAATAAAGAAATAATCTGGTAGGAGATCAGAGGAGCCATTTACTAGTTACCTTGAGGGGGGAATTGTAAGATCCTCAGAGACAAAGCTGCCTGATGTGGGCGGAAGTCCTGGTTTAGGGGAACCAATCTGATCATGTCTAATAATAATCTTTGTATTTCTATTTTAGTAGATGGACGGGAGATGAGAAAAACCTCAGAGGATTGTCTCACTTTGTCTCCAGACTGTAAAGTAGAAGATGAGGACATCACACAGTATAGTCCAGGAGAAAACCCGACTACCTCAAATGTCCATCCGGCACCACACAGTGTAGATGGACCATCGTATTCCTCTTATACTGAGGAACCTCAGACTGTGCGGGACGGTGCCGGACCATCGTATTCCTCTTATCCTGCGGAACCTCAGACTGTGCGGGACGGTGCTGGACCATTGTATTCCTCTTATCCTGAGGAACCTCAGACTGTGCGGGATGGTGCCGGACCATCGTATTCCTCTTATCCTGAGGAACCTCAGACTGTGCGGGACGGTGCCGGACCATCGTATTCCTCTTATCCTGAGGAACCTCAGACTGTGCGGGACGGTGCCGGACCATCGTATTCCTCTTATTCTGAGGAACCTCAGACTGTGCGGGACGCTGCTGGACCATCGTATTCCTCTTATTCTGAGGAACCTCAGACTGTGCGGGACGGTGCCGGACCATCGTATTCCTCTTATCCTGAGGAACCTCAGACTGTGCGGGACGGTGCCGGACCATTGTATTCCTCTTATCCTGAGGAACCTCAGACTGTGCGGGACGGTGCCGGACCATCGTATTCTTTTTATCCTGAGGAACTTCAGACTGTGTGGGATGGTGCCGGACCATCGTATTCCTTTTATCCTGAGGAATTTCAGACTGTGCGGGACGGTGCCGGACCATCGTATTCCTCTTATCGGGATGGTGCCGTCCTTCCAACAGATGAGAGCTTTTCCTGTACTGAGTGCAGGAAATGTTTTCATTCTAAATCCAGTCTTAATGAGCATAAAAGATCTCACACAGGTGTGAAGCCACATTGCTGTCCTGGGTGTGGGAAAGGTTTTTTAACAAAGTCTCATCTTTCCATACATCAGAGGTCTCACACAGGTGAAAAGGCATATTCTTGTTCTGAATGTGGAAAATGTTTTGCACACAAATCAGGACTTGTCATACATCAGATGTTTCACACGGGAGAGAAGCCGTATTCATGTTCTGAATGTGGGAAACGTTTTGTACAAAAATCAGACCTTGTCAGGCATCAAAGTTCTCACACGGGGGAAAAGCCTTATTTTTGTTCTGAGTGCGGGAAATGTTTTTCAAGGAAGTCGCATCTTTACAGACATCAGAGGTCACACACGGGTGAGAAGCCGTATTCCTGTCCTGGGTGTGGGAAATGTTTTTTTAGGAAGTCACAACTTTACAGACATCAGAGATCGCACACGGGTGAGAAAGCCGTATTCCTGTCCTGAGTGCGGGAAATGTTTTTCATATAAGTCCTCTCATAGCAGACATCAGAGATCTCGCACAGGGGGAGAAGGCACTTCTTTGTCATGAGTTAGGCAATTGTTCCTCACTGAAGTCCCGTTTTCCTGTACATTGGGGGTCCCACACAACCCTTGAGGCGTTGTCTTGTATATGAATGTTGCTGGACATGTGGGGAAGAAGCACACCCTGATATACACCTCAGATATACTCCATGGCTGATCTTCATCATGTAAGAAACAGTTGATAAGGAGATCGGAGATCACCAAAGACATGGATGAAGTGTGGTACCGTGTTGGCCATTGATAGCAGGAGAAAAATAAAAATGGAGTCATTACCGCTTTTAAGGCTTGCTAGAGTTCCCCCATAATATCAATGCTTGTATAGAGATGTATCCTTTAACCCAGAGCCTTTAGGATTAATTACACAGAAGCTAAGAACAGCCTTGCCAAATGTTAAACATAGATAAGACGTGCGGTAGTACCAAGGTTTAGTTGGTCACACAGAAAATAGACTGATATGTTTTACACATGTTGTATAATTGTGACGTACTGTATTGCTTGTATAACCTAATTACTTAAATACGATTGGCTGAGCCAAGGGCGTCCCTTATCTTGTATGTTTTGATTAGGTGTAGTGCGCACGAAAAATAAAGTCTAGTCTTGGATTCACCATATTGCTGTGTGTGTCTTGACTTGCCGATGCATCAGAGAGCTCCATACATCCAGAAGTCCTAAAAGCCCGGGTCCAGTTGAACCACAAACCTCACACCTCTCATTGGCTGAGTACATTTTTCACAAATACCTACAGGTCTGTTTAACTATTCAGCACAGCGCTATTTTAACTGGTTATTGTGCGGTCATGAAACACTGTACACAAAAAAATATACAGTATAATATAAAATATAATATAAAATATACCGATGGACCGTTTTCATCGGACAAACAGATCGTGTGTGGGCCCCCTTCGGTTTGTTTTCCATCGGTGAAAAAAAATAGAACAAGTGTTAACATTTTCCTATGGATAAAAAAACGATAGAAAAAGGAAACGATCTTCTGTGTGGAACTCCTTCGGAGAAAAATCCACGCATGCTCAGAATTAAGTCAACGCATGCTCGGAAGCATTGAACTTAATTTTTCTCAGCACGTCGTAGTCTTTTACGTCACCGTGTTGGACACGGTCGGATTTTTGACTGATGGTGTGTAGGCAAGACTGATGAAAGTCAGCTTCATCGGATATCAGATGAAAAAATCCCTGGAGAGACAGCTGACAACAGAAGCTCCATTGCAACTCTTGAGTGATGTCACTTTCCAGGCATTTCCCAGCCAACACACAGCATTCCCTGCTGGGGACTGGACTGGATCGGCTTCAAGAAAGGGAGGTATAGCGATTTTTGCTTCACAGGGATAGATTAGATTAATTGTAGAATGTGGCTGCCAGTAGATTGTGTTAGTTGGTTTTCGGCTGAACTTCCACTTTAAGAGCTCCTCAGTTTCCTGCCAGGCCCACTTCCTGAGGATTGGCTGAGGACCCCTAAAAATGCAAGGCAACCCTCCTAGCTTCCACCCACTAATTTCTAGAATATTCTCCAATATTCTAGGACCAGGGGGAGGCACCAGACAGCATCCCGGATCAGTCATTCAGCCCTAACCTCTAATAACCCTGACTCATATTCCATGGCTCAGGTTTAGCCCTGGTCCAAACTACTATTTACATTCTCTATAATGAGTAGCACAATAGAGGGTGCTACACTTCTATCAGTGGTCCCCTACATTGATGACCAATGCTAGAAGGACCCTTTATGCCAGTAGTCAGTGTAGTGGTCCCTTACATTGGTGAATAATGGTAGAAGGACCCCTTTATGTCAGTGATCAGTGTAGAGGTTCCTTACATTAATGAAAAATGGGAGAAGAACCCTCATATATTAGTGGTTAGTGTAGTGGTTCCTTACATTTTTTGTCCATTGGGAGAAGAACCCCCTTAGGCCAGTTGTCAGTGTAGTGATCCTTTACATTAGTGACCATGATTGTTGAGAATACTGCTCCGGTACTTTCTTTAGCTACTCACTGTGGTCCCTGGTAATAAGGCGGTTGGGCTCTTAGTGGTGACAACTTCCCCTCTACTGGGATAGGCCCAAACTCCGGCCTAGTAGCCCGGGCAATACAACACACATCCACTCAGACAGCCGTCCAGGTGGCACAGAACACTGATCACCTGACTCCACCCAAATATATAGGTTCTCCCAGCAGGCCAAGGGATTTAACAAAACCCCTGCCCATTGGCTGAGACATGCCATATACCCATAATCTGACCTTGCAGTGCCCTTGTCTTATCTAATGCCACCAAGTGCCCAACCACCTAGCGGGAAAAGAGAGAAGTGCAGCAATTACAGACCAATGCCGATGTTTGATGGGAGCTTGTTGTCAGAAATTCTGACCGTGTGTATGCTCCATCGGACATTTGCTGTCGGAATTTCCGACAACAAAAATTTAAGAGCTGGTTCTCAAATATTCCAACAACAAGTTTTGTTGTCGGAAATTCCGATTGAGTGTAGACAATTCCAACGCACAAAATTGCTTGCATGCTCTGAATCAAGCAGGAGAGCTGCACCACTTATTGAACATAATTTTTCTCGGCTCGTCATACATCTTGTACGTCACCGCGTTCTTGAGGCTCAGAATTTCTGAAAACATTTGTGTGACCATGTGTATGCAAGAAAAGTTTGAGCCAACATCTGTCAGCAGCCTAGTAGAGTTAGCCAGGGATGTTCCATTGCCAACGTAAAGGTTAAAACTGTATTATCAAATTAGTAAAGTTGCATTAATTGTTCTAAGCATGGTATGAAGTTATTCAAAGGCGTGCAGAAAGGTTTCCCACATTTGAAAGGACTAGGGCCAGTAAAGCACATGTGGGGTATGAAGCTCAGCCACTACAAAAGGTCTACTTGGCAAAACAAACAGAAAGGAGGAATCCAGTTGCTATGGGTAACCAAGAACTAGTGCAAGGTACAGTACACAGTAAAGTGTGGTACCTGGCATTGGGGAGGGTCCTCTGGTAGCGGAGGGGATTATGTTTTGGCTCCCTCCCCAGACCAAACCCACGTTAGGGAAACTCTTATTTTTCTTTAAGATGCGCAGTGGGGCAAAAATTCTATAACCAAAAAACTTGGTTACAAGGGAGAATCCCACGGTGATGTACCAATGTTTTTCCTTCAAAGGTGAGTTCTCTGAGGCCGTGTACACACGGCAGAGAACCTCGACGGGCAGAACACATCGTTCCGCCCGTCGAGGTTCTCTGCCGGCCGTCGAAATCGGCGACCCGCCCGTCGGGAATGGCAACCAGCCATTCATCCAGGCGGGCCGTCGAGCAAATAGAGAGCGTGCTCTCTATTTCTGCTCGACGGGCTTCCCGACGGGAAGCTCGCCGAGAGCGTACACACGGCCGAGGTCCTCGCTGGAATGCAGCTTCCAGCGAGGTTCTCGCTGGTTTCCAGCGAGAACCTCGGTCGTGTGTACGCCGCCTGAGGCTCCATAGTCCAAACTTCTGCCTCATTTTGGACAGTCTCTCCAACCAAGACTTCAGGGCTGTGCCCTCAGCTTCAAACCAGACCCCAAGATTTTATATTAAATTTGTTTTGATGCTGAATGGGATGGGTGCAGAAGAAGACCTCTGACTTCCCGCAGTTAACTTTTGCCCTTGAAGCTTTACCAAAGTTCTCACAGGTGTGAACGAGTGTGTTGATGGAGCGATGGTCAGCACAGAACACTGTCACATCATCCATATAGAGGGAGCACTTGACCTCCGGTCTGTCCGATACTGGTGTGGTGATCCCTCTGATTTCTGGGTTCCATCTGAAGCTTTGGGCAAAAAGCTCTATACAGCAAACAAAACAAATTTTCTTTTTTTTTTTAAAGCCTGTGGTGTGTAAACACACTCAAAAAACTCCACCTGGTGCCAAAAAAAGTGTACACACTTAAAGAGTGATAGCCAAAACGTGCAACGGGTGTACACATAGTGCTCCAAAGGAAAAGGACCTTAACCCAGATCCCCTGGGGCGTTAGGCTCCAGACGGGGACTAAAGTACTTACACTTTTTTCTATTGAAAAGCCTGTGGCGTGCATAACACAACCCAAAAAACTCCACCTGGTGCCAAAAAAATGTGCACACACATAAAGAGTGATACACAAAAAAGTGCGACGGGTGCTATGTCAAAAGTCCTCCTGTGAAGAAGAACCTGATTCTGATCCCCCGGGGCGTTAGGCTCCAGACGGGGACTGAGGTACTCAAGTGGTCCGAGCAGCCGAAGCCGACACGGACCCAACTTCCTTGGAGGGTCTGCCAAAACAGAACCCTCCCAGTACTAGATGGGGCTCCCCCAAAGGGAGACCCCATGAGAGCAGGCAAACTTAGCCAGAAGGCCATATCCACCTACTCCCAAGACATGGCCATGGTGCCATACAAGTACCCTGGTCGACAGCCCGGACCAGCAGCATCCATCCCAGCCAGGAAGGTAGGAGTCTGAGAGATTGGGGAGAGCCCACGCCAATAGGCTACTCCCACCCCTCCCTCCTAATCACGTTCGAGAAATACTAACTGCTCCCCCGGTGGGAAGGAGGAGCTAGTGTTCTCTCCCAACCAACTGACCGGGGCAGGCACCACAAAATCCAGGCCGGCCCCTCAGCTTCGACCGCATTTTTCTCCATCCAAATCAGAAGGCTTCCACCTCCACGCCAGCAGGTTTAGCATCTGCCAACCGCCATCCCTTTCCACCTCGCCGTGTACTAGGGACGGTTAGCATAGCGCCACTTACTGGCAACTGATAAGAACAGATACTACACTTGATCTTAGCCAAAAGGCCGAGAAGCGTACTAAAAGTACTTACGCTTAGTCCACCTGGCCAAAACCAGACGAACCCCATTCTTTGTAGGGTCTGCTGAAACAGACCCACCCAAGTACTAGGTGGGGCTCCCCCGAAGGGAGACCCTATAAGAGAAGGCGAACTAAGCCAGAAGGCTATGTCCACCCCCACCCAAGACTTTCAGGGCAGGCCTGAGGACCTACAGTCACACTAGCAAAACGATGTACAACAAAAGAAAAAGAGAAATACAAACTCCACCCATAGCCCAGCCTCATGGTGCAGAAGAGGAGGAAGCAACGAGTGCATGAGCATGGTGGGACCCTATTCTGTCACTGGGCGTGAGGTAACGGAGGTACGCTGGACTGGTAGAGCCTAAGGCCTTGTACACACGATCAAATCTGTCTGCTGGAAACGGTCTGCTAGACTGTTTCAGCAGACAGATTCGATCGTGTGTACGGGCAAACAGACGGATTTGGCCACCCGACAGATTTCAAAGCATGCTTTGAAATCTGTCGGCTGGGAACCCGTCCGCCCGACATGTCTGCTGGTTAGTATGCTAACCAGCAGACATGTCTTCTCGCACACGCGCCGAATGATTTCGACGCATGCGCGGAAGTGTTTTACTTCCTGGTGCGGTGACGTGGCGGCGTCAACGTCACCGCCACGTCAGCGCGCTGTCTGCTGGCGGGGATTTTGGTTTGCTCGTGTGTACACTCGAGCAAACCAAAATGCCAGCAGACAGATCTGTTCAAATCGGTCGGTCCGACCGATTTGAACAGATAGATTGACTCGTGTGTACGAGGCCTAAGAGACATAAATGGTTTGTTGCTCAAGGAAACCTTTGGAGGAACACTGGCTGAAAAAGGCTACACAAGGCAGTTATATATTTCTCTTCCCCTTGGTGGGATTGGAGATGACCCATCTATAAGTGTAGCACCCATGTACTTCCAAGTACGGGTGCTAGTAAATTTAAGGGGATGATCAGAGTGTAAGTGACTCTGATCTCAATTCTGATTAATGTAAGGCTCTCTGTTTCAGCTTGGCTGTGCTGTGGGCTCATCCTGCTGTGCATGGGGTGTTGTTCCACCCCAGGACGACAGGTGGCAGCAGTGGAAGCTGAGGTTCGGTGTTCTCTCCAAGCGACCAATCAGGAGGCTTGGGCCTCGCTGGGCATGCTGGGAGAGGGTACTTATGAGACAGACGCCATTTGAGGTGGTTCTCTTTTTCCTGGAGTGTGGCACCCACCTTTAGGGTGACCACATCACCACGCCCTGAGCGTTATGGCCTACCTGGCCGGGTCGTGGGTGCTACGCTGTGTTTCTGGGCCGTTCGGACCTGGGGCATCCAAACAGGACGGGGGCTCAGTGATCGACTGAGCTCCCAGATTGAAGATCCCAAGCGAGTTTAGCTGTTCGGTGTGGAGTCCAGTTGAGGAGCGCCATTGAGAGGCTGGCGGTCCAACAGTACTGAGACAAACCATCGGGGATCAAGGTGCCGAACACTGAGGGATTGATTCCTCTCTCAGTCGGTACCTGCGCGATGTTGAAGGAAGGTTCAGGCAACGTTCTACTCAGGAAGAGTTCCTCCATTCCTATACTCAGGGAAGGCCGGTGGTAGGGGCGCTTTCCTGACGGTCATTTAGCAGAGTCTGTGGCAGAGACATCCTTTTCAAGTTTTCAAGTGATACTCTGGCTGCCATGTCTGTGAGAGAGACCTGTCCAGGTACGCTATACCCACTCAGGCTAGAGTGGTGAAAGAAATCGAATTGCTGTCGGAAGCAGGACTGTTACAATATCCGAGGCCTGAATCTGTTGTTCTCCTTCCAAACCTTTGTCTATCCTTTCCATCACCCGTTACTTGTTTTTACCCGGCTGGGTAATAAAGAGACTTCCTATTTGCGGACATTCCTTTACTGCTATTGCATTTATCGTCCACCCTAGACACTTTACCGGAGCCATGAGGTAACATGCCATCCCATCATATCTCAGCAGCTCCTTCGGAAGCACTGCTACATAAGGATAAGCAGTACATACACACACACAACACAAGGACCTCTTCACACTAGGAGACGAGAGACGTTTCTCTGGGGCTGCAGTTTCTCTGAGCCCCGCTACCTAGACAGGAAGTCTCTATGAAAGACAGGAAGTGATGTCAGGTAAAGACAGGAAGTTCCGGGTGAGAGGTGAGTCGGGAGGAAATAGAGAGGAGACATTGTTTGAAGTGGCAACAGAGGAGGTAATAAGATCTTATTATATATTTACACCCAGTAACCCCGTCATGTCCGTCCTCTTCCTCCATAGTCACTGTGACGTCTTTTATCTCCAGCAGATGATAATATACACACATATATAGTGTGGAAACCTATATTAACCCCTTTAGGTAGGGTGACCAGACATCCCCGGTTTCCCGGGCAGTCCCCGGATTGAGGACCCTGTCCCCAGAACCAGTCTGTGCCCAGATTGAAGGGGCATGGGAAGGGCATCTGATACTGTCGCCCCAGGTGCAACATTTGGGGGTGGGGGGGATGGGCGCAAAATCAATAAGTGTGCTGTGTTGCCCCCTCCGCCAAGCGACTCCTGTGGACCAGTCTGTCCCCCATGATCCCTCTGGTACGGGTGGCCTATGTGTGTGTGAGAACAGGGGAGGGGAGGGGAGAGGCGGTGCAGAGCTTACGGCAACTATTGGAGAAGCTCTTGGCAGGGGATACTGAGAAGCGGCTGGGTGTCGGGAACAGTACATGGTACTGGGGAGACCCCTGCTCCGATAGATTATCATAAAGGCCATGGAGAAGTGAGCAAAATCAACCAATATACACTGTTCATATGGGGGCGGGGTGTGAGTAGTGCAGGAATCGGGTAGGTCAGTGTAGGAATCAGGTAGGTCAGTGTAGTGGTCAGTGTAGGAATCAGGTATGTCAGTGTAGGAATCAGGTATGTCAGTGTAGGAATCAGGTAGGTCAGTGTAGTGGTCAGTGTAGGAATCAGGTAGGTCATTGTAGTGGTCAGTGTAGGAATCAGGTAGGTCAGTGTAGTGGTCAGTGTAGGAATCAGGTAGGTCATTGTAGTGGTCAGTGTAGGAATCAGGTAGGTCAGTGTAGTGGTCAGTGTAGGAATCAGGTAGGTCAGTGTAGGAATCAGGTATGTCAGTGTAGGAATCAGGTAGGTCATTGTAGTGGTCAGTGTAGGAATCAGGTAGGTCAGTGTAGTGGTCAGTGTAGGAATCAAGTAGATCAGTGTAGTGGTCAGTGTAGGAATCAGGTAGGTCAGTGTAGGAATCAGGTAGGTCGTTGTAGGAATCAAGTTGGTCAGTACCACTGTACAAGTGGAAGGGACTTAGGCAGTGCTAACAGTCTGGCGGGGGGGTGCAAGATTCTTGCCTTGTCCCGGGCACTGACAACCCACCCTACACCACTGACTGCATATATAAGTTGAGGAAAATATGCGTATGAAATAGTTTACCATTTGCCAATAAAAAAAATATATATATATATCCCAGATTTTATTTTAAAAATCTGGTCACCTTACCTTTAGGGTCAGAACATTTCCCCACTTATGGGCAGGAAATTTTTCGGCATTTTGGAGATAAATTCTAGCAATATGGTCCTCTAAACTAACAGCACTGACAATACATTGACAAGACCATGACCATTCTGGCCATACATTATAATATTATTATTATACAGGATTTATATACTGCCAACAATTCGCTCAGTGCTTTACAAAATGGCCTACCAAGAGCAATTATTACAATATGCAGCCAACACAATGATGGAGTGCAGGGCTCAGGAGTATGAAGCATAGAGCCCCTTACATTGCTGGTCAGGAGGAAGAAAACATTCCCCCGGCCTGCCATGAAGAATACGTTCCATCATTGGTGTCAGAGAAAAGAAAATACTGAGGTTCTGAGGGACATAGGGGATCTAAAGGGCCCTTGAGGGGTACCTTTCAGTACTTCAAGAAGACAGAAGGATGGTATATATCGTTCCTTGTCTGCAGATCTAAAACGAATCAAAGCCAGTTCAGACACAAAATAAAACCCAACAGGGAAAAGGGATTTTCTGATCCGGCAGGTCAAGAGGGTCCTGGGACCTTGAAAACCTAAAAAACACTAAACAGTCTAAACTAAATGTGTTCCCATGAGGGAAGAAGTTATTAAATGTACCCCTTCCCCTCACATACACATCCTATTATTGTGTGACCAATACCATCCAAATAATTCTTACCTTCATTTCCAAAAGTTATCTGTCTACAAGGAGGCCTGGTACAGCAAATGGCGGCAAGAATAAGGATGGAGGAGAATCAGAGTCACATGACCACATCGATTAGTATGGACAAGGACCGGAGTCACATGACTGAGAAGATACTAAACCTCACCCTGGAGATCATCTACCTGCTGACCGGAGAGGTGAGGAGGATTCTGGGAGGTCACATGACATCACTCTTATCTCTATTAATAAAACACAGACCTGACCGGAGAGGTGAGGAGGATTCTGGGAGGTCACATGACATCACTCTTATCTCTATTAATAAAACACAAACCTGACCGGAGAGGTGAGGAGGATTCTGGGAGGTCACATGACATCACTCTTATCTCTATTAATAAAACACAGACCTGACCGGAGAGGTGAGGAGGATTCTGGGAGGTCACATGACATCACTCTTATCTCTATTAATAAAACACAGACCTGACCGGAGGGGTGAGGATTCTGGGAGGTCACATGACATCACTCTTATCTCTATTAATAAAACACAGACCTGACCGGAGAGGTGAGGAGGATTCTGGGAGGTCACATGACATCACTCTTATCTCTATTAATAAAACACAGACCTGACCGGAGAGGTGAGGAGGATTCTGGAAATGTATGACATTACTGTTGGTGTTTCAATTCAGAGTTTGCCTCCTGTGAAGCTTGGTGACTGTGTGACCATCACAGTGACTCCACCTCACTCACTGACTCCTGAGAGACACAACATGGAGAAGATTCTAGAAGTCACCAAGAAGATGATGGACCTGCTGATAAAAGAAATGAATGTGGCTGGAAATTCAGGAACCGTATCTACTAAGGAGGAGTGGGAGTCTTTAGAAGGACACAAGGATCTCTACAAGGACGTCATGATGGAGAATCAGCCGCCCCTCACATCACCGGGTAAGAGGAGACTTTATTGTAAAGGAGAGAGCAGTACGGAGGCTCCACCTAGATCCCCCATCATCTGATAAACACATAGAAACAATGGATTCAGTCAGTGTGTGTGTTTCCTACAGATGGATCCAGTAATGGGAACCCACCAGAGAGATGTCCCCGTCCTCTGTATTCCCGGGATTATTCCACACAGGAAGGTCACACCATCCCCCACCATCATCAGGTAGATGAGGAACAATCACTGATAATTATGGTTTATACACAAACATGTTCATTATAATGAATATCTTATTACATTTTAAGAGTGGAAACCTCAGAGATTATAATATTGTTGTTAAAGAAGAGTATAAAGAGGAGGATGAGGAGTATGGAGTGGTGAAGGAGTATTCAGAAGGACAAAAGAATATGATGGAGCCACCTAATACCAGAAACCCACCAGAGAGATGTCTCCATCCTTTGGATTCCACACAGGAAGGTCACACCGTCCCTCGCCATCATCAGGTAGGTGGAGTTGAGGGCCGGGAACATGAAATTATTGAACACTTGTGAAGGAGGGGGATTTACTAAAACTGGAGCACATGGAATCTGATGAAGCTGTGTATAAAAACTGTGACGGATCTCGGATAGCCCTGCTGGGCCCCTCCGCCAGACCTGTCTCCTGTCCTCCAAACGCGCCTGCAGATTCGCCATAACCAGCCCTTAACCCCTCAATCACAAGACAAGCCACACAGGTGTTGAGGGTTTTAACAGGCAGAGCATAAAACTCTTTATTAAGTACCAAACATAGACTTTTAAACACAGTTAGGGACACTCCCCTTAGCCTTGTCATAGAGGGGGTAGGGGACAAGGAAGAACCAATGGAAACTCAACACTTGTATATTCAACCAACTACAGTTGAAACACATAAAGGGATTATGATAAGCAGGCAGCTCCTGCTGGGATGTGTCTCCAGACCTTTGTCTACGTGCCATGACCCAACACAATTAAACACAGCAACAAGAGGGGGGATGGGGGAGAAGGGATGTAGCATCACATTACATTTTGTCCCAAAGTCTCGTAGCCCCACGCTTTGGGAATACCGTTAAAAATCAGCTAAAAGTACATTGTAGAATAAAAGTACAGTGGAACCTCGGTTTAAGAGTAACTTGGTTTTAGAGCGTTTTGATTTGCGAGCAACTTTTTTTTTTTTTAAATTCTGACTCGGTTGGTGAGTGACTCGAAAGACGAGCAGAATTCAATCTAAATAGGCCTGCAGTACCTCATTTGGCCTGAGGTACGGGGGGGCAGAGCAGAGCCAAAAATAGGCCTGCAGTACCTAATTTGGCCTGAGGTACGGGGGTGCAGGAAACGAGCCGAAGTGTCCTTGGACCTTTTCGGTGCTCTTTGGCGCCCCCCCCCCCACCTCTGGCCGCATGCGGCATTGCATCCCATGGAAGTTGATGCGGAACTAATTATTTTTGTTTTCCATTGACTTCAATGGGAAAATTCACTTTGATATGCGAGTACTTTGGATTACAAGCATACTCCTGGAACGGACTATGCTCGTAATCCGAGGCTTAACTGTAATATTTAGCCCAGCCGGCCAATAGGTTTAGGTGGCAGGAAACAACTCCACGTGCCCAGCTACAGATACCACGTTCACCCGGGTTCCGATGAACCGGCGACCGCAGACACAAATGTCTGGAGGGGGCATCTTCTCCAGGTGGTGGGAGACGGCAAATAGCCCTCCAAATCTCACGTTGTCTGCTGGGCCATAGTCTGTGGGTAGGAGGCGAGCCGATATTTAGAAATCGCGGCAGCCGATATATGATGCAGATTTTTTTTTTTGGGCCTATATGTTAGGCCGATTTCCCCTCCCATCTCATAAAATCTTACAGTTAGACCCCTTTCACACTGACGTTTTTCAGGCGCTTTTGGGCTAAAAATAGCGCCTGAAAAGTGCTTGCAAAACGGCTCCCCTGCAGTCTCAGTGTGAAAGCCCGAGTGCTTTCTTTCACACTGAGGCGGTGCGCTGGCAGGACGTTAAAAAGCAGCAAGCGGCATTTTTGGAGCGCCGTATACCGATCCTCCACCGCTCCTGCCCATTGAAATTAATGGTCACTGCCACCAAAGCGCTTCTGCAGTGGCGCTACACGGGAGCATTTAACCCTTTCATCGGCCGCTAGCTGAGATATAAGCGCCCCACTAGCGGCCGAATAGCGCTGCTAGAATGCCGGTGAAGTGCCGCTAAAGCTAGCAGCGTTTTACCGTCAACACCTGCCCTCTCCAGTGGGAAAGCAGCGGAGTTCCGCAGAAAAAATAAATATTAAAAGTCAGCAGCTACAAATACCACATCTGTTGACTTTTGACATATGGACACTTACCTGTCCTGGGCGCCCGCGATGTCGCCCCCCCGAAGCCAATCTCTCCCTCGGATCTCGGGTGCTGCCGACGCCATCTTCGGATAGGGAATCAGGAAGTGAAGCCTTGTGGCTTCACTTCCTGGTTTCCCTACTGCACATTCGTGAGTCGCACTGCGTGATCCCACTGGTCCCTGCAGTCTTCTGGGCGCCAGACATGGCTATGCCCAAAAGAGGGAGAAAATACCTGGATTACAAAGGTATCTGCTCCCTCCTCCCCCCTGAAAGGTGCCAAATTGACACCGGAAGAGGGGGGTTCCAAAAAGCGGAGTACCATTTTTGGGTTGAACTGCGCTTTAAAGCTGAGGTTCACCCCCAAATCCACTTTTTGTCATTTGCTCCAGCATACTGCTAACATCTGCAGTATGCTGTTTTTTTTTGTACTTATCTTTTTCGGAGCCGTTGTTATCCGGCTCCGAGCGGGGAATCCTGCGGGGAGTAGGCGTTGCTAAACGAAGAGGAGTTGATTAGCGGCTGCGGAAGGCGCGTCACACCTTCCGAAAATACTCGAAATGATGCTCGGGTGTTTACAGCGCCTGCGCGTAGAGCTGACTTTCGCAGGCGCCGTTAACAACCGAGCGTCACTTCGGTTATTTTCGGAAGGCGTGACGCGCCTTCCGCAGCCGCCAATCAACTCCTCTTCGTTTAGCAACGCCTATACCCGAAAGTAATCCCCCCGCTCGGAGCCTTATTTCTTCTGAGAAACCCTCACTTCCTGTTCTTCTGTCTGTAACTCCACACAGTAATGCGAGGCTTTCTCCCTGGTGTGGAGAAAGCCTCTTGAGGTGGGAGGGGGCGTCGCCTATGGAGATTTTTAAGTACCGAGGTTTGGCGCCATTCCTTGAGTGTGCGCAACTTTAAAGCGTGACATGTTAGGTATCTATTTATTCGGTGTAACCTAATCTTTCATATTTTACAAAAAAAAATTGGGGTAACTTTACTGTTTTGTTATTTTTCAATAAATGAAACAATTTTTTTCCCCAAAAAAAAGGCGTTTGGAAAATTATTGCGCAAATACCGTGCAAGATAAAAAGTTGCAGTGACCGCCATTTTATTCCTTAGGGTGTCTGCTAAAAAAAAAAAACATATATAGGGCCAGATTCAGGTAGATGGGCGAATCTTTATTCTGGGGTAACGTTGCTCATTTACGTTACTCCGCCAAAACTTTAGGAGCAAGTACTGTATTTACAAAGCACTTGCTCCTAAAGTTGCGGCGGCGTAGCGAAAATGGGCCGGCGGAATTCAAATTGGGCGGGTAGGGGGCGTGTAGTATTTAAACTAGGCGCGATCCCGCGGCGAACGAACTGCACATGCGCCGGCCGTCAATGTATCCCAGTGCGCATGCTCCACATTAGGACGGTGTTTGCTACGTGAACGTCAATGACGTCAATCCCCATTCACGGACGAGTTACGCAAACGACGTGAAACTTTTTCAATTCGACGCGGGAACGACGGCCATACTTAACATAGGATGCGCCACCTAGGGGGCATGTTTTTCTTTACGCCGCGTATCTCTTACGGAAACGTCGTTAAGTGACTGCGTCGGGCCCGCGTACGATCGTGAATTGGCGCATCTCGCTGATTTACATATTCTCGGCGTAAATCAGCGGGAACGCCCCTAGCGGCCATTTTAAAATTTCAGTTCCGATACGACGGCGAAATACAATTACGCCGCTCGTATCTGAACTCAATCCCGGCGTATCTTGTTTTCTGAATACAGAAAACAGATACGACGGCGTAGGTTAGAAGTTACGCGGCGTATCTACAGATAGGCCGCGTAACTTCTACCTGAATCTGGCCCATAAAGTTTAGGGGTTCTGCGAAATTTTCTAGCAAAAGAATGATGATTTGTACATGTAGGAGAGAAGTGCCAGAATAGGCCCCCCGGTATGGAGGTGGTTAAATAACGCCAAATATCGGCCGATATATCAGTCGACCTCTAATGATATTTTCCCACATTCTCTTGGTTTAGGGTGAAGATCTGACGGATGTAAAAGTTGAAGTTAAAGCAGAAGAAGAGGAGACGTATGTGAGGGATGATCAGCAGTCTATGGAGGAGGCTGGAAAAACGGGAACACGTGTAGAGGAGGACACTCCTACAGAGACTCCTCAGAGCTCTCAGACGGGGGAGAAGCCGTATTCCTGTCCTCAGTGCGGGAGATCTTTTTCGCACAAGTCCTATCTTATCATACACGAAAGGTGTCACACGGGCGAGAAGCCTTATTCTTGTTCCGAGTGCGGGAAATGTTTTACAAAATCCTCGAATCTTGTTACACATCAGAGGTCTCACACGGGAGAAAGGCGGTATTCCTGCCTTGAGTGCGGGAAATGTTTTTTAGTTAAGTCACATCTTTACAGACATCAGAGAGTGCACACAGGTGAGAAGCCGTATTCCTGCTCTCAGTGCAATAAAAGTTTTTCGGTGGAGTCGCACCTTTACACACATCAGAGGTCGCACACCGGTGAGAAGCCGTATTCCTGCCCCGAGTGCGGGAAATGTTTTCCAAGAAAAACGCACCTGGTCATACATCACAGGTCCCACACGGGGGAAAAACCGTATTCCTGTTCCGAGTGCGGGAAATGTTTCATAGACAAGTCCTCTCTTAACAGACATCAGAGGTCTCACACGGGGGAGAAGCCGTATTCCTGTCCTGAGTGCGGGAAAGGTTTTACGCAGAAGTGCAATCTTTACTCGCATCGAAGATCTCACCTGGGGGAAAAGCCACTTTTCCCTGAGTGAGGGAAATGTTCCTCACTGAAGTCCTGTCTTGTTGTACATCAGGGGTCCCACACAACTCTCGAGGTGTATTAGTGTCTTGAGTGCGGGAAATTTCTTCTATATGAATCTTGCTGGACCTCACCCCCCCATAGTATTTTACATTAGAAGAAGTAGTATAGGAAAAAAAAGTTTTTTATTTATTTATTTTGTATAGAACCTGTAAGGTTTATTTTCACCATCTGTGTCCCATTGGGGAGATTTCCCTTCACTTCCTGTCCCATACCCAACACAGGAAGTGAGAGGAAATCACTACAAATTGAGGGAATCCCTTGGGGACCTCCCAGGTCACAATAACTAGTTTGCTCATTGCAAGTATTCCCCTCTATTGCTTTTCTAAGGACAGCCCACAATTTGGGGTTTACTTTTTACTTTTTACTTTCAATGAAAGGAGTAAACAGGGGAAAATAGAGAGGCGGGATTTCCATAATGGGGGCGAAGACCGCAATAAAAACTGACTGGTGATCTAATCCATCTCCACTTTATCCAAAACTAAAAAAAAATGTTGCCTTTAGTTATCCCTTTGCTGGCTTTCATTGGGATTAATTGTGCGCCATCATTGGGTCCCATTGTTAGTATCGTTGGTAGGAATTGTGCCCCATAATTGGGTCCCATTGTTGGTATTATTAGTAGGAATTGTGCCCCATAATTGGGTCCCATTGTTGGGATCATTAGTAGGAATTGTGCCCCATAATTGGGTCCCATTGTTGGTATTATTGGTAGGAATTGTGCCCCATTGTTGTATCCCATCATTGGTATCATTAGTAGAATTTGCTCCCTGTCATTGGGTCCCGTTGTTGGTATCATTGGTAGGAATTGTGCCGCACCATTGGGTCCCATTGGTGGTATTATTGGTTGAATTTGCACCCCATCATTGGGTCCCATTGTTTTTATCATTGGGAGTAATTGTGCCCCATCATTGGGTCCCATTGTTTTTATCATTGGGAGTAATTGTGCCCCATCATTGGGTCCCATTGGTGATATCATTGCTAGGAATTGTACCCCTTCATTGGATACCATAATTGGCATCGTTGGTAGGAAAAATGCCCCATTATTGAGTTCCATTGTTGGTATCATTGGTAGGAATTGTGCCCCATCATTAGGTCCCATTGTTGGTATCATTGGTAGAAATTGTGCCGCATTGTTGGTGTCATTGGGAGGAATTGTGCCCTAATTTCACTGATGCCATTTGGCGGAAGAGTCCCCCTATCATTGGTGTCATTGGACCCCAATGTTGGCATCATTGGGAGAAACTGTGCCCCATCGTTGGTCCAAGGGCACTTGTGCCCTTAAACCAATGATGGGGAACATTTCCTCCCAATGACACAAACAATGGGGCATAATTCCTACCAAACATACCAACATTGGGGCACAGTTCCTTCCTAAGATGCCAGTAATTGGGCCCAATGACACCAATGATGGTACTCAATTCTTACCAGTGACGTCAGTAATAGGGCACAATTTCTCCCAAAGACACCAACAATGGGTGGAAAATAACACCAATGGTGGGGCACAATTCCTACCAATGATACCAACAATGGGACACAATTCAAACCCACGATGGGACCCAATGATACGGCACAATTTACACCAATGATACCAACCATGGGACACCAATGAAACCAACGGTGGGGCACAATTCCTACCAGTGATACCAACGATGGGGCGTTGTACACTCCAACTGATGCCGGGACATTTTATTGGCCACAGTCCGGCCCCCTTAAAGTCTGAATGACAGTATACTGGCCCTTTGTATAGAAAGTTTGCAGACCCCCGGCTTTAAATCAATAGAAAACATTCAACCAGTTTAGCACATCGCCCAGTAACATTCGTTTTTTCAATCCCGTTCACACAGTTGGAATATACATGCGCTTTGTTCTTCGGGTGAATTGCAGTGCAAATCTTTTATGAATGGACCCCTAAATGTCAGCAGACGTTTACTTAACCACTTAAGCCCCGGACCAAAATGCAGCTAAAGGACCAGGCCCCTTTTTGCAAATCGGCACTGCGTCGCTTTAATTGACAATTGCGCGGCCGTGCGACGCGGCTCCCAAACAAAATCGGCGTCCCTTTTCCTCCACAAATAGAGCTTTCTTTTGGTGGTATTTGATCACCTCTGCGGTTTTTATTTTTTGCGCTATAAACAAAAATAGAGCGACAATTTTGAAAAAAATGCAATATTTTTAACTTTTTGCTATAATAAATATCCCCCAAAAAATACATAAAAACATTTATTTTTCCTCAGTTTAGGCCGATACGTATTCTTCTACGTATTTTTGTTACAAAAAAAAATCGCAATAAGCGTTTATCGGTTGGTTTGCGCAAAAATGATAGCGTTTACAAAATAGGGGATAGTTTTATTTCATTTTCATTATTTATTTTTTACTACTAATAGCGGCGATCAGCTTCTTTTTTTTTTCGTGACTGCGACATTACGGCGGACACTTCGGACAATTTTGACACATTTTTGGGACCACTGTCATTTTCACAGCAAAAAATACATTTAAAATGCACTGATTACTGTGAAAATGCCAATGCCAGTTTGGGAGTTAACCACAAGGGGGCGCTGTAGGGGTTATGTGTTCCCTGTGTGTGTTTACAACTGTAGGGGGGTGTGGCTGTAGGTGTGACGTCATCGATCGTGTCCCCCCCTATAAAAGGGATGACGCGATCGATGCTGCCGCCACAGTAAAGCACGGGGAGGCCTTGTTTACACGCGGCTCTCCCCGTTCTTCAGCTCCGGGGACCGATCGCCGCACTCCATCGGCGATCGGGTCACGGAGCTTCGGACCCACGCCCGTGACCCACGGCTGGGTAGAAGTACAGGACGTATCTGTACGTGGATCTGCCCAGCCGTTCCATTCTGCCAACGTATATGTGCAGGTGGCGGTCCTTAAAGGGGTTGTAAAGTTACAAGTTTTTTTACCTTCATGCATCCTATGCATGAAGGTAAAAAAACATCTAGCAGCACCGCCCCCCCCCCCCCCCCCCGAGCCCCCGTTGTACTAACCTGACCGTTCGAATCTCCCGGGCGCGTCCACCTCGTCCTCTTCGGTTCCCAGCCTGGCCGTTGATTGGCTAGGCTGGGCGGATTGATAGCAGCGCAGCCATTGGCTAACGCTGCTGTCAATCAGGGCGGATGACGCGGCGCGCTGGGGGGCGGAGCCGAGTGATACAGTCGGCGGCTATGGCCGCCGCTGTATCACGGGAGCGCGCTCGCAAAAGCTTTCCTCCGTGCGAGCGCCCTCGCATGAAGAGGGAAAGCTTTTGCGAGGAGGAGCCCAGACAGCCGCCGAGGGACCCCAGAAGACAGCTTTCCGGGCCACTCTGTGCAAAACGAACTGCACAGTGGAGGTAAGTATCACATGTTTGTTATTTTTTTTTTTTTTTAAATCCCTGACTTTAGTGTCCCTTTTAAGGCTCCATTCACACCTAGGCGTATATACGCCTGAAGCGCGACGCTCGTGCCGCTGGAGGGGCGAAAATACATTGAGGTCTATGAGATGGTTCACCTCTCACGCCGAGCGCCGAAACGCTGTACGCCTGCCGCCTGAAAACAAGTCCCGCACCCTTTTTTTCAGGCGGCTTTCGGCGTTCGGCACCTCAATGAAAATGTTCTGTTAAAAAAAAAAAAACTGTTTACAAATCGCGGCAAAATACGCGGCGTTATAGTGTGAATGCAGCCTAAGTGGTTAAAGATACAAAGTATTCAGCTGCTAAATGAATGAACCCCTCCTAGCGATGCAATTACCAGGCTGCAGCTAGGGGGGGCTCTAATGTTTAGAGTGTGTTCACAGGAGAGTGATCCCATCTAGCTCCTATTATCCCTTGCAGGCTGTTTTTGCTTTATTTTTGTACAGGATTCGTTAAAATCCCGACACATGTATTTTTCGAAAGCCGAGGCCCTGTAGAATAAAATGGTGGTAATTGTTAAGGTGTTTCAGCTTATTATTCAGGGGGTTTTTTCTGCCTTTTCCAGGCTGTGATTTTTTTTTTCTCTACAATACTTTCTTATAATGTATCATGTTGTATATCGTAAGTAATTTTCCTAGCCAATCGGATTTCTAACTTTACTATTTCCTGATTTTGTGACTGTAATCTTGTTAAAAATAAAGTTACAATAAAATAGTTTTTAAACAAAAAATAAATAAAAGTTGTGTGTGTGTCGGTGCAATGATGACAAATGTCGGGTTCCCAACAATTGCTCATAGGTGGCGCTGTTCCCAACAATTGCTCATGGGTGGTGCTGTTCCCAGCAATTGCTCATGGGTGGCGCTGTTCCAAGCATTGCCCATAGGGGGTGCTGTTCCAAACATTGCTCATAGGGGTGGCCTGTTCCTAACCTTGCTCATAGGGGTGGCCTGTTCCCAACAATTGCTCATAGGGGTGGCGCTGTTCCCAACAATTGCTCATGGGTGGCGCTGTTCCCAACAATTGCTTATGGGTGGCGCTGTTCCCAACAATTGCTCATGGGTGGCGCTGTTCAGAACAATTGCTCATGGGTGGCGCTGTTCCCAACAATTGCTCATGGGTGGCGCTGTTCCCAGCATTGCTCATGGGTGGCGCTGTTCCCAGCTTTGCTCATGGGTGGCGCTATTCCCAGCATTGCCCATAGGGGTGGCCTGTTCCTAACCTTGCTCATAGGGGTGGTGCTGTTCCAAGCATTGCTCATGGGTGGCGCTGTTCCAAGCATTGCTCATAGGATGCTGCATTAATGGGCACTGGTGAGGCTGCATTATTGGGCACTCATGTGGCTGTGCTGATGGGCACTGATCAGGCTACATAAATGGGCACTGGTGAGGCTGCATTATTGGGCACTCGTGTGGCTGCATTAACTGGCACTAGTGTGGCTGCATTAACGGGCACTAGTGTGGCTGCGCTGATGGCCACTGATCAGGCTGCATTATTGAGCACTGGTGTGGCTGTGCTGATGGGCACTGATCAGGCTGCATTATTGAGCACTGGTGTGGCTGCACTGATTGGCACTGATCGGGCGGCATAAATGGGCACTGATCAGGCTGCTTTATATGGTACTGGTGTGGCTGTGCTGATGGGCACTGATCAGGCTGCAATTAATGGGCACTGGTGAGGCTGCATTAATGGGCACTGGTGTAGCTGCGCCGATGGGCACCGATCAGGCTGCATTAATGGGCACTGGTGTGGCGGCACTGATCAGGATGCAATAATGAGCACTGTCCTATGCCCTATAGTGGAATGTTTTTATTTATGTTTTTTGCGCAATTGTGTATGGTTTTATATACTGTTTTTGTGCGTGTTTGCAAGATTAAAGTGGGCCGGGCTGGATGAAGTCAAGGGCCAAGTCCAGCCCTGACCAAGGGAGTAGGTAAGAGGGGGGATAGGGGGGTCCAAAGCTGACACTGGTTTCGCAGCCATTTATCCTCTCACCTGTCAGAACTCAGAGACCAGCAGCAGGCTGATCAGAGAGAGGGAGGCTATATGTTTAGCCCCTCCTCCATTCTAGTCACATGACACAACACAAGGGCGGGGTCCCCCCTCACTGAGCTCCTCTCTGGTGGATGAATTTTACAGAAAGAGGAAGTGCTGTCCTCCTCCATTCAGAGGGTTACTGTAACCTATCAGGGCCAGCTCCAATGTTCCTCTGTACCCCTGTGTGACTCTAGGGGCCAACCGCAGAGCTCCATTTTGCCCGTCTCCCGGACATAGGAACCACCCCAGTTTAGCACGTATTCGAGGCTTGGTGCGTTTATTATAAACATGCAAAGCCTCGTTAGAATTTTTATTTTATTTCGGCAGCCTTCTTCGATCCATTCACAAAAAGCAGATCTACAGGCTGTACCACCAATGGAAGCTCCGGGGGGAGTTTGGACCCATCCCCCGATCTACACCCTGGTTACAGGAGAATAATATAATTCCTTTGATTGGTCTACAAGTGGAACCAAAAATGGAAACGCAGTGGTGGCTTTTTTTCCACCATCTAATGGAAAACGTTTAAGTCCATTTGACCCCGAGGGCAGATTATTGGCGCAAGTTGTTACAGAGAGATAGAAATTGTTAAATGCTCAAGGAACCCCTAGAAACCTTTGGAGGAACCCAGGCTGAGAAGGATTGGACTAGACAGTAGTATATTTCTATTCCCCGTGGTGGGAGTGGAGATGACCCCGTCTTAAAGTGGAGGTTCTGCGGCCAATCGTTTTTTGTTTTTTTTTCCCCGTGTAACGCTCATCTTCCAGCAAATCTTCCAGCATGCGCAGTGTTTACGGCGAGTAGCGCCGTAAACATCATGGTTGCCATCACAACGGGCGGCGTTGTAAAATCTTCGATGGTTCGCAGGATGGCGTTCCGCAATATCTCCTGGGAAACATGACACTGTGCTCCCAGGAGACATTGCGGTGTGTTGTCATTTTCTGCTCCCCGTCTCAGAATGCTCCGGAAGTGCTGGGCGGCCAACTGCGCATGCGCGATGCGTTCCAAACGCATCTGCGATGCGTTCCAAAGCATTTACGACAGTGCACACCAGCGAAGCCGCCGTTCGGTATCCAGGCTCTTTCCTTAACATCCCCGTGGATTGGAGGATGTTAAAAAAAGAGCCAGAAGGCCGAGCGAAGCGAGGACGTGAGGCCGACTGGCCACTTTCCCCTAAGTCCACGTCGCTCTGAATGATGGCTTCGCTGGTGTGCAGTGTCGTAAAGCCATTGGAACGCATCGCGCATGCGCAGTTGGCCGCCCAGCACTTCCGGAGCATTCTGAGACGGGGGAGCCGAATATGACACGTCAGCGGCACCAGGTAAAGAAGTAAGCATGCCTACTTCCGTGGGAGGAAAATGTGGCTATTTAACTTGTTGATAGTGTTCTGCATGTGACGGTATATCGTTTTTTTTTGGGTGGAACTCCACTTTAAAGCGGAACTCCACCCTAAAGTGGAACTCACGCTGATCGGAACCCTCCCCCCCTCCGGTGTCACATTTGACACCTTTCAGGGGAAGGTGGGTGCAGATTTTTTTTTTGCACCCACTTCCGGCCACAACAGTCGCGGGCAGACTGCGGGCATGACGTCACCGCTCGTCCCCCCCATTGTGTGCTGGGAACACTCGGCTCCCAGGCGCAGCGTGACTCGGGCATGCGCCGTAGGGAACCGGACAGTGAAGCCGGAGCGATTCACTTCCTTGTTCCCTCACCGTGGATTGCGGGGGGAGCAGCAGAGTGACGAGCGATCGCTCGTCCTCTGCTGCGGACGGTGCTGGACTCCAGGACAGGTAAGTGTCTTAATATTAAAAGTCAGCAGCTGCAGTATTTGTAGCTGCTGGCTTTTAATATTTTTTTTAGCGGACACCCGCTTTAAGGATTTACAGTACATACACGCACAGCACAAGGTCGTGTTCACACTACGAGACGTTTGCAGTTCCTCTGAGCTCCACAAGATGGTGATCTCACTTCTACCCGGACAGGAAGTCTCTTTTGCAGACAGGAAGTGACGTCAATTATAAATAAGAAGTTCCGGGTGAGAGGTGAGTTGGGAGGAAGTAGAGCGGAGACCTCACTGGAAGTGGCAGCAGAGGGGGTAATAAGATCTTATTTTCTATTTACACCGAGAAACCCCGTCATGTCCGTCCTCTTCCTCCATAGTCACTGTGACGTCTTTTATATCCAGCAGATGATGATACACACATATATATGACTAGATTCACATAGCCCGCCGTAATTTTGTGTGGGCGTAGCATATCTTGTTTACGATACGCCGCCGTAAATTAGCGAGGCAAATGCTGTATTCACCAAGCTAACTTACGGCAGCGTAGCGTAAATGGGCAGGCATAAGCCCGCCTAATTTAAATGTGGAAGAGGTGGGCGTGTTTTATGTAAATGACGTGTGACCCGACATATATGAAGTTTTTTACTAACTGCGCATGCGCCGTCCGTGGACTTTTCCCAGTGCGCATGCTCCAAATTACGACGCTAAGACGCATTGGTTTCGACTTGAACGTAATTGACGTACAGCCCCATTCACGGACGAGTTACGCAAACGACGTAAAATCTGAAAAATTTGACGCGGTCCCGACGTCCATACTTAAAATTGGCTGCGCCATCTTTTTGGTGGTTTATCTTTACGCCTGAAAACGCCTTACGTAAACGACGTATCTTTACTGCGTCGGCCGGGCGTACGTTCGTGAATAGGCGTATCTCGCTGATTTACATATTCTAGGCGTAAATCAGCGTACACGCCCCTAGCGGCCAGCGTAAATAGGCAGCTAAGATACGCCGGCGTAGGAGACTTACGCCGGTCGTATCTTAACAATATTTAAGCGTATCTCACTTTGAGAATAGGCTTAAATATACGACGGCGCAGATTCTGAGTTACGACGGCGTATCTACTGATACGCCGACTTAACTCGTTGTGAATCTGGCCAATAGTGTGGAAACCTAGATTAACCCCCTCAGGGGCAGAACAACTTAGGGACCAAAACATTTCCTTCATTTTGGAGGTGTGTCACCTTTCCCACCAATGACCATCTCATCAGTCTATACTAACAGATTAAAGGACCTTTGTTAGGGGGCGGAGGATGGGATTTTATTTATGTGGGAATTTAAATATGTGTGTCTTTTTATTTATTTTTTCAAATAAGAAGAATGAGCAAAACACGTCATTTGTAGTAAGGCCCCGCCCCCTTTCATTTAGAAGTGAATCCGCTTTGCTCAGCCGGGGTTCTTCCCGACTGAGCAGAGCAGGTGGATGACGGGTCCATGTCCTCTCAGTTTATGCAGAGCAGACACAGACACAGCCCACTCTTCTTTATGGGCGGTCAGGTGTAAACAGACCAGCTGTACATTTACACCCGACTGCCCTCTGATCCAATCCGCCTAGAGGGAGGAAGAAAGAGGGAAAAATGTTGATCCCAGTCTCAGATATTCATCCTAAAATGTGATCGGTAAAGGGTCCGGAGTACACGGAGATCACAGGAATATGATGTGTCCTGGCAAAGTTTGGAAGAGGTGGGACACACCCGGGAGAAATTATTCTGTGTGCAGAGAAACCTTACAGAGCGTCCCTCACACAGCTCCTTCTTCCAATGCCCCTCCATCCACAGTCAAACAAAAGTATGACATCACACTGACCTCACATCTCCTCCTCCCAATGTTCCTCCATCCGGAGTCAGAGAATTCTATGACATCACACTGACCTCACATCTCCTCCTCCCAATGTCCCTCCATCCAGAGTCAGAGAATTCTATGACATCACACTGACCTCACAGCCCCTCCATCCAGAGTCAGAGAATTCTATGACATCACGCTGACCTCACAGCTCCTCCTCCCAATGTCCCTCCAACCATAGTCAGAGAATTTTATGACATCACACTGACCTCACAGCCCCTCCATCCAGAGTCAGAGAATTCTATGACATCACACTGACCTCACAGCTCCTCCTTCCAATGTCTCCAACCAGAGTCAGAGAATTCTATGACATCACGGTGACCTCACAGCTCCTCCTCCCAATGTCCCTCCAACCATAGTCAGAGAATTCTATGACATCACACTGACCTCACAGCCCCTCCATCCAGAGTCAGAGAATTCTATGAAGCCACACTGACCTCACAGCTTTTCCTCCCAATGCCCCTCCAATCAGAGCCAGAGAATTCTATGACATCACACTGACCTCACAGCTCCTCCTCCCAATGCCCCCCCAACCATAGTCCAAGAATCCTATGACATCACACTGACCTCACAGCTCCTCCTCCCAATGCCCCCCCAACCATAGTCCAAGAATCCTTTGACATCACACTGACCTCACAGCTCCTCCTCCCAATGCCCCCCCAACCATAGTCCAAGAATCCTATGACATCACACTGACCTCACAGCTCCTCCTCCCAATGCCCCCCCAACCATAGTCTAAGAATCCTATGACATCACACTGACCTCACAGCTCCTCCTCCCAATGCCCCCCCAACCATAGTCCAAGAATCCTATGACATCACACTGACCTCACAGCTCCTCCTCCCAATGTCCCTCCACCCAGAGTCAGAGAATTCTATGACATCACACTGATCTCACAGCTCCTCCTCCAAATTTACCTCCATCTGGAGTCAGAGAATCCTATGATATCGCACTGAACCCCCCCCCCCCCCCCCCCCACCACCTGACTCTCTTCTTCTGATGCTCTTTGGATGTGGTCGATCCCTGTCATCCATACAAGCAAAGCATGACAGCCGATCTTGCATTTTGTGTAATGAGGGTCAGAATGCCTTTAACTTCCGAAGTGGGAGAGGGGGGCTGTGTGGGTAAATAATGGGGTTTATGGTGTCTGGATGGTGACTGTATCATTGTGTGTGTCAGGTTCCTATAAGGTGTCAGGATGTCAGTGTCTATTTCTCCATGGAGGAGTGGGAGTATTTAGAAGGACACAAGGATCTCTACAAGGACGTCATGATGGAGAATCAGCCGCCCCTCACATCACCGGGTAAGAGGAGACTTTATTGTAAAGGAGAGAGCAGTACGGAGGCTCCACCTAGATCCCCCATCATCTGATAAACACATAGAAACAATGTATTCAGTCAGTGTGTGTGTTTCCTACAGATGGATCCAGTAATGGGAACCCACCAGAGAGATGTCCCCGTCCTCTGTATTCCCGGGATTCCACACAGGAAGGTCACACCATCCCCGACCATCATCAGGTAGATGAGGAACAATCACTGATAGTATCATTAGGATCTGTACATTATCTGCATTGTTACCATTGATGTCATTTTTATTCTATATTCAGAGTGGAAACCTGAGAGATCCTAAAGTTGATATTAAAGAAGAGATAAAAGAGGAGGATGATGAGGACGGGGTGATGGAGGAAGAACACAAAGATCTGTACCAGGACACCATGGAGGAGTCATCCAGCTACAGAAACCCACCAGAGAGATGTCCCCGTCCTCTGTATTCCCGGGATTCCACACAGGTAGGTCACACCATCCCCCACCATCACAAGGTTGGTTGGGCGGAGCATCTAGAACATGTATTTTGGTAGACGATGTGTTGATTTTTATTTTTTTTCATGTGATGTCACAATATTAAAACAGATGATATTCTCTCGCATTTTCCTTAAGGGTGAAGATCTGATGGATATAAAAGTTGAGGTGAAATCAGAAGAAGAAGAGACGTATGTGAGGGATGATCAGCAGTCTATGGAGGAGGATGGAATAACGGGGACATTTATAGAGGAGGACACTCCTACAGAGATCAGCACAGGTGGGTCATTAACACTAAATCCATTCCTCCACCCATACTGCTCACTGATTGGTCCAGAGTAGGGCGGGGACTGGGTGATATCAGCCTGTAATCCCCTGGTCACTTTCCTGAGCTGTGTTCCCCGTCCTGTATTCCTGTATTTCTCTTGGATAATCTTTTTATTTCTATTTTAGTAGATGGACGGGAGATGAGGAAAACCTCACAGGATTGTCTCACTTTGTCTCCAGACTGTAAAGTAGAAGATGAGGACATCACACAGTATAGTCCAGGAGAAAACCCGACTACCTCAAATGTCCATCCGGCACCACACAGTGTAGATGGACCATCGTATTCCTCTTATCCTGAGGAACCTCAGACTGTGCGGGACGGTGCCAGACCATCGTATTCCGGTTATCCTGAGGAACCTCAGACTGTGCGGGACGGTGCCGGACCATCGTATTCCTCTTATCCTGAGGAACCTCAGACTGTGCGGGACGGTGCCGGACCATCGTATTCCTCTTATCCTGAGGAACCTCAGACTGTGCGGGACGGTGCCGGACCATCGTATTCCTCTTATCCTGAGGAACCTCAGACTGTGCGGGACGGTGCCGGACCATCGTATTCCTCTTATCCTGAGGAACCTCAGACTGTGCGGGACGGTGCCGGAACATCGTATTCCTCTTATCCTGTGGAACCTCAGACTGTGCGGGACGGTGTCGGACCATCGTATTCCTCTTATCCTGAGGAACCTCAGACTGTGAGGGACAGTGCCGGACCATCGTATTCCTCTTATCCTGAGGAACCTCAGACTGTGAGGGACGGTGCCGGACCATCGTATTCCTCTTATCCTGAGGAACCTCAGACTGTGAGGAACGGTGCCGGACCATCGTATTCCTCTTATCCTGAGGAACCTCAGACTGTGCGGGACGGTGCCGGACCATCGTATTCCTCTTATCCTGAGGACCCTCATACTGTGCGGGACGGTGCCGTCCTTCTAACGGATAAGAGGTTTTCCTGTACTGAGTGCTGCAAGTGTTTCTATTCTAAATCTAAACTTAATGTGCATAAAAAAGGATCTCATACAAGTGAGAAGCCACATTCGTGCCCTGAATGTGGTAAATGTTTTTTAAGGAAGTCCCATCTCTCCATACATCAAAGATCTCACACGGGTGAAAAGCCGTATTCCTGTCCCGAGTGCGAGAAATGTTTTTCAAGGAAGTCCCATCTTGACAGACATCAGAGATTGCATACAAAGGAGAAGCCATATTCCTGTCCTGAGTGCGAGAAATGTTTTGTACAAAAATCTGATCTTTTCACACATCAGAGGTTGCACACCAGTGAAAAAACGTATTCCTGTCCTGAGTGCGGGAAATGTTTTTTAAGGAAGTCCCATCTTTCCATACATCAGAGGTCTCACACGGGAGAGAAACCATATTCCTGTCCTGTATGCGGGAAATATTTTTCACAGAACTCCAATCTTATCATACACCAGAGATCTCACACTGGCGAGAAGCCTTATTCTTGTTCTGAGTGCGGTAAATGTTTCGTAAAAGCATCAAATCTTGTTACACATCAACGATCTCACACAGGAGAAAGACGGTATTCCTGTCTTGAGTGCGGGAAATGTTTTTTAGTGAGGTCACATCTTTACAGACATCAGAGATTGCACACAGGTGAGATGCCCTATTCCTGTCCTGAGTGCGGAAAATGTTTTTCAGTGGAGTCACATCTTTACTCACATCAGAGAACGCACACGGGTGAAAAGCCGTTTTCCTGTCCTGAGTGCGGGAAATGTTTTTCATTGAAGTCCAATCTTTATAGACATCAGAGATCTCACACGGGGGAGAGGCCGTATTCCTGTACGGAGTGCGGGAAATGTTTTCTAGAAAAAGCAGAACTCATCACGCATCAAAGGTCTCATACAGGGGAGAAGCCCTTTTCCTGTCCTGAGTGCAGGAAATGTTTTGCAGGGAAGCCCAATCTTTACAAACATCAAAAGTCTCACATGGGGAAGAAGCCACCTCCCTGTCCTGAGTGAGGAAAATGTTCCTCACTGAAGTCCTGTATTCCTGTACATCAGGGGTCCCACACACCCCTCGAGGTGTATTAGTGAGTGCGTGAAATGTCTTGTATATGAATGTTGCTGGACATGTGGGGAAGAAGCACACCCTGATATACACCTCAGATATACTCCATGGCTGATCTTCATCATGTAAGAAACAGTTGATAAGGAGATCAGAGATCACCAAAGACATGGATGAAGTGTTGGCCATTGATGGCAGGATAAAAATGGAGTCGTTACCTCTCATTGTCTGAGTACATTTTGTGGTATGAAGACTTGGTCTATTATCCTTTGCAAGAGGTCTGTTTTCTCAAGTCTTCTTCCAGGACGAAACACGTTAACCCCACCACTTAAAAGGCAGTCCTCTAGGCTTTTTTTCTCAAAAACTTGTTTATTAAAGAAATATTGGCATGTATACAGGAGACATTTTGGCATGTTCAACATAAATGGCAGAAAAAGCAACATAATGTACGGCAAAGGTCCGATTCCATAATACAGGCATAGATGATTCCAACCATTGGCAATGGGTACACTTAAGTAAATCTGGGTCCGTCCTCCCCCGTCACACAGTGAAGATGACGCTCATAGATAGACATGTACCAGGAGGCACTGACTAGAGTAGAACCACTATCGGTTCTCTCACGTGATGGTGTCAGAGTCATTGAGCCACCTGTCCCAAATCTTGTTGAATTTTTCTAGGCATCCCCTGTTTATATATAAGAATTTATTATAGGGCAGTGTTCCATTTATCTCCCTCTTCCACTCCGTCCATTTAGGAGGCGCTGGTCTCATCCACTTTCTGGCCGAAAACAGTGTCTTCTGTAAGAAGGTTTTGGTATGTCTATCCATAATAGTAGGGAAAGTACCCAGGAGACACTGTTTAGGATCCAGAGCAACTGGGGAACCCATACTGTCATGCAGGAAGGTAACAATCTGAGACCAATATCCCTGTATCAAGGGGCAGGACCATATGAGGTGAAAGAACGTGCCTGTGTCTGCTCGACACATTGGGCAGAGGGTACATTGGTCACTTTTGTATCTGGCCTAATTGGAGTAAGATACGACCTATGTAGAATATAGATCTGTGTGAGCTTGTCCGAGAGCTTCGGGGAAGTCCTCTAGGCTTTTAAAATAAAAATGGAGTCGTTATCTCTCATTGGCTGAGTACATTTTTGGTGGTGTAAGTCTTCACAAACACTTAGATGTCTGTTTTTTCAATATTCATTAAACATATATGACACACATTTGTCCAAGTGTGTCAAATTCTGCCCGTATTTTATTTCCTACAATGATTTCCTATTATCATTGGCTCCATCTAGTGACCACAAGGCTGTGTTGCATTATTTTTAAATGATAGAGGTATTTCAGAAAAAAAATAAACAGTAGATGGAGCTGAGGATCATAGAAAACTACCATGTTAGATACAGCCAGAGTTTGTCACGGCGATATCAATGCTTGTCGCCCTTGCTCAACTGCAAGGGGCCACAGTAACCAAAGCGGCAATGTTTATCCTCCTGATGCATCACAGGAAGTGCCCTCATGGCTAACAGATGATAGGTTTTTCCAGTCTATTTCTAATTCTAACATTAATAAGCCCCCGGGACCAGGTGGCTTGCACCCGGGGGTCCTTAAGGAACTCAGTCTAGTAATTGCCAGACCATTGTTACAAATTTTTACTGACAGTCTACTGACTGGAACGGTACCAGCTGATTGGAGAAAAGCCAATGTAGCACCAATAAGAGCCAAGATACATCCCTGGAAATTACAAACCAGTTAGCCTTACATCAATAGTATGCAAGGATCAATGCTTGTCGCTCTTGCTCATATACAAGGGACCACAGTAACCAAAACTGCAAACTTTATCCTTCTGACTCGTCACATGAAGTGACTCATGGCTAACAGAGGATAGAATTAGAAATAGACTGGAAAAACGTAACATTAATAAATCATCGGGACCAGATGGTTGCACCCAAGGGTCCTTAACCACATGCCGACCGCCCACCGTCATTATACGGCGGGACGGTGGCACTGCTGGGCGAGAGCCCGTATCTATACGTCCGCATTTTTGCGGCCGCGAGGGGGCGCTCGTCCCCCGAGTCCCGTGCGCGTGCCCGGCGGGCGCGATCACCGCCGGACACGCGTGCTCGTTTGTTACAGAGCGGGGAACGGGAGCTATGTTTGTAAACACATAGCCCTCGTTCCTGTCAGCGGGGGAAACGCTGATCTTCTGTTCATACAATGTATGAACAGAAGATCAGTGATTTCCCCTAGTGAGTCCACCCCCCCATACAGTTAGAACACACCCAGGAACACACTTAACCCCTTCCCCGCCCCCTAGTGTTAACCCCTTCACTGCCAATGGTAGTAATCCAATGCATTTTTATAGCATTGATCGCTATAAAAATGCCAATGGTCCCAAAAATTTGTCAAAATTGTCCGATGTGTCCGCCATAATGTCTCGGTACTGAAAAAAAACGCTGATCGCCTCCATTACTAGTAAAAAAAAAATATTAATAAAAATGCCATAAAACTACCCCCTTTTTTGTAAATGCTATAAATTGTGCGCAAACCAATCAATAAACGCTAATTGCGATTTTTTTTTTTTTTTACGAAAAATATGTAGAAGAATACGTATCGGCCTAAACTGAGGAAAAAAAATGTATTTTTAAACATTTTTTGGGGATATTTATTATAGCAAAATGTAAAAAAATATTGCATTTTTTTCAAAATAGTCGCTCTATTTTTGTTTATAGCGCAAAAAATTAAAACCGCAGAGATGATCAAATACCACCAAAAGAAAGCTCTATTTGTGGGGAAAAAAGGACGCCAATTTTGTTTGGGAGCCACGTCGCACGACCGCGCAATTGTCAGTTAAAGCGATGCAGTGCCGAATCACAAAAAGTGCTCTGGTCATTGGGCAGCAATATGGTCCGGGGGTTAAGTGGTTAAGGAACTCAGTCTAGTAATTGCCAGACCATTTTTCCTAATTTTTACTGACAGTCTACTGCCTGAAATGGTACCAGCTGATTGGAGAAAAGCCGATGTAGCTCCAATATTTTAAAAAGAGCCAAGATGCATTCCTGGGAATTACAGACCAGTTAGCCTAACATGAATAGTATGTAAGCTCTTGAAGGGGATAATAAGGGACTACTCTGTTTCCCCGAAAATAACATAGTCTTATATTAATTTTTGCTCCCAAAAATTGCGCTAGGTCTTATTTTTCCATGAAGAATACGGTACACATTTATTGTTGAACAAATGTCATTTTAAGTGATCCCCCTCCCCACCCCTGTGCCAGTGGACACCTTCACCAGACATCCCCCCCACCCATTTATCAGATATTTCCCCCCTACCTCAGTCACCCATGTGTGTCCACACAATGTGCCCGATTCCTGCTCTGTGCTACTTACTGTCAGGGAAGAGCGAGCAGCAGGCGGCAGCTTGTCCTGGCGGCGGGGCAGGCTCTGAAAAGAGACTACGGAACTTTCTGTCTGCTCCGTCTGCGCTGTGGCCAATAGTGAGCTGCGCGGCGGTACCTGCTGCTACTGTCCAGGGTACAGAGTGACGGTAGCTTCGGTGGCCTTATTATCAGGATGCCTTATGTTCGGGGGAGGCCCTATTATTGGGGAGGTCCTATTTTCGGGGGGATACCTTATATTTCAGCGAGAGGCAAAACTGTAAGTAGGTCTTATTTTCGGGGGATATATTACTTTCGGGGAAACGCGGTATATACAATATTTTAGTAATGAGAACGGTATCATTAGCAGTAATCAGCATGGATTCATGAAGAATTTTTCTTGCCGAAACCAATCTATTAACCTTCTATGAGGAGGTGAGTTGCTATCTAGATAAAGGAAGGCGTGTAGATGTGGTGTATCTAGATAAAGGAAGGCCTGTAGATGTGGTGTATCTGGATAAAGGAAGGCCCGTAGATGTGGTGTATCTAGATAAAGGAAGGCCTGTAGATGTGGTGTATCTAGATAAAGGAAGGCCCGTAGACGTGGTGTATCTAGATAAAGGAAGGCGCGTAGATGTGGTGTATCTAGATAAAGGAAGGCCCGTAGACGTGGTGTATCTGGATAAAGGAAGGCCCGTAGATGTGGTGTATCTAGATAAAGGAAGGCCTGTAGATGTGGTGTATCTAGATAAAGGAAGGCCCGTAGGTGTGGTGTATCTAGATAAAGGAAGGCCCGTAGACGTGGTGTATCTAGATAAAGGAAGGCGCGTAGATGTGGTGTATCTAGATAAAGGAAGGCCTGTAGATGTGGTGTATCTAGATAAAGGAAGGCCCGTAGGTGTGGTGTATCTAGATAAAGGAAGGCCCGTAGACGTGGTGTATCTAGATAAAGGAAGGCCCGTAGATGTGGTGTATCTGGATAAAGGAAGGCCCGTAGACGTGGTGTATCTGGATAAAGGAAGGCCCGTAGATGTGGTGTATCTAGATAAAGGAAGGCCCGTAGACGTGGTGTATCTGGATAAAGGAAGGCCCGTAGACGTGGTGTATCTGGATAAAGGAAGGCCCGTAGATGTGGTGTATCTAGATAAAGGAAGGCCCGTAGACGTGGTGTATCTAGATAAAAGACGGCCCGTAGACGTGGTGTATCTAGGTAAAGGAAGGCCCGTAGATGTGGTGTATCTAGATAAAGGAAGGCCCGTAGATGTGGTGTATCTGGATTTTGCAAAGGCTATATATTACTTTCGGGGAAACGCGGTATATACAATATTTTAGTAATGAGAACGGTATCATTAGCAGTAATCAGCATGGATTCATGAAGAATTTTTCTTGCCGAAACCAATCTATTAACCTTCTATGAGGAGGTGAGTTGCTATCTAGATAAAGGAAGGCCCGTAGATGTGGTGTATCTAGATAAAGGAAGGCCCGTAGACGTGGTGTATCTGGATAAAGGAAGGTCCGTAGATGTGGTGTATCTAGATAAAGGAAGGCCTGTAGATGTGGTGTATCTAGATAAAGGAAGGCCCGTAGATGTGGTGTATCTAGATAAAGGAAGGCCCGTAGACGTGGTGTATCTAGATAAAAGAAGGCCTGTAGACGTGGTGTATCTAGATTAAGGAAGGCCTGTAGATGTGGTGTATCTAGATAAAGGAAGGCCCGTAGATGTGGTGTATCTAGATAAAGGAAGGCCTGTAGATGTGGTGTATCTGGATAAAGGAAGGCCCGTAGACGTGGTGTATCTAGATAAAAGAAGGCCCGTAGACGTGGTGTATCTAGGTAAAGGAAGGCCCGTAGATGTGGTGTATCTAGATAAAGGAAGGCCCGTAGATGTGGTGTATCTGGATAAACGAAGGCCCGTAGATGTGGTGTATCTAGATAAATGAAGGCCCGTAGATGTGGTGTATCTGGATAAAGGAAGGTCCGTAGATGTGGTGTATCTAGATAAAGGAAGGCCCGTAGACGTGGTGTATCTAGATAAAAGAAGGCCTGTAGACGTGGTGTATCTAGATTAAGGAAGGCCTGTAGATGTGGTGTATCTAGATAAAGGAAGGCCTGTAGATGTGGTGTATCTGGATAAAGGAAGGCCCGTAGACGTGGTGTATCTAGATAAAAGAAGGCCCGTAGACGTGGTGTATCTAGGTAAAGGAAGGCCCGTAGACGTGGTGTATCTGGATAAAGGAAGGCCCGTAGACGTGGTGTATCTAGATAAAGGAAGGCCCGTAGACGTGGTGTATCTGGATAAAGGAAGGCCCGTAGATGTGGTGTATCTAGATAAAGGAAGGCCCGTAGATGTGGTGTATCTGGATAAAGGAAGGCCCGTAGATGTGGTGTATCTAGATAAAGGAAGGCCCGTAGATGTGGTGTATCTAGATAAAGGAAGGCCCGTAGACGTGGTGTATCTAGATAAAGGAAGGCCCGTAGACGTGGTGTATCTGGATAAAGGAAGGCCCGTAGACGTGGTGTATCTGGATAAAGGAAGGCCCGTAGATGTGGTGTATCTAGATAAAGGAAGGCCCGTAGACGTGGTGTATCTAGATAAAGGAAGGCCCGTAGATGTGGTGTATCTGGATAAAGGAAGGCCCGTAGATGTGGTGTATCTAGATAAAAGAAGGCCCGTAGACGTGGTGTATCTAGGTAAAGGAAGGCCCGTAGATGTGGTGTATCTAGATAAAGGAAGGCCCATAGATGTGGTGTATCTGGATTTTGCAAAGGCATTTGACACAGTTCCCCACAAACGTTTACTATACAAAGTAAGGTCTGTTGGCATGGACCATAGGGTGAGTACATGAAGTGAAAACTGGTTACAAGGGTGAATTCAGAGGGTGGTGATAAATGGGGAGTACTCGGAATGGTCAGGGGTGGGGTCCCCCGGGGGTTCTGTGCTGGGACCAATCCTATTTAATTTGTTCATAAACGATCAATGACAGCACCACAGTGAAAAGGGGGAAAGCTGGGTTTACACACAGCTCTCCCCGTTCTTCAGCTCCGGGGACCGATCGCGGGACTCAATCGGCGATCCGGTCCCGCGGTCCCGGAGCTTCGGATGGTGCAAACTTACATTGTTTATTCCTTTGAAGAGATACAATGTTTTCAAAACTTGGCAGGCTTCCCAGACTGACTTTTGGCTGAGAGCAGACAGGAAATTCATTGCATACCAAAGTGCAGAGAGAAAATTATTTTCATGTCAAAGATCGTGAAACCCTGTATCAAGAATTGCAAGGGAAAAAGATCGCGATAACGATTCTTGCCGATTAATCGTGCAGCTCTAGAGCCCATCTTTTCTACTGCTCACCACCTTTCCTGGACTTTCCCATTCCTCCATGGTTGGGTCAACTGCCCACAGAGGAGAGGGAGGAACATCTGATATAGGGGCCCCAGATCTAATGAGGAGGGTCTCTAAGGCCTCGTACACACGAGGGGATATGTCCGCTGAAAACGGTCCGATGGACCATTTCAGCAGACATCTCCGCTCGTGTGTATGGGCTAGCGGACAGATTTCTCCACCCGACAGATTTCAAAGCATGCTTTGAAATCTATCCGGTGGGAATCTGTCCGCCCGACATGTCTGCTGGTTAGTACACTTACCAGCAAACATGTCGTCCCCCACCGCCGCCGCGCCGCCGCCGAATGGATTTGGCACATGCGCGGAAGTGTTTAACTTCCTGGTGCGGTGACGTGGCGGCGTCAACGTCACCGCCACGTCACCGCGCCGTCCGGCGGCGGGGAATTTGATCCGATGGTGTGTACACGCCATCGGATCAAACTCCCGATCGGACATATCCGATGGAAATGGTCCGCGGACCGTTTTCATCGGATATGTCCGATCGTGTGTACGAGGCCTAAGGGGGGGTGCTAATATAAAGGAACTCTGATCTAATAGTGTTGGGGTTTTGCTTGAAGAAAAGGTGGCAACCCTAGTAGAGGTCTAGTGAAAAAAATAAGCAAAAGCGCTTGCCAACAGTGAACTAGAATGAATAACTGGTGAAAATAAAATGCAGCTCAAATCGAGTATGTGCTAACAACAACAAAATAGAAGTATATGAAGAAAAGGTGATGAGCGCAAAATTAACACTAAAGGTATTGAAAATAAACAATCTAACAAATAAATCGTGAACAAAGCATGAGTGATAACACTAGTGCACAAAGCATGGATGGTCACAATGGTGGAACCAATATGTAAGCCAACAGCTCCTAAAGGTGAATGAATAAAGTCCAACACTTGAAACAGCACATCAACTGGTGTAAAACTTGTCCATGGAATATGAGGTAGACCGGAAGTGACGCGATACCCTGCCCGTTCGACCGGAAGTGCCGCTGTTTGGCGTTTTATTCGTTTTTTCTTTGTAAGCACATTTTAGCTTCAATAAATTGTCTTGGTTTTTACATAATTCACGATGAGAGCTTTTGTTTTTCCATTCCATCCACGGTATTACTGGCGGCTTTTGTGGTAAGGCCATTCCATCGGGACTTGTGTTGGATCTACACCCCATACTCGAGGACCACCCTTTCCAGTGTTATAAGGAGTTCGTGGAGGCTCGTTTTTTCCTTTGGGGAGGTAAGCGCTCTGTGAGCACGTAATTCTCTTGAGGATCATCCCGGATTATCACATTGTTGTCCATGGACAAGTTTTACCCCAGTTGATGTGCTGTTTCAAGTGTTGGACTTTATTCATTCACCTTTAGGAGCTGTTGGCTTACATATTGGTTCCACCATTGTGACCATCCATGCCTTGTGCACTAGTGTTATCACTCATGCTATGTTCATGATTTATTTGTTAGATTGTTTATTTCACCATTGTTTATTTTCAATACTTTTAGTGTTAATTTGCACTCATCACCGTTTCTTTATAACCCTAGTAGAGGGCCATGTGGCATATAAAAGGATTCATTTTTAGCTATCTGTAAAAGGGTATTTCTTTTCAAATGACCAAGTGTAAGGAACATTCTTTCTCAACTAGGGTTCCCCCAGAGGTTGCTAGGGGTTACAATTTATGCCTCTGCGATAAGTTCCCACTGACACAATTGATCTTTTTGGCTATCTGTAAGGGGGTAATTCTTCCTAATGAACACCGACCGAGAAACACGACGAGCAAAACACATCTTTTTTTTCGTCGAGTTTCTCGTTCGGCTGTCAAAAAACTCGTCAAACCAACTTTTCCCTTTGCCGTCAAGGAAATAGAGAACATGCTCTCTTTTTGGCTCGACGAGTTTCTCGGCGGTTTTCTCGGCGAAAAGTGTACACACGACCGGTTTTCTCGGCAGAATACGTCTCCCATCAAGTTTCTTGATGGATTCTGCCGAGAAAACCGGTCGTGTGTACGGGGCCTGAGGAGGAATCTTCCTTGACTAAGGTTCCTCAATGAGTGAGTGAGAAACTTATATAGCGCAATACATGTGAACTGAATCGCCTCTGGGTGCTTGGTGTCCATGATCTCAGAAGAGGTTTTGATCTTCCTTCTGAAGGCCAAGTGGTTCTCTAACCGGATGCTGGTTGGTAGCGCGTTCCACAGTCTAGGTCCTTGGACCGCAAATCTTCTTTCTCGTTTGGACTTATATTTGGCTTTGGGAATATGAAGTAGATTTTGGGTGGTGGATCACAGAACGCCATTGGGGTTGTGAGCTTTTCGTTTTTTCGCATAGATATTGGGGGGAATTTCCTTGAACACACTTATGCACAAGACGGAGTGCCTTGAAAGTGATTCTTTCTTTTACTGGTAACCAGTGAAGGGATCTCAGCGAAGGTGAGATTGATTCCCATGTTTTTTTCCCAGTCACAAGTTGAGCCACCGTATTTTGAACGACTTGCAGACGAGAGATTTGGTATTTGGGGAGTCCGAGATAGAGGGCATGCATAGTGAAGTCTGGAGTTAATAATTGTTCCCACTACGACTGCTATGCCTTCTTTTGGAATAAAGGGAATAAGTCTGCGTATTAGGCGCAGCAGATGGTGGAATCCGCTGACTACAGACCCTATTTGTGCGTCCATTGTCATGCAGGTGTCGAAGATGACTCCAAGACTTTTGACTTTGGTACTAGAGGTGATGATTTTACCCAGAATGGGCGGGGGTGTCCATGTTGTTGATTTTTCAAGGTTTTTCTGACGGTAAATCCGATCGCGTGTATGTGGCATTACAGATTGCTAAACGGATCAATGGTGTCAGTTGGAACTTTTATCCTTGTCAGAGAAACACATTGTGAAAAGTCATGTTCTACTTCAATTTGAACGCTAGATGGCAGCAAAGTTGACAGTGAAACACTCACTCACTCAGGGAGTGCTCAGAGGGGTTTGTCTTCATCTTCCTGTTTACTGTGACTTGTTCCTGTGTTTGATTACCTGCTGTGACCCGGTGTATCGTCATATTCCGCTCCCCATCATAGAGTGCACCGGAAGTGCTGTGGTTGGCAACTGCGCATGCGCGATGCGTTCCAAACGCATCTGCGATGCGTTCCAAGGCATTTACGGCAGTGCACACCAGCGAAACCTCGTTCGGCATCCAGGCTCTTTCCTTAACATCCCCGTGGATTGGAGGATGTTAAAAAAAAGAGCCAGGAGGCCGAGCGAGCGCACACTTTCCCCTAAGTCCATGGCGCTCTAAATGACGGCTTCGCTGGTGTGCAGTGTCGAAAATGCATTGGAACGCATCGCAGATGCTTTTGGAACGCATCGCGCATGCGCAGTTGCCCACCACAGCACTTCCGGAGCACTCTGTGATGGGGGAGCCGAATATGACACGTCACCGGATTGCCTTTGACACTGCTGATCTTCTTCCTGACCTCGGCTTGTATTGAGGACTCCGCTTGTCTCCTGTGTTTGACCCTCGGCCTGTGACCTGGACTTTGCCTCTTATCTCCTTGCCTTGACCCTTTGCCTGTGACCTGGACCTGCCTTGTGTGTTCCCTATACAGTACCTCCGCCCGTGTTTGGATTATCTTACCAGCCCGTGCTTGACCCTCAGCCTGGTTTTGGACTCTCTGATTAAGTTCCTACAGCAAGCCACGCACCTGCCGGATTTACACAGCTGCTTGACCACTTGAAAGACCCTGATACAAGTCTACTTGAACCTGCTGGGTAGCCTGTGCCTCTTTGTGCCTTTCCTCCCCTGTCTCACCTCCAGGGGTCGAAGTGCGCTTAGTCGCAAGGGTGAACCGCTCTCGGCATCGGTAAGTACTAGTCTGCCCGTGATAATCCTAGAGGTAGAAATTGCTCAATAAACTCCTAGAAACCTATTGAGGAACCATATGTTTCCATGGAACCCTGGTTGAGGAAGGATGCTCCTCACACTTGTGGTCATTAAGAAGAAGGAAGAGATCAATGTTGTCATTGGGAACTTATCTGAGAGGCAGAAATTTCTCAAATAATCCCTAGCAAACCTCTGGTGGAACCAAAGTGTTTCATGGGACCCTAGTTGAGGAAGAATGCCCCTCACACTTGTGGTCATTGGGAAGCATTACCCCCTTACAGATGGCCAAAATGATCAATGGTGTCAGTGGGAACTTATTTGAGAGGCAGAAATTGCTCAAGTAACCCCTAAAATCTGGAGGCACACTAGGATTCAATAGAACCCTTGTTGATAAACCTTGGTCCACAATCACAAACAGCTGAATGTTCAGGGATGCTGATCTTCAATACTCATTGCTAGGTGATTCAACATGGAATGCCGCGTGCACACGATCGGAATTTCCGACAACAAAACTGGAATTTTTTTTCCGAAGGATGTTGGCTCAAACTTGTCTTGCATACACACGGTCGCACAAATGGTGCTCGGAAATTCCAATTGCCAAGAATGCGGTGAAAAATGAACTTCAATGATCCCGAGCATGCGTCAAATTGATTCCGAGCATGCGTAGGATTTTTGTGCGTCGCAATTGGATACACGCAATCAGAATTTCCGACAAGAACTTTTGTTGTTGGGAAAAATTCAGAACCAGCTCTCAAACATTTGTTGTCGGAAATTCCGACCGCAAATGTCCGATGGAGCCTACAGACGGTTTGAATACCCGACCAAAAGCTCACATCAAACATTTGTTGTCAGAAATTCTGATGGTGTGTACGCGACATAAGTCTTTTTTTTTTTTTCCCCCTCTCAAACTATTAGGCCGCGTACACAGGACCGAGAACCTCGTTGGGCTAAACCCATCGTTCCGCCCGACGAGGTTCTCGGCCGGCCGTCAAGTTCGTCGACCAGGCTGTCGAAAAAGGCGTCGAGCCATTAGTCCCGATGGCCCGTCGAGCAAATAGAGAACCTGCGCTCTATTTTGGCTCGACGAGCTTCCCGACGGGACGCTCGACGAAAGTGTACACGCGATCGAGCTTCTCGGCAGAATATGGATCCCAGCGAGCTTCTCGCTGGATTCTGCCGAGAAACTCGGTCGTGTGTACGCGGCCTTACTTGTTCAACATATTGGTAAAAACAAATATATGTCATAATTTTTTTTTGTTTCATAAAGTCAAATATATGTCATAATTTTAATAATAAAACATATCTGACTTCTGTTTAGAGAGAGAAAATGTATTTAATTAACCACTTAAGGACCACCTCCTGCAGATATATGTCGGTAGAATGACACGGCTGGGCACAAGCACGTACCTGTACGTCCTCTTTAAGTGCCCAGGCGTGGGTCGCAGGCGGAGCTGAAGAACAGGGAGAGCTTGTGTGTAAACACACCTTCCCCGTTCTTTACAGTGGCAGCTTCATTGATCGTGTGTTCCCTAATATAGGGAAACACGATCAATGATGTCACACGTCCAGCCCCGCCCCCCTACAGTTAGAAAAACATATTAGTTCACACATGACCCCTACAGCGTCCCCTAGTGGTTAACTCCCAAACTGCAATTGAAATTTTCACAGTAATCAGTGCATTTTTTTATAGCATTTTTTGCTGTGAAAATGACAATGGTCCCAAAAATGTGTCAAAATTGTCCGATGTGTCCGCCATGAAAAAAAAAAAAAATCGCTGATCGCCGCCATAAGTAGTAAAAAATTAATAAAAATGCAATAAAACTATCCCCTATATTGTAAACGCTATAAATTTTGCGCAAACCAATTTTTTTTTTACCAAAAATATGTAGAAGAATACGTATCGGCCTAAACTGAGGATTTTTTTTTTACATATATATATATATATACATATATATATATATATATATTTTTTGGGGGGGGGGGGGGGGGATATTTATTATAGCAAAAAGTAAAAAATATTGTTTGTTTTTTTTCAAAATTGTCGCTCTATTTTTGTTTATAGCGCAAAAAATAAAAAATACGCAGAGGTGATCAAATACCACCAAAAGAAATCTCTATTTGTGGGAAAAAAAGGACGCCGATTTTGTTTGGGAGCCACGCCGCACGACCGCGCAATTGTCAGTTAAAGCGTTGCAGTGCCGAATCGCAAAACCTGGCCGGGTCCTTTACCTGCATAAACGTCCGGGTCTTAAGTGGTTAAAAAGAGAGATATTTTTGTCAAGAAAACTTTATTTTTATTTATTTTTTAGGTAAGAATACATTGAATAATGTTAGGGGCCGCAACATTTGGCCTGAAAAGGGGGGTCATAGTAAGTACCAGGATGGACGGCGATCAGTTAAAAATTGATAGGTGGAGATGGAAAGGGGAGGAGGCCTTCATTATCAGGGTTCCAATTAAGAGGTGGATACAGGACAAGGCGTGTCTTTTTAAAAATAAAAATAATATCCTCGAGTTGTAGTAGGAAGTACATCAGATGCCTTGTCGTTTTTTTATTTGCAGCACAAAATGTAATATTATAAAATACAGTATATGTTTTATGTGTTATACTGTAAATTGATTGCTGTACTCTGCCCCACATGTGCTGAAATGCGTTGGTCGTTTTACACTCCGAAACCATGGAGTATATCTGAGGTGTATATCGGGGTGTGCTTCTTCCCCACATGTCCAGCAACATTCATATACAAGACATTTCCCGCACTCACTAATACACCTCAAGGGTTGTGTGGGACCCCTAATGTACAGGAAGACAGGACTTCAGTGAGGAACATTTCCCTCACTCAAGACAGGGAAGTGGCTTCTCCCTCATGTGAGATCTCTGATGTTTGTAAAGATTGGACATCTGTGCAAAACATTTCCCACACTCAGGGCAAGAATACGGCTTCTCACCCGTGTGAGATCTCTGATGATAGGAAAGACTGCACTTAACTGAAAAACATTTCCCGCACTCAGGACAGGAATACGGCTTCTCACCCGTGTGTGTTCTATGATGATAGGTAAGATTGGACTTGTCTGAAAAACATTTCCCACACTCAAAACATAAATACGGCTTCTCACCCGTGTGCGACATCTGATGTATGTCAAGATGCGACTTAACTGAAAAACATTTCTGGCACTCCGGACAGGAATACGGCTTCTCACCTGTGTGCCATCTCTGATGTCTTTCAAAATGCCACTTCTCTGAAAAACATTTCCCGCACTCAGCACAAGAATATGGCTTCTCACCCGTGTGCAACCTCTGATGTCTATCAAGATGCCACTTATCGGAAAAAAAATTCCCGCACACAGAACATGAATATGGCTTCTCGCCCGTGTGAGACCTCTGATGTCTGACAAGTTCTGATTTCTCTACAAAACATTTCCCGCACTCAGGACAGGAATGTGGCTTCTCACCCATGTGAGACCTCTGATGTCTATCAAGATGCGACTTCCTTGTAAAACATTTCCCGCACTCAGGACAGGAATGTGGCTTCTCACCCATGTGAGACCTCTGATGTCTATCAAGATGCGACTTCCTTATAAAACATTTACCACACTCAGAACAGGAATGTGGCTTCTCACCTGTATGAATTTTTTTATGCATATTAAGTCCAGACTTAGAATTGAAATGCTTTCCGCACTCAGTACAGGAAAACCTCTTATCTGTTGAAAGGACGGCACCGTCCCGCACAGTCTGAGGTTCCTCAGGATAAGAGGAATACGATGGTCCGGCACCGTCCGGCACAGTCTGAGGTTCCTCAGGATAAGAGGAATACGATGGTCCGGCACCGTCCCGCACAGTCTGAGGTTCCTCAGGATAAGAGGAATACGATGGTCCGGCACCGTCCCGCACAGTCTGAGGTTCCTCAGGATAAGAGGAATACGATGGTCCGGCACCGTCCCGCACAGTCTGAGGTTCCTCAGGATAAGAGGAATACGATGGTCCGGCACCGTCCCGCACAGTCTGAGGTTCCCCGGGATAAGAGGAATACGATGGTCCGGCACCGTCCCACACAGTCTGAGGTTCCTCAGGATTAGAGGAATACGATGGTCTGGCACCGTCCCGCACAGTCTGAGGTTCCTCAGGATAAGAGGAATACGATGGTCCGGCACCGTCCCGCACAGTCTGAGGTTCCTCAGGATAAGAGGAATACGATGGTCCGGCACCGCCCCGCACAGTCTGAGGTTCCTCAGGATAAGAGGAATACGATGGTCCGGCACCGTCCCGCACAGTCTGAGGTTCCTCAGGATAAGAGGAATACGATGGTCTGGCAGTGTCCTCCTCTATAAATGTCCCCGTTATTCCATCCTCCTCCAAAGATTGCTGATCATCCCTCACATACCTCTCTTCTTCTTCTGCTTTAACCTCAAATTCTATATCGATTGGATCTCCACTCTAAACCAAGAAAATGAGAGAGAAAATCATCTGTAAGATAAGAGCTTTAATATTGTGACATCACATAAAAAATCCACGCATTCTCACTGTAAGTGTATGTTCTAGATTCTCCGTCCCACCAACCTTGTAACAGTGGGGGATGGTGTGACCTTCCTGTGTGGAATCCCGGGAATACAGAGGACGGGGACATCTCTCTGGTGGGTTTCTGTTACTAGGCAGCTCCATAATATCCTTGTGTCCTGAAAACTCCTCCATAACCCAATACTCCTCATCCTCCTCTTTATACTCTTCTTTGACAAAAATATTATCATCCCCGAGGTTTCCAATCTGCAATATATTATAAAACATTTATTGTAACACACATGCTTGTGTATAATGTATAACTACCAGTGATTGTTCCTCGTCTACCTGATGATGGTGAGGGATGGTGTGACCTCCCTGTGTGGAATCCCGGGAATACAGAGGACGGGGACATCTCTCTGGGGGGTTTCTGTTACTTGATTTCTCCATCATGATGTCCTTCATCACTCCATACTCCTCGTCCTCCTCTTTATACTCTTCTTTAACAACAATATTATAATCGCTGAGGTTTCCACTCTGAATATAAAATAAAACATTAATTGTAACAAACATGTTTGTGTATAAATCCTATCAGTGATTGTTACCCATCTACCTGGTGAGAATAAATATCTGAGAAAAAAAATTAGTTTTCAGGACATTCTTTTTTACAAATGACATTTTCCCTCTTTCTTCCTATTTGAATCTTCTAAAACAAAGACATACGTATTCCAATCCCCCATCCCCCACTACTAATAAAAGTCATATAGTACTTTAGTATAGACTTATGAGGTGAAATGGTGATTGGTGGGAAAGGTGACACAATGCTCTGGCCCTGTAACTGAGGGAACGTTCCGATCCTGAAAGGGGCTAATTAGGGTTGCCACCTGTTCGGGATTCACCCGGACAGTTCGGGTTTTGAATCCTGTGTCCGGGTTTAACACTGTCTGAGACCCGGACACATTATTCAGACTGGACTAAGTCTCCCCCATCCCCCCTTCTCTTTCCTGCCTCTAAGTAAGTAGGCCAAGGTAAATTAGGGTTCTTAGAACACTCATTACATCAGAGCTCCCCATTTGCACCAGAGGCCACTGTGCTCCCCCTTACATCAGAGTCATTGCCGTACACCAGAGCACCCCTTATGTTAGAGTCCCCAGAGTTGTCCCTTACATCAGAGTCACCAGAGTTCTCTCTTTCATCAGAGTCCCCAGAGTTCTCCCTTACATCAGAGTCCCCCCTTACAGTAAAAGGGTAAATCTGGGGATTCCTATGTAAAGAGGTAACTGGGGATTCAGATGTAAAGGGGAACTCTGTGGACTCTGATGTAAAGGGGTAACACTGTGGACTCTGATGTAAAGGGGTAACACTGTGAACTCTGATGTAAAAGGGTAATTCTGTGGACACTGATTTAAAGGGGTAACTCTGTGGACTCTAATGCACAGGAGTAACTCTGTGGACTCTGATGCACAGGAATAACTCTGTGGACTCTGATGCACAGGAGTAACTCTGTGGACTCTGATGCACAGGAGTAACTCTGTGGACTCTGATGCACAGGAGTAACTCTGTGGACTCTGATGCACAGGAGTAACTCTGTGGACTCTGATGCACAGGGGTAAATCTGTGGACTCTGATGCACAGGGGTAACTCGGTGGACTCTGATGCACAGGGGTAACTCGGTGGACTCTGATGCACAGGAGTAACTCTGTGGACTCTGATGCACAGGGTAACTCTGTGGACTCTGATGCACAGGAGTAACTCTGTGGACTCTGATGCACAGGGGTAAATCTGTGGACCCTGATGCACAGGAGTAACTCTGTGGACTCTGATGCACAAATGTAACTCTGTGGAATCTCATGTAAAGGGGGACTCGTGTGGTTAACTTCATATGAATATAAATGTTATTTAATAGCAACATCTATGCATAGTTTATGCATACTAGGAAAAGAAAATTGTTGTGCAACGCTGAAGTGTTCGGGTTTGGCTTGAAGAAAAGGTGGCAACCCTAGGGCTAATCTGCCTGTGTAGTGTAATAAATGCCTGTTGTAGGCCATGTATGGTCATTGTTTCATCTATTTATTGTCAGTGCTGTCTGTTTAAAGGAACATATTACTGGAATGTATCTACAAAATGAAGAGAATGTTCCGGCCTGGTAAGTGGGGGAATGTTCTGACCCTGAAGGGGTTAATCTAGATCTCCACACTATACATGTGTATACACTATACATCATCTGCTGGAGATAAAAGACGTCACAGTGACTATGGAGGAAGAGGACGGACATGACGTGGTTACTGGGTGTAAATAGAAAATAAGATCTTATTACCTCATTTTCTGCCATTTCCAGCAACGTCTCTCTACTTCCTCCCGACTCACCTCTAACCCGGAACTTCCTGTCTGTACCTGACATCACTTCCTGTCCACGTAGCAGTGAGATCTCCATCATGAAGAGCTTAGTGGAAATGCAGTGTCTTGACGTATGAACACGGCCTTGTGCTGTGTGTGTGTGTACTGTATATCTTTATAGATGGGGTTACTTTCACTCCCAACAAGCTGGAGAGAAATATATAATATTCTGAGATTGTAAGCTCTAATGAGCCGGACCCTCCAATTCCTCCTGTATTGAATTTTATTGGAACTGTACTGTCTGCCCTAATGTTGTAAAGCGCTGTGTAAACTGTATGCGGTATACAAATCCTGTAAAATAATAATAACAATATCTTATTACCCCCTCTGCTGCCAGGTCCAACAATGTCTCCTCCCGACTCACCTCTCACCCGGAACTTCCTTTCTGTATGTGACATCACTTCCTGTCTTCCATAGAGACTTTCTGTCTGGGTGGAAGCGAGAAGATCACCACCTTGTAGAGCTCAGAAGAAATGCAGCCCCGAGAAACGTCTCGTAGTGCGAACACGGCCATGTGCTGTGTGTATGTTCTCTACAGCCTAATTAGGGTTACCACCTCATCCCTTTAAAACAGAACACATATGAATTCCACAGGTTCTATGGCTAATTTAATGCAGATAAGGCAGCCATGTGAGTTTAATTATCACCTTAATCAGCCACAGAACCTGTGTAATTCATATGTGTTCGGTTTTAAAGGGATGAGGTGGCAACCCTAAGCCTAATACACTTGTAGTAATGTGATAATTTCTTTGCCCATTTGCCAAGCGTATACTCCTGTTATGCAGTGTGTGTTTGCCCTTTTTCAATATGGCTGCTATGCTTTCGTTCTCACCAAGGATGAGGTCGTCAAGAAGAGCAGAGGATGGCAAGGAGTTGTGTGGGTATATGGGTGGAGAGAGAGTAGGGTTGCCACCTGTCCGTTTTTGACCCGGACAGTACGGGATTTGCATTCTGTGTCCGGTTTTGAGTTCATCTCAAAACCGGACAAATCATTAAAAGCAGATTGCAGCTTTCTCCATGCTGCCTAATGAGGAAAGGATTTAGTGCCCCCAGTGGAGAGCGGAGGCAGTGCTGCGTGTGTCTCTGAAAGCACAGTGAGTGTAATGATCATGGAGGAAACCTCCGGCCAGCTCAGGTTATTATACTCTTCTGTTTAGCAACACAGAGGTTGGTGCTGGCTCAGCTCTGAAGGTAGGGGAGAGATCAGATTATTGTGTAGCTCTGTGTCTAAGTCAGACAGTGTGTTGTGTGCTTGGGGTGGAGATGGGGCTCGTCATCATTCAATGCTCTCCAGGTGTCATGACTCAGGAGTAGCACAGACATGTGTCATGCTGGGGGGGGGGGGGGGGCTCTGAGGTGTCCTCTGCTGTCACTGTCCAGGTCTCCTCTGCCCCCCCACACTTCCCCTGACTTGTCCTTAGTATGGTCTGAGCTGTGACCTGTCATATTGGGGGCTGTATGAGGTCAGATCACTGCATGGATACTTCTATAAAGTTTACTCATCTTCTGTATTTTATTGCAAGTTCTCCATAGAAGATCACAAGTCATATGACAGCTGTGTGTGGTAGTGCCGGCGTATTTCTGCAGTCAGTCACTCCATGCAGCACAAGCACGCTTCCAACGCACTGCATCGCATCTGTGTAAATCCTGACAGTAATGCGTGAGGCTTCACATAATATTCATACGTAAGCATTGTACTGTATCGCACAATATTGCCATATGTACATTGTGCTGCATCATACAATATACACTCCCATACATTGTACAATGTACCGCAATGCTATACACACCCATACATTGTACAATGTACCGCAATGCTATACACACCCATACATTGTACAATGTACCGCAATGCTATACACACCCATACATTGTACAATGTACCGCAATGCTATACACACCCATACATTGTACAATGTACCGCAATGCTATACACACCCATACATTGTACAATGTACCGCAATGCTATACACACCCATACATTGTACAATGTACCGCAATGCTATACACACCCATACATTGTACAATGTACCGCAATGCTATACACAGTGCCACATTGCACTATATTGAACATTACATACGTCTCTCACCAAAGTCTCCATTGTCTTAACAGTAGCTGGTTGCTAAGCAGTCCCTGGCTATTTTAACCACTTCAATACCGGGCACTTTCACCCCCTTTCTTCCCAGGACCATTTTTCCTCAAAAACAGCTTTCTTTTGGTGGTATTTGATCACCTCTGGGGGTTTTATTTTTTGCTAAACTAAAAAAAGGCCAACATTTTTGAAAAAAATAGTTTTTCATAATTTTGGTTATAACATTTTGTTTTCTCCTTCACTGATGAGTTGGCATTGATGAGCACTGACAGGCTGTACTGATGGCGACTGATTGGCACTCTGGTGGGCACTGACTGGCAGCTGATGGGTACCTTTTAGGCAGCCATGGTGGCACATCTGAGGGGGCTGTGCTGATAATCAATGTGCTGATTATCAGCACAGACTCCACCCCCTGATAGGGAAAGCCGCCGATTGGCTATCCCTGTCAGCGCAAACCGAGGAATGCCATTTACCAACACTTTTGTCCACTGTTAACACAATTTGGCCACACCCACTCTTTGCTGTGGCCCGCTGTATGCGCCACATTACAACTCTCCTTGGGGCACCCAAAGGTGTCCCATTCTTTTACAATCCTATATTGTATACTACAGGAAAAATCCTGTGCGTCGCTAATGCGTTCGGGTTTGGCCTGGAGAAAAGGTGGCAACTCTAAGAGAGAGACATGTGGCAGAAAGAGAACAGTGAATTCTTACTGAGAGAGAACAGACTGTGTAAGTGCCGCAGTTTCCCCTCACTGAGACATACATAGAGACTGGTAATGATTTCACGTTCCTGTCTGGAAAATACCTTATGTCGGATAATTCACTGAATGTTATTTCTTCTATACATGGACTTTCAAATACAAGGCTGTGTGGATTACTCTCTATGTGGAGATACATTCCTCAGTTGGGATTTCACTTGCTATTCACTAGGGTTGTCCCGATACCACTTTTTTAGGACCGAACACAAGTACCGATACTTTTTTTCAAGTAGTCACTGATACCGAATACCAATACTTTTTTTTAAATGTGTCCCCAAATGCAGCCATGACCCCCACATATTGCAGCCATGTCCCCCCCCCCCCCCCCCCCACATATTGCAGCCATGTCCCCCCCACAGATGCAGCAATGCATGTCCCCCACATATTGCAGCCATGTCCCCCACATATTGTAGTCATGTCCCCCACATATTGCAGCCATGTCCCCCACAGATGCAGCCATGTATGTCCCCCACATATGCAGCCATGTATGTCCCCCACATATGCAGCCATGTATGTCCCCCACATATGCAGCCATGTATGTCCCCCACATATGCAGCCATGTCCGGTCCCCCATATTGCAGCCATGTCCCCCATACCTGTAGTAGTAGATATGATGATACCGCAGAGTTAATCCCCCTGCATTACAGCGCACAATACAAGCTTTCGTTTGAAATATTGTAATGCGCGCCACGCCATGTATAGACACTCCCCTTCTCAGGATTGGACGGTATTCTATTTAGGTATCGGGGGTATTTGCGCGAGTACAAGTACTCAGTATCGGTCCCGATACCGATATCAGTATCGGAACAACCCTACTATTCACAACCCCCGATTGAGTGGAGGCACTGCGCATGTTAGAGATCCTGATCCTGTCCTGATCACACAGATTATGAAGACTCTGCTCCTAAATACTCTACAGGTGGTGCCATCATATCTCAGTAGCCACAGAGTGTGAAAAGAATAGCGCTACAACTGTAAGCTCTAACAAGCCGGGCCCTCTGATCCCTCCTGTATTGTAACTGTACTGCTTGCCCTCATTATGTAAAGTGCTGAACAATCTGTTGGCGCCACATAAAGTCTGTATAATAATAATAATAATATATTATCTCCTTTGCTGCCAGTTCCAGCAACGTCTTCTCTATACTTCCTCCCAGAACTTTCTGTCTGTATATGACATCACTTCCTGTCTTCCATAGAAAAAAAATACTTATAATTATTTGATAATTAGTAAACAGGGATACATTGGGGAATGTATGCCAGTCTATCATCATTTCCTTCAGTTAGACACGATGGGCGGTTGCTCTCCCCCCTAGTGTTCATTTTCTAGATGGAGATTATAGCCGTATAAGTTTAATACCGGTGATGGGATAGCTTCCCCTCCACGTAGCAAGTCCAGATCTTGTGACCTATTGTTATGGTTACATGATTTCTCATACAGAGACCCGATTGGGTGGAGGCACGCTGATGAATCCATGTGGGCGCTGCGGCATTATTCGCTGGTGCCGCGATGCTAACTGGTGTGGCTACAGCGAGTAACGTAGGACGCTCCTTACGTGGTGTCTCTTACTGTGATTGGGTAAAGGCGTGCCATATAGGGTGACCACATTTCCAAACTACCATTCAGGGACACCCTCCCTTCCCAAAAATTAGATTGTGCTGTAACGAATCACAGCACAGTGATTGGACACAAGAGGCGGGATTTATGATTTCTCCAATTACAAACAGGGGGTGGCATTGTGCTCCTCCAGACATTCCCGACCAGGACGAGTACTGTCAGTGAGTAAAGCGGTGATGTGGAGGCCTTTTTTTGGGGGCATCAGATTGGCCCGGGGGGTGGCTGTGTCAGTTTCATTCCGGGACACAGTATTGTCCTGGAATGATTGTGCCCGGGACAGACCTGCAAAATGCGGGACTGTCCCGGGCAATCCAGGACACGTGGTCACCCTCTGGAGAGCCGCGACGTCATCCGCTGGCGCCGCGGGGAGTGACGTAGGATGTATTCCACGTGGGATTTCCGGTCCTTTACAGTGTCCACTACATGGGGATTTACTTCAATATTTTCTTTTCCATGGACGGGGTAGTAAGAGGGCTCAGCCCGACATTCAGGCCTCGTACACACGAGCGGAGATGTCCGCTGAAAAAGGTCCGATGGACCGTTTCAGCAGACATCTCCGATCATGTGTATGGGCTAGCGGACAGATTTGTCCACCCGACAGATTTCAAAGCATGCTTTGAAATTTATCGGGTGGGAATGTGTCTGCCCGACATGTCTGCTGGTTAGTACACTTACCAGCAGACATGTCGTCCTGCACCGCCGCCGCGCCACCGCCGAATGGATTCGGCGCATGCGCGGAAGTGTTTTACTTCCTGGTGCGGTGACGTGGCGGCGTCAACGTCACCGCGCCGTCCGCCGGCGGGGAATTTGATCCGATGGTGTGTACACGCCATCGGACCAAACTCCAGATCGGACATATCCGATGGAAACGGTCCGCGGACCGTTTTCATCGGATATGTCCGATCCTGTGTACAAGGCCTAAGAGGTTTACAACTTTGTTTATAGGGTTTAGTATACCTATATTTTGGTGCTGATCTAACATACAGTGTCATATAGTGAATGGTCCACATTGGGGTCACACAAGATATCCTATAGCACACTGATTGGCGGATTGTACAAATGTTTATATATGTGCCTGTGAGTGCTACACTATGTTTCCCACATGGTGCTGTTTATGTGATATTATTGTGGCTAATGTACATATTTTAGTAATGATAGATTACACATGCACCCAAGCACATTCACCTGTGTACTAATATGCAATTAATATGTATTGCCTGTAAGTTAAGGAAGTATATTGCACAATGGTCACTTTTCACTCTCCTCATCTTTCTTCTCCCCCACTTTCTTTTTATTTACCCCTTGTTTGTCACTTTTATGTATTTTTTTGTTTGGTGTCACGTTTTGTCACAGTGTGTCACTAGGGTGCCGGTCCTCGGGCCAGCCCTGAACGTCTTGGGAGTGGGTGGACATGGCCTTATGGCTTAGTTCGCCTGCTCTAATAGGGTCCTTCGGGGGAGCCCCACCTAGTACTTGGGTGGGTTCTGTTTCAGCAGACCCTCCAAAAAAATGGGGTCCGTCTGGCTTCGGCTGCTCGGACCATTTTTGTACCTCAGTCCCCGTCTGAAGCCTAATGCCCCGGGGGATCGGGGTCAGGTCCTACTTTATGGCGGATAGACGTAGCATCCGTTGCCTGTTTTTGTGTCACTCTTTATGTGTGTGCCCATTTTTTTTGCACCGGGTGGAGTTTTTGGATGTGTTTCACACGCCATGGGCTTTACAAAAAATAGATAAAAATTAAGACCTGTGTACTAATATGTAATTAATATGTATTGCCTGTAAGTTAAAGGATCACTAAAGGAATTTTTTTTTTTTTTTTGCTGAAATGACGGTTTACAGGGTATAGAGACATAAAAGTTAACTGATTCTTTTTAAAAATTATTAAAAATAGATAAAAATCAATCATATAATATGCCTCTAGTTTCACTTTCGTTTTTTAACTGGTTTTGTGTTTATGTGAAGTACAGAAGACAAACAGATGAAAAAAACAAACATATCCAGGGCAGTGTTTTGTTTTTCAATTGAATCCCAGGGCAGTGTTTTGTTTTTAAAATAATTCTGATTGGTTCTGAGGAGTTTTAGACACACAGCTTGGACCACAGTGAAAAGCTGCCATGAGATTTTTCATAAGGAGCCAGACAACTAGGAACTGTGGAGATCAGAGCAGAATTACAGTAACTTCAAAGCAAAAACGAACAATGAGAACATGATAACAGCAATGCATTAAGGTAAAGGAAGATATTTAGCTAAAAAAAATGTTTTCCTATAGTGACCCTTTAAGGAAGTATATTACATCACTTCCTGTCTGGCCCTGCCCCTTTGGGGGTGGGTCCGGTCCATAATTCATTTATAAAAGCTAGCAATATGGGGGTGCAGTGATATGCACCTGATGACGGCTTTCTGAGCCGAAACGTGTCAGGTTTTTTGCTTCACAGCACCCCATACTGCTTTTATCTTTTCATTTATCTGATCACTTTTTATTCTTTATGCCATTTTTTTTGTATGACCCCCTGTTTTATCCTAACAAAGTTTTTTTTTTACTTATCTTTTATTTTAAATTTTTCAAAAATAGGATATAACAAAATCTCACAAATACCATACATTTACAGACCAAGATATACATTCCTTATGATACATCATACTTCCAATATTGGTCCATGCATTTCCACTCCTACTCCTTTTTTCCCTTATGCTACCCACCCCCTCCCCCAAATAAATAAATAAAAAAGGGGAACCCATTCCCCATCTCCTCCTGTCTCTCCCCCTACCTCTCCTCCAGGAGCCTCTTCCCCTCTTCTGATCTAATAAATTGATTCCATCCTGCCCAGGTTTCTTTATACTGTGTCCTCCTGTTTTGAGCAGAAAGAACCAAGTCTTCCATAGCTCCTATTTCCTGGGTCCTGATAAGCCAGCTTGCAACCGAGGGGGGCTGTAGGTCCCTCCACCTCAGGGTGACTCCCGCCCTTGCCGCGTTGATCAGGTGACACACTACCGACCTCCTATACCTCTGCACTGGCATCTGTGAGACATGCAGCAGGAAGAAGGCAGGGTCATCTGGGATCAAGTCTTCAAAAACATTTTGGGAGATTCTCCTTACCTCTCCCCAGTACTGTCTCACCTAACAAAGTTTTTATGACCTGTGCCATGTGGAGCATTCTTTTGTTTGCTTTATGTTCAGAGTCTATACGAATCGGTCCATATCCAGCTTGCAGCAGAAGGTCTACTGGTTTATCGCTTCAGTCCCCGAGATTCGTTTCCATAGGAGTTACCGAGACTGCATTGCTCACCTAGGAGACCCTGCCACAATGATTCAGGTCCTCTAAGACCACAAGCTCATCAGTCCCACCGTTTTATAAACAGATGAGTCCACAACACAGGGTAAGGCCGCGTACACACGTCCGAGAACCTCGTCGGGCTAAACTCATCGTTCCACCCGACGAGGTTCCTGATGAGCGGTCAAAAAAGCTCGTCGAGCCAAAGTCCTCATTGAACAATGAGGAAAAAGAGAGCGTGCTCTCTTTTTTGGCTCGACGAGCTTCCCGACGGGACGCTCGTCGGAAGTGTACACACGACCGAGAACCTCGGCAGAATATGTCTCCCAGCGAGCTTCTCGCTGGATTCTGCCGAGAAGCTTGGTCGTGTGTACGGGGCCTAAGAGTATTTTATCCTCTCTTCAGGAAATTGGTCATTCAACATCCTGTGTTCCTATTAAGAAGAAGCTTTTCCACGTCATGTGGTCACTATATTTATACATATGGACTTCCACATCACTGTATTTAGTTGTGATATATTCTTAGCATTTATGTCACCTTATCAGTCACATCATGTTTGATTGATTCATTCAGCGCTGCACTATTTGTTCTTATCTATCCTGATCAACCTGAAATTCCACATTATGGCCACTAGATGGAGCCAATGATCATAGGAAATCACTTTATGAAATAAAATACGACCAGAATTTGTCATAGTACGGCTAATGTTTATTACATAGAGATAGTCTGGTTGAAAAAAGACACAAGTCCATCTAGTTCAATCAATAGAAAAAAAAAAGTTTACACCACAAAATTTACCAATGAGAGGTAATGACTCCATTTTTATTTTTCTCCTGCTATCAATGGCCGACACGGTACAACACTTCATCCATGTCTTTGGTGATCTCTGATCTCCTTATCAACTGTTTCTTACATGATGAAGATCAGCCATGGAGTATATCTGAGGTGTATATCAGGGTGTGCTTCTTCCCCACATGTCCAGCAACATTCCTATACAAGACGTTTCCCGCACTCACTAATACACCTCGAGGGTTGTGTGGGACCCCTGATGTACAGGAAGACAGGACTTCAGTGAGGAACAATTCCCTCACTCAGGACAGGAATACGGCTTCTCCCCTGTGTGAGATCTCTGATGTCTGTAGAGATTGGACTTCTGTGAAAAACATTTTCTGCACTCAGGGCAAGAATACGGCTTCTCATCGGTGTGCACTTTATGATGTTTGTAAAGATGTGAATTCTTTGAAAAACATTTCCCCCACTCAGCGCAGGAATATGGCCTCTCCCATGTATGTGATCTCTGATTTACGGTAAAATGTGACTTAGCTAAAAAAAAACGTTTCCTGCACACAAGAATACGGCTCCTCATCCGTGTGAGACCTCTGATGTGCATAAAGATATGACTTTGCAGAAAAACCTTTCCCCTCACTCAGGACAAGAATGCGGCTTCTCACCCGTGCGAGATCTCTGATGTCTGTCAAGATGTGACTTACGTGAAAAACATTTCCCGCACTCAGGACAGGAATGTGGCTTTTCCCCTGTGTGAGATCTCTGATGTCTGTCAAGATGTGACTTATGTGAAAAACATTTCCTGCACTCAGGACAGGAATGTGGCTTTTCCCCTGTGTGAAAACTCTGATGTCTGTAAAGAGTTGAATTCCTTGAAAAACATTTTCCACACTCAGGACAGAAATATGGCTTCTCCCCTGTATGCGATCTCTGATGTACGTTCAAATGTGACTTAGCTGAAAAACGTTTCCCACACTCAGAACAGGAATATGGCTTCTCACCCGTGTGAGATCTCTGATGTGTGTCAAGATGTGTCTTACATGAAAAACATTTCCCGCACTCAGGACAGGAATGCAGCTTCTCCCCTGTGTGTGATCTCTGATGTGCATAAAGATGTGACTTCCTAGAAAAACATTTCCCGCACTCAGGACAAGAATGTGGCTTCTCACCCGTGTGAGATCTCTGATGTCTGTAAAGAGGTGACTTACTTGAAAAACATTTTCCACACTCAGAACAGGAATACGGCTTTTCCCCCGTGTGAAATCTCTGATGATAGGAAAGACTGGACTTATCTGAAAAACATTTCCCGCACTCAAGACAGGAATACGGCTTAACACCCGTGTGCGACCTCTGATGATAGGAAAGACTGGTACTACTTGAAAAACATTTTCCACACTCAGAACAGGAATGTGGCTTCTCACCCGTGTGCAACATCTGATGTCTGTCAAGATGCGACTTAACTAAAAAACATTTTCCACACTCGGAACAGGAATATGGCTTTTCCCCCGTGTGAGATCTCTGATGATAGGAAAGACTAGACTTATGTGAAAAACATTTTCCACACTCAGAACAGGAATACGGCTTGTCACCCGTGTGAGACCTCTGATGTCTGTAAAGAGTTGACTTCCTTGAAAAACATTTTCCACACTCAGAACAGGAATGCGGCTTCTCACCTGTGTGTGACATCTGATGATAGGAAAGACTGGAACTACTTGAAAAACATTTTCCACACTCAGAACAGCAATGTGGATTCTCACCCGTGTGCAACATCTGATGTCTGTCAAGATGCGACTTAACTGGAAAACCTTTTCCACACTCGGAACAGGAATACGGCTCTTCCCCCATGTGAGATCTCTGATGTTTGGAAAGACTGGACTTATCTGAAAAACATTTCCCGCATTCAGGACAGGAATGCGGCTTCTCACCCGTATGCAACCTCTGATGACAGGAAAGACTGGAACTACTTGAAAAACATTTCCTGCATTTAGAACAGGAATATGGCTTTTCCCCCGTGTGAGATCTCTGATGTGTGACAAGATCAGATTTTTTTACAAAACATTTCCCGCACTCAGGACAGGAATGTGGCTTCTCACCTGTATGAATTTTTTTATGAACATAAAGACCAGACTTAAAACGGAAACACTTCCCGCACTCAGTACAGGTAAACCTCTTATCTGTTGGAAGAACGGTACCGCCCCTCACAGTCTGAGGTTCCTCAGGATAAGAGGAATACGATGGTCCGGCACCGTCCCGCACAGTCTGAGGTTCCTCAGGATAAGAGGAATACGATGGTCCGGCACCGTCCCGCACAGTCTGAGGTTCCTCAGGATAAGAGGAATACGATGGTCTGGCACCGTCCCGCACAGTCTGAGGTTCCTCAGGATAAGAGGAATACGATGGTCCGGCACCATCCCGCACAGTCTGAGGTTCCTCAGGATAAGAGGAATACGATGGTCCATCTACACTGTGTGGTGCCGGATGGACATTTGAGGTAGTCGGGTTTTCTCCTGGACTATACTGTGTGATGTCCTCATCTTCTACTTTACAGTCTGGAGACAAAGTGAGACAATCCTCTGAGGTTTTCCTCATCTCCCGTCCATCTACTAAAATACAGATACAAAGATTATTACTAGACATGAGCTGATTGGTTCCCCTAAACCAGGACTCCGCCTACATCAGGCAGCTTTGTCTCTGAGGGTCTTACAATTCCCCCCTCAAGGAAACTAGTAAATGGGTCCTCTGATCTCCTACCAGATCATTTCTTTATTCATGGACCTTAGTCAGGAGTGACAGTGATGAGGGGATTTAGTCATGAATAACAGCGGGGCTGAGCCCCACCAGAGGTCAGAGAGTGAGGATGGGGGGGGAGAACAACCAAGATGAAGACTGGACTGATCCTGAAGACCACCATCATTGGGTTATTGACTCCTCCCTCATTATCACTTTCTGTTTAAGGTTCTAAACTTGGAGGAAGTTATCACATTATTATCACCATGTAAAAGTCTGTGCTCCAATCACATCATCCGATATAAAATGTCCAGCTGGTAGGAAATGGGTGTAACAAGAGAGAATACATATTACGTGTATTATATATATATATATATATATATATATTAGAGGGAAGAGAAAAGAAGTCAGGACTATGTAATGTACAACATATTGTATAAAATACAGCAGATAGGACTATATAGTATCAGAATGATGTAATGTACAACATAGAGTATATAGTGCAGGGGTCAGGAGTATGTAATGTATAATATAGAGTATATAGTGCAGGGGTCAGGAGTGTGTAATGTACAATATAAATTATATAGTGAAGGGTCAGGACTCATAATATTGGTGTTCAGTAATCAGTGGTGGATTAAATGATTACTGGAGACAAGTTGCAGAGATCCCACACCGTTGCCTCCCATCTCCTGGGACTGCACTCAGTGACTTGGGTCTGAGACTATACAGACATATCCCTCCACCCAGGAACAGCAAGGAAAGAAAACAGAGCAAGTGACTCCCAGCTGATGGTGGCTCACATGTGGATTTTCTGAACAGAAGTGGAAATTTTAAACAAAAGTGGAAGAGTTAAAACCCAGGAGTTGAAAACAGGAGTTAAAGCGGAGGTTCACCCTAAATATAGTCTTTCTCATGTGATCCAGCATACTGGTGTCAGCGCCAGTATGCTGTTTTTTTTTTTTAAATCCCCCACTTACTGTGTATCTTTCCCCCGCGGAGGATGGCGCCTATACAGCCCGTCACATCTTACGAAAATACCCGATTTGGGACTCGGGTATTCTCGGCGCAATGCGGCACCTGCGCACAGACCTAGGAGCTGACTGCGCAGGCGCCGTATTTCTCCGAGTCCTATTCCGGCTTTTTTCGGAGGCCGTGATGCGCCATAGCCGTAGGACTCGGAGAAATACGGCGCCTGCGCAGTAAGCTCCTAGGTCTGTGCGCAGGCGCCGCATTTCGCCGAGATTACCCGAGTCCTTATCGGGTATTTTCGTAAGATGTGACGCGATATACTGGCGCTGTCCACCACGGGGGTAAGAAAATAAAATTGAACATTAATACAGTAAGTGGGGGATTTAAAAAAAAAAAACAGCATACTGGCGCTGACGCCAGTATGCTGGATCACATGGGAGAGATTATATTTAGGGTGAACCACCTCTTTAAGAAGAAGGAAGAGATCAATGTTGTCATTGGGAACTTATCTGCGCCATAGCCGTAGGACTCAGAGAAATATGGCGCCTGCGCAGTCAGCACCTAGGTCTGTGCGCAGGCGCCGCATTGCGCCGAGAATACCCGAGTCCTAAATCGGGTATTTTCGTAAGATGTGACGCGCTATACAGGCGCCATCCACCACGGGGGAAAGAAATTAAAATTAAAGATTACACAGTAAGTGGGGGGAAAAAAAAAAAACAGCATACTGGCGCTGACGATAGTATGCTGGATCGCATGGGAGAGATTATATTTAGGGTGAACCACCTCTTTAAGACAAGAGTCTTCTAAACTGTAAGTAACATCTTAAACTTCCTATAAGTAATTATATTGTAACTGGGAAATGTGTGCTAGCAGGGTTGAAGGTTTTGTTCAGTGCACAGTGTGCCACATGTATGCAAAATTGGTGCAACAGCTCCAGGATGGATACCGCTGTGACAGATGTGAGCAGGTTGCCCTTCTGGAAGCTCGCATTAGAGATCTGGAGGAGCAAGTTGCAACACTGGGCAGAAAAGACAACCTTGAAAGAGGTGGTCAGTAGGGTTGATGTGGAGGGTGGAGGGGCAAGTCAGGATTATCAGATAGGAAGATGGGTTAATGTAGTTAGAGGGAGTGGAAGGGGCTTGCAGAAAAGAAAGGCCAGTCAAGTTGGGTGAAGATGTGGAGGTGGCTAACACAGAGGTGGCAGCCCTAGATGTCACTGCTACCCCTAACAGCCGGGAGAGCAACCCATCTAGTAGAAGTGGTGAGGGGAGTGCAGGTAGGCCTAGACAGTTGGTGGTAATAGGGGATTCTATAATCAGAAGGACTGATAGAATAATTTTTCGCCAGGATCGTCTCAACCGAATGGTTTTCTGTCTCCCTGGTGCCAGGGTTCGGCATGTGGTGGACCGGGTGGATAAATTTCAGGGAGGGGCTGGGCATGACCCTGCTGTCTTGGTCCATGTTGGAACCAATGACAGTATACATGGAAGGTGGAGGCTCCTTAAGAATCAATTTAAAGAACTAGGCTGCCAGATGAAGGGAAGGACCTCCAAGGTGATATTCTCTGAAATATTGCCTGTGCCATGCGCAACACAGGAAAGGCAGGGGGAGATTAGAGAGCTGAATGCATGGCTAAAGACCTGGTGTAGGAAGGAGGGATTTGGGTTTCTAGAGCACTGGGATGACTTTTCATTGGGGTGCAACCTATATGCTAAAGATAGTTTCCACTTGAATGGAAGGGGGTCTGCTGTGCTGGGGGAGAGGTTTAGGGGAATGCTGGAGGAGTATTTAAACTAGACTTGAGGGAGGAGGGTGAACTAGAATTACATCGGGCACACAGGTCAGTTAGGGGTCAGACATTAATGGAGCGTGGAATAGGGATAGATGGGGGGAGGGTTATGGCAGGTGACAAGAAAGTTCCCATGTTGCAAACAGCCATTGGAAATTATAGTGCCATTTGCACTACTAAAAATTATATGAAATATATGAAAAACACCAGCGGAAAATGTAACAATACATTTAAGTGTTTGTTAGCCAATGCCAGAAGCCTTCCAAGCAAAACAGGTGAGTTGGAAGCTCTGGTGCATGAGGAGAGCTATGATGTAATCGGTATTGCTGAAACTTGGCTTCAATCCTCACATGACTGGGCTATTAATATTCCTGGCTATGCTCTCTTTCGGAAAGACAGGGTAAAAAGGAAAGGTGGAGGGGTCTGTCTCTATGTGAGAAGTGACCTCAAAGCAAGTGTGAAAGAGGACCTGGTTGATGGAGAGTGTGATGAAGCTGAAGCATTATGGGTGGAACTGCATACAGATGTGCGTAGTTCAAAGCTAATCATTGGAGTTTGTTATAGACCACCCAATGTTAATGAGGAGGTGGAGACTCGGCTCCTTGCACAGATAGAAAGGGCTGCAAGGGCAGGGACGGTGATAATAATGGGGGATTTTAACTACCCAGAAATTGACTGGAATAATGGAATTTCTGGGACAGTTAAAGGACAAAAATTTAAAAACCTGCAGGACAATTTTATGCTCCAGTTTATTGAGGCCCCAACTAGGAATGATGCTCTGTTGGACCCGGTAATCTCAAACCATGAAGAGCTCATTACTAATGTTCAGATAAAGGAACACCTGGGTAGCAGTGATCATAACATGATTTCATTTAGTATTAACTATAAGCAAGAAATACATACAGGAAAGATAAAAACACTTAATTTCAAGAGAGCAAATTTTCAAAGCATGAGGACTGCTCTCCAGGGACTTGGACTGGGAGGGAATATTGGCACCGATGAACACAGAACAGAAATGGGAATTCTTCAAAAAGACTCTTTGGGACCTCACTGCAAAGTATATTCCCATGGGCAATAAGTTTAAAAGGCTAAAAATAAAACCTATGTGGCTCACGGTCAAAGTTAAAAAAAGTTATAAACAATAAGAAAATAGCTTTAAAAAAAAAATTCAAAAATGAAGGAACACTAGTGTCGTTTAAATGTTACAAAGAGTACAATAGAATATGTAAAAAGGAAATCAAGGATGCAAAAATTCTAAATGAATGACAGATTGCAAAAGATAGTAGGACAAACCAAAAAAATTCTTTAAATATATTAATAGTAAAAAGGTGAAGTCTGAGCATGTAGGCCCTTTTACAAAATAATCTAGAGTGGGTGACTGAGGACATAGAGAAGGCAAATTTATTAAATGCTTTCTTCAGCTCTGTGTATACAATGGAGTATGGGGGAGCTCATGTCCATAATGGGGGTGGGAGTGACACAGCCCCAAATCCACAATGGCTCAAAAGTGATATGGTCCAGAAATATTTAGACAGAATAAAGGGGGATAAAGCACCTGGACCAGATGGCTCCACACACGGATCCTAAAAGAATTGAGCTCTGTCATTTCAAAGCCACTGTATCTGATATTTAGGGACTCATTAATGACAGGAATAGTACCACTGGATTGGCGTAGAGCCAATGTGGTGCCCATATTTAAAAAGGGAACAAAGTCTTTACCTAGTAACTATAGACCTGTTAGTTTAACTTCTATAGTTGGGAAGATACTGGAACGTTTAATAAAAGACCACATGGATGAGTTCTTGCTGGAAACAAACTATTTAAGCAGCAGACGGCATGGATTCATGAAAGACAGAAGTTGTCAGACAAACCTGATTTCCTTTTATGAAGAGGTAAGTAAAACCCTGGACAGAGGCGTGGCAGTGGACGTGGTATACTTGGATTTTGCAAAAGCGTTCGATACAGTTCCCCACACACGGCTCATGTGTAAGGTAAGGTCTACAGGATTGGATATATCAGTTTGTAATTGGATAGAAAACTGACTGAAAGACAGAATTCAGAGAGTTGTGGTTAATGATTCTTACTCTGAATGGTCCAAGGTTATCAGCGGTGTACCCCAAGGTTCGGTGTTGGGTCCCTTACTTTTCAATATATTTATAAATGATATTGGGTCTGAGATCCAAAGTAACATTTCTGTTTTTGCAGATGACACCAAGCTATGCAGTGGAATAACGTCCTTGCAGGATGTCTCCAATTTACAAGCCGACCTCAATGCTCTGTCTAATTGGGCGACTATGTGGCAGATTGAGTTGAGTTGAGTTGCACTTTCTATAGCGTGGTCAATTACCCCGGAGGATCCCGACACGCTGGCGACGTCCCTGGGTGAACCCAGGGACAAGTGGACAACAAGATGGTACGACTTGGACTGATGTTCCCGCTCGGATGTTACACTCAGGCCAACTGACGCATTAAGCCGGGTAGGCTTGATGGAATAGCCAGGTTTTTAAACTCCGGCGAAAGGCCGCCAGTGATGCCGCCTCCTGGATGTCCTCCGGGAGGGAGTTCCACAGCATGGCACCCTGGTGGGAGAAGGATCTGCCACCCCGACGAGTCTTTTTAGGCACCGGTATGCTTAGGAGGCATTTCCTGCTAGATCGCAGAGTTCTTCCCGGGGCTCTCTTGAGGAACCTTCTCCGCAGGTAGCCAGGGGCTGTGCTTTTCAAGATCTTATACATAAGGCAGCCGGCTTTGAACAGAGAACGTTGAACAACGGGCAGCCAATGCAAGGCTTTCCGGGCAGGGGTGATATGTTCCCTCAAGGGGACACCCGTGAGTAACCTTGCCGCTGCGTTCTGAACAAGCTGCAACCTGCGGGTGGATTTCCTTGGAAATCCTAGATAAAGAGAATTACAGTAGTCTAGGCGACTACCGATCGTGGCGCAGACCACGGTCTTTTTATCTGGTGGCTCCAGGTACTTAAAAAGCACCCGAAGTAGCTTGAGCTGCCAGTGGCATGAGCTGACAACCCTGCTTATCTGTGGTTCCAGAGTCAATCTGGAGTCCAGGATGAAACCCAAGTCCCGCACCTGGGTACCAACCACCGGTGGGGCGCCAAAAGAGGCGGGCCATGGGGGGAGGTTAGGTGGACAGGACGAGTCGCTGAAGATGATACCCTCAGTCTTGTCTCCATTCAGTTTTAAAGAATTGGAGGCCATCCATGTGTTGACGGATGAGGTTTAATGTTGATAAATGTAAAGTTATGCACTTGGGGGCTAAGAATATGCATGCACCATACATGCTAGGGGGAGTTCAACTGGGGGGATCTGTAGTGGAGAAGGATCTGGGAGGATCTGTAGTGGAGAAGGATCTGGGGGGATCTGTAGTGGAGAAGGATCTGGGGGGATCTGTAGTGGAGGAGGATCTGTAGTGGAGAAGGATCTGGGGGGATCCGTAGTGAAGAAGGATCTGGGGGGATCTGTAGTGGAGAAGGATCTGGGGGGATCCGTAGTGGAGAAGGATCTGGGAGGATCTGTAGTGGAGAAGGATCTGGGGGGGATCTGTAGTGGAGAAGGATCTGGGGGGATCTGTAGTGGAGAAGGATCTGGGGGGATCTGTAGTGGAGAAGGATCTGGGGGGATCTGTAGTGGAGAAGGATCTGGGAGGATCTGTAGTGGAGAAGGATCTGGGGGATCTGTAGTGGAGAAGGATCTGGGGGGTTCCGTAGTGGAGAAGGATCTGGGGGTTTTAGTTGATCATAAGCTCAATAATAACATGCAATGCCAAGCTGCGGTTTCCAAAGAGAGCAAAGTCCTTTCTTGTATAGAGAGGTATGGACTCCAGAGAGAGATATCATCTGTACAAATCATTAGTAAGACCTCATCTAGAATATGCAGTCCAGTTTTGGGCACCAGTTCTCAAAAAGGATATCGGAGAACTGGAGAAAGTGCAGAGAAGGGCAACCAAACTGATAAGAGGCATGGAGGAGCTCAGCTATGAGGAAAGATTAGAGGAACTGAATTTATTCTCTCCTGTGAAGAGGAGAATAAGGGGGGATATGATCAACATGTACAAATATATAAGAGGTCCATATAGTGAACTTGGTGTTGAGTTATTCACTTTGAGGTCAACACTGAGGACAAGGGGGCACTCTTTACGTCTGGAGGAAAAGAGATTTCACCTCCAAATACGGAAAGGTTTCTTCACAGTAAGAGCTGTGAAAATGTGAAACAGACTCCCTCCAGGGGTGGTTCTGGCCAGATCAGTAGATTGCTTTAAGAAAGGCCTGGATTCTTTCCTAAATACACGTAATATAACTGAGTACTAAGATTTGTAGGTAAAGTTGATCCAGGGTATATCCGATTGCCTCTCGGGGGATCAGGAAGGAATTTTTTCCCCTGCTGTAGCAAATTGGATCATCGCTCTGCTGTTTTTTTTGCCTTCCTCTAGATCAACTGTGGGTTTGGAGTTGGGTGTATGGGATTGTACTGTGTTTTTTATTTTTTTTGTTTATTTTTTTGTGGTTGAACTGGATGGACTTGTGTCTTTTTGCAACTGACTAACTATGTAAGTCCAGAAGAATTGCAAAGCTAGAGACCCTGCTATACCCTGGCATGGGGCAGAAGACCCAAGACACATGCCACTGGTGCCTAGGTCTAGTAACGTCTATTGTGAGAGTCAACATTTTGCTGCCAGCTGAACCCCAGAATCTCCATAAATCCAGTCTAGAGACATAAATTGTGTCTGCAGCACAGAGAAGGAAGATTATCCGAGAGAAATACAGGAATACAGGACGGGGAACACAGCTCAGGAAAGTGACCAGGGGATTACAGGCTGATATCACCCAGTCCCCGCCCTACTCTGGACCAATCAGTGAGCAGTATGGGTGGAGGAATGGATTTAGTGTTAATGACCCACCTGTGCTGATCTCTGTAGGAGTGTCCTCCTCTATAAATGTCCCCGTTATTCCATCCTCCTCCATAGACTGCTGTTCATCCCTCACATACGTCTCTTCTTCTTCTGATTTCACCTCAAATTCTATATCGATTGGATCTCCACTCTAAACCAAGAGAATGAGAGAGAATATCATCTGTAAGATATAAGCTTTATTATTGTGACATCACATCTATATAAATCCCCTTGTCTACTCAAGTCCATGTTCTAGATGCTCCGCCCCACCAACCTTTAAATAAGGAGGGATGGTGTGACCTTCCTGTGTGGAATCCCGGGAATACAGAGGACGGGGACATCTCTCTGGTGGGTTTCTGTAGCTGGATGACTCCACCATGGTGTCCTGGTACAGATCTTTGTGTTCTTCCTCCATCACCCCATCCTCATCATCCTCCTCTTTTATCTCTTCTTTAACCTCAACTTCACAATCTCTCAGGTCTCCACTCTGAATATAGAATAAAAATGACATCAATGGTAACAATTCAGATAATGTACAGATCCTAATGATACGATCAGTGATTGTTCCTCACCTACCTGATGATGGTGGGGGATGGTGTGACCTTCCTGTGTGGAATCCCGGGAATACAGAGGACGGGGACATCTCTCTGGTGGGTTCCTGGTATTAGGCGGCTCCATCATATCCTTGTGTCCTGAAAGCTCCTTCATTACACCATATTACTCGTCCTCTTGCTTGTACTCTTCTTTAACCACTTGCCTACTGTGCACCTACACCCCCTTCCTGCCCAGACGAAATTTAAGCTTCCGGCACTGCGTCGCTTTAACTGACAATTGCGCGGTCCTACGACGTGGCTCCCAAACAAAATTGGCGTCCTTTTTTTCCCACAAATAGATCTTTCTTTTGGTGGTATTTGATCACCTCTGCGGTTTTTATTTTTTGCGCTATAAACAAAAATAAAGCGTCAATTTTGAAAAAAAAATTCAATATTTTTTACTTTTTGCTATAATAAATATCCCCAAAAATATATAAAAAAAATATTTTTTTCCTCAGTTTAGGCCGATACGTATTCTTCTACATATTTTTGGTAAAAAAAAAAAAAAAAATGCAATAAGCGTTTATCGATTGGTTTGCGCAAAATTTATAGTGTTTACAAAATAGGGGATAGTTTATGGCATTTTTATTATTTTATTTTTTTACTATTAATGGAGGCGATATGCGATTTTTTTTCTTGGGACTGCGACGTTATGGCGGACACTTCGGACACTTTTTTGACATTTTTGGGACAATTTACATTTATACAGTGAACAATGCTATAAATATGCATTGATTACTGTATAAATGTGACTGGCAGTGAAGGGGTTAACTACTAGGGGGCGGGAAAGGGGTTAAATGTGTGTCCTATGAGTGTTCTAACTGTAGGGGGAGGGGGGGGTGACTGGGGGAGGTGACCGATTGTGTCCCTATGTACAAGGGACGCAGCATTGGTCTCCTCTCCCTGACAGAACGTAGAGCTCTGTGTTTACATACAGAGCTCCACGTCCCCGCTCAGTTACTGGGCAATCGCGTGTGCCCGGCGGCGATCGTTGCCGCCGGGCACTCGCACCGGGATCCCAGCAGAGTGGCGCATGCACGCGCGCGCCGCCGGCGGCTTTAAAGAGACAGCACGTCATATGACGTGCTGTCAGAGCAATGGAGTCCTCCCCCCGCCGTCATTTGACGGTGGGCGGTGGACAAGTGGTTAATAACACTATTATAATCCTCAAGGTTTCCACTCTGAATATATAATAAAACATTTATTGTAACAAACATGATTGTGTAAAAATCATAACTATTCATAATTTCTACTCATCTACCTGATGATGGTGGGGGGTGGTGTGAGCTTTCTTTTGAAGAAACCTGGGAATACAGAGGACGGGGACATCTCTCTGGTGGGTTTCTATTACTTGATTGCTCCATCATGATATCCCTGTGACCTTCAGAAAGCTGCCTCATCACTCCATACTCCTCATCCTCCTCTTTTTACTCTTATTTAACAACAATATTATCATCCCCGATGTTTCCACTCTGAATATATAAACATGTCTGTGTATAAATCCTATCGGTGATTGTTACCCATCTACCTGATCATGGCGGGGGATGGTGAGAATGAATACCTGAGACTTGGATCAATATGGAAAAAAATTGGATTTTTTAAAATGGCTTACCTGTAAAATCCTTTTCTTAAGAGTACATCACAAGACACATAGGCTTAGATAATTACTTTGTGGGTTAAATAGTCACCGCATGTGATTGGACACTGACAGTTACAAGGTGAGTTCCCCCCCTATATAACCCCTCCCATATGGAGAATACTTCAGTTTTGTAGCAGAGCAATAAGTGTCCCAACGTTTAATCCCTAAGAGGGGCGGGAGCCAGTGCTGTATTATGGCCTAGGCCGACAAGGCCCAGGCCTAGGGCGGCACTTTGTGGGAGGACGGCAAAAAAGCCTGTCTACCTGTCATCATCCCACCCTGTCCCCCTGTCCTCATCCCACCCTGTCCCCCTGTCCTCACCCCACCCTGTCCCCCTCCCACCGCGTCCCTCTGTCCTCCTCCCATGAAAATGACAGGGCCGGTCTTAAAAAGGAAGGGGTGTAGTCTTGACAGGAAGGGGTGCGTCATATATAAAGCAGTGGGTGTGCGAGTTTCGTCAGGCCTAGGGCAGCACAAAACCTAAATACAACCCCGGCGTGAGTCCTGTGTCCTGTGATGTACCCTCAAGAAATTATTTTACAGGTAAGCTGTTTAAAAAAATCCTATTTTCTTGTTCATAAATCAGGGGACACAGAGCCTGAGTTGATTACTTAGTGGGATGTCCCATAGCAATGCTTAAATTGAGGAGAGGGAGACACAGATCAGAAACATAGACCACCATTGGGCCAGAGGATCTATACTGCTGCCTGCCGTACACTACGCCCGACTATGCCCTCTCACATCTACCTGGTAGAATTTAGTGAATGTCCGCTTTTACTGTCATTACTGATCTGCCCCATGTGAAAGGGCCCTTAGACATTTAGTATTGGCCAGAGGTGTGGATCCGGTTGTATAGCTCCTAGGTCTCCGCAGAAACTATCAACAGAGCTTTCTTCTTAGCACATGTTCAAAGTGACCAACCACCTTAGACACCTTGTAATTAGGGTTGCCAGTGTCCAATCCCCTGTGGTAAATATCTAACCCACTAAGGGCCAGATTCTCAGAGGCGCTACGACGGGGTATCTCAGATACCCCGTCGTATCGCCGTTTTTTTCCCCGGGTATCTATGCGAGTGATTCCTAGAATCACTTAGGCATAGATACCGGTGAAGATCCGACAAGTGTAATACAATTACACTTGCGGATCGTAGTTGTAATGACAACTCCGGCCACTAGGTGGCCTTTACGTTGTTTTCTCATGTGCCTATGCAAATGAGGCTACTACGCAGATTTCCGAACGCTTTTACGCCGCCCCGTCGTTTTTTACGTTGTTTTCGCTAATATGTGGAGTAACCTTACGCAGTACCGTCGGGTGCCATGTTAAGTATGGTGTCGGGTCAGCCTCGGCTTTTTCCGTCGGTTACGTTGTTTTACTAAGTCGTTCGCGAATAGGGCATTGCGTAGTGACGATCACGTCGTTTTGACGTCGGTTTCCACAACGCTTTCCGACGTGAGCTGGAGCATGCGCACTGGGCTTTTTTTCCCCTGCCAGGGCATGCGCAGTTCGATCGACGCGAGGGCGCGCTTAATTTAAATACAAGCCGCCCCTTTTGAATTACACGGCCTTACGCTGCGCCATTTACACTACGCCTCCGCAAACTACGGAGCAAGAGCATGGAGAATACGGCACTTGCTCTAGTATGATGCGGCGGCGTAGTGTAAATGGCTTACGCCAGCGAAAATGTATGAGAATCTGGCCCTAAGTGTTTATCTAAGCCTCTGTGTCCTGTGATGTATGATCAAGAAATTTGTTTTCAGGACATTCTTTCTACAAATGACATTTTTCCCTCTTTCTTTCTTTTTGAATCTTCTAAAACAAACACATACATATTCCAATCCCCCCCCCCCGTCCCCCACTACTAATAAAAGTCATATAATCCGTTAGTAAAGACTTATCAGGTGAGAAGGTGATTGGTGGGAAAGGTGACACACCTCCAAGATTAAGACGATGTTCCGGCCCCGTAACTGGGGGAACGTTCTGATCCTAAAGGGGTTAATCTGCCTGTGTGGTGTAATAATTGCCCGTTGTAGGCCATGTACGGTCAGGATGGTCATTGTCTCGTCTATTTATTGTCAGTGTTGTTGGTTAAGAGGAACATATTACTAGAATGTATCTCCAAAATTTAGAGACTGTTCCGGCCCGGTAAGTGAGGAAATGTTCTGTCACTGAAGGGGTTAATCTAGGTTTCCACACTATATATGTGTGTATCATCATCTGCTGGAGATAAAAGACGTCACAGTGACTATGGAGGAAGAGGACGGACATGACGGGGTTACTGGGTGTGAATAGAAAATAAGATCTTATTACCGCCTTTTCTGCCATTTCCAGCAATGTCTCCTCTCTACTTCCTCCAGAACTTCCTGTCTGTATCTGACATCACTTCCTGTTTAGGTAGAAGTAGGATCACCACCTTGTGGAGCTCAGAGGAAATGCAATATCTTGAAGTATGAACACGGCCTTGTGCTGCGTGCGTACTGTATATCCTTACAAATCCTGAATAATAATAATATTCATTTCTTATTAGCTCCTCTGCTGCCAGTGTTTCGTCAGATTTGGCGACCCATCAGAATGTGTAACAGAAGTGACATTTTGTGTCGCCGCCATCTTGCTACACCCTGCACTTCTCCGTTGTAAGGATTCTCTGAGCAGGGGGAAAGCGGACATCTTGTTACACCCATCGGAGTTTTCCATTTTACACATCGGGCCAGATTCAGATACAAAAATGTATCTTTCGGGCGGCGTAGCGTTTCCTCTTTACACTACGCCACCGCAAATATTATGAGCAAGTGCCTTATTCAGAAAGCACTTTCTCCATAATATGCGGCGGCGTAGCGTAAAGTGCACGGCGTAAGGCCGCGCAATTCAAATTTCTGAAGTGGGGGGCGTGATTCATGTAAATGAATCATGACCCCACGTAATTGACGTTTTTTTTTGGACGGCGCAAGCGCCGTCTGCGGACGTTCTCAGTGCGCATGCGCAAAATCACGACGTGACCGTAACTAACGTCGAGCCCCATTCCCGAACGATTTACACAAACGACGTAACCGACGTTCGATTCGACGCGGTCCCAACGTCCATACTTAACATTGGCTGCGCCTGCTATAGCAGGGGTAACCTTCCACCGCTATAACGCTAACGCAAACGACGTAAACTCCGATGCGCCATCGCAAGTACGCTTGTGAATCTGCGTAAGTAGCTCATTTGCATATTTTACGCGAGAAACAACGTAAACGCCATCTAGCGGCCGGCGGAAGATTACATTTAAGATCCAACGGTGTAAGACTATTACACCAGTCGAGAGCTGTGGTGGCTCAACGTGATTGGCACTGCGCTGACAAGCCGTTCACCTCTGCAGCCAAGGGTTCGGATCCCGGTCTCGGCTACATGTGAATTGAGTTTGGTGGTCTCAGCCCGGCTCCCGGTGGGTGTGCTATGCAAGGTATGCCTGTGCTTAGTACGCCCACCCCCCCCCCCCACAAAAACCACCACACTTGCACGCACACAAAATTGGTTTAATACGCACGGACTTTGGCCATGCGGTCTCCTAAAGAGAGGCGAAGGACCTACGGGGCTGGCTTGGTGGGTCGGGCCCCCTCACTCCCTCATAGGGGGAGTCCCTCTGCCCCGATGGGGTCCTGGTGGGCCCCAGTTGGGCTCCCAAGTGGAGCAGGTAGGGCGGGTGAGTGGGAGGCCCCCCCTCACACCCGCCATTGCCACCGGGGGCATGGAGAAGGATGGCGATTGCCTCCGGGGGGAGGGTCTGCCTACTCCCAACTCCTGCAGTCCGGCTCCTCTCTCTCGAGTTCACGCACAAAATACACTTTAGAAAAAGCAAAAAAAAAAAAAAAATTACACCAGTCGGATCTTAGCGTAAATCCGGTGTATCATGTTTTCTGAATAGAAAACAATGATACGCCGGCGGGAAATTCAAATTACACTGGTGTATCTGTAGATACACCGGTGTAATTCCTTTCTGAATCTGGCCCGTCATTTTTAACAGGAAAGTGAGTTTATATAGTGAAATATAGTGCTTAGAAGTCCGTCTAACTGGTTAGATATTGAATTTCAAAAGCAGCAATCTTCTGTCAGATTAGCAATAGTGTTGCTCACGAATATTCGTATTGCGAATATGGCATATTCGAGTATTCGCGATATATTCCGAATTTCGCGGTGAATATTCGTTATTTCGAATATTCGTAATTTTTCAATTTTTTTTTAGAACAGATCACATCCTAGAGATCCCCATCGACGTCTAAAAGCATTGCTGGTATGATTAGAGACCTTGGGCCGAGTAGCTGCAGCGATCATTTTATATTGCCGAAAAATCGCAATGCGATTATTCGGCAATAGCGATATCGCGCGATTATTTTCGAGAAATTCGCAATATTGTTTTTAGCTAAAATAACACATATATTCGATTTCAGAGTGTTACTGTCGAAATTCCGCAATCAATTTCTCATTCGCATTTTTGCGAAATTACGATAAAATATCAAGAATATTCTGAGCCAATCAGAGTGCTCCTTCCGCATTTGCCGAATATTCGCAATTATTTTGTATTGTAATATATCACGAATATTCTGAGCCAATCAGAGTGCTCCATTCCGCATTTCTCGAAATTTCGCAATTATTTTGTATTATAAAATATCACGAATATTCTGAGCCAATCAGAGTGCTCCTTCCGCATTTCTCGAAATTTCATTCGCATTAGCGAAATTTCGCAATCATTTCATTTCCAAAAAATATCGCGAATATTCGCATGTAACGAATATATCTCGAATATTCGACTATATATTCGAGATATATCGCGAAATCGAATATGGCATATTCTGCTCAACACTAATTAGCAAAGCTGTGGGATGAGCGGGCTCGCCGCTGCTTTTAAAATTCAACATCATAACAGTCAGACGGAGTTCTAAGTAGTGGATTTCAGTATATAAACTCACTTTACTGTTATATATAAGTGTAACATGGAAAACTCCGGTGGGTGTACCAGGATGTTCACTTTCCCCTCAGTGCTGCCAACTGTCCGTATTTTTACAGACAGCCGTAAAAGAAAAAAGGCACGTTCTTCCTGTCCGTAATAGGACAAAAGTGCCCGCAATATATAGCCGTGATCGGGTTTGCTTGGAACGCACAGTTCCGGCAAACTGCCCGACCCCCGAGCGATGCCGCCGAATTGAATCGATCCCTGTATTCCGCCCATACACGGAGGGTGGATTTGACAGAGGCCGACTGTGTGGTGTGCTACTGCTAGCGCGGTGGCGCCGGCAAAGCGAGTGATGTCATGGCGTATCCAGCCAGGCTTTAAAAATACTGTAGTCACCAGGAGCTGGGCAGGCGGAATGGAGCAGTTTTGCCTTCATGGTGCCGGCGGTGGTCATGGTCTGCCCAGGCAATTCAGTGACAGCCCAGTCGCTGCCCAGAAATCCACACACAGCACAAACCTACCAGCTTAGGGGCAAGCCTGCATTCTCAGACTTCTTTGCTTTAAGGTAAGGAGGTGATGGTGGCCAGAGGAGCTGGTGATGGTGGCAGCAGCAGGAGCTGGTGGGGCAGGAGGTGGCAGAAGCTGGCTAAAGAAACCCCTGCATATTGGCTGAGACACCCCATCCATTCATGATCTGTCCTTGCTATGCCATTCTATCTAATGTCATTGTAACGGCTACCCAAGTAAGGGAGAGGGTATCAGCCGTTGGAGACGTCCTTTTCCCTGGCAAGTTGCTATGCAAGTAAGTCTGGTATAAGCTCATCCACGAGAGCCAGAGGGAGGGTCAGGTCCAGTTGTAAGACGGACAGAATAAATATCCCATCGCAGGCCCTTTCAAGAACGAGACGGGGCTACATTTTGAAGGGTCAAGTAGACTAGCTTTAATGGTACATTTCTTGGTTTATATCTAGTTACAAGCTTGTGAGTACTCAAGGAACAATGGAACTCTCCGCCCCCTCCCTCCACAGGGGGGCCCCAAGGTAGACACCCTGGCACCAGGCCAAAGAAGCCACATTCCTTTCTCAATAGAATTCAATCAACCCCCAGAACAATACTCAATCACAGATAATACACTGACCGGAGACTGTTAATTTGGAATACAATACACCATCTCTTAAGGATAAACACAGGTCTTGCGGTGCGGCTCAGGTGCAAATTCAGTCCCATTATCTTCTATGGGTACGCAGCCGATTCGCAGATGTGTTCATTTCTCTTCAGGATTTGTCTCATTCCGCCCAATACACTTCCCCCCACTCTCCTCTCCCCTGTAACTTCTCCCAGGTCTCCAAATTCGCAGCTAAAACTGAGCTAACCTGCTGAACACTTCTGTTGTCTCTCTGCAAAGATAAGAGAGCTGAAATTCGCACCGCACTAGTGCGATTCCGGCCTGAATCTGGTCCTTAGTGTATGTGGTATCGCTGCAATCGTCAGGAGCAGGAGAATTTAATGGGGTTGTTCTTTGGTGGACAGTTATGGTTGTAACGAGAAATATACAGCTACATTTAAAAATTATTATTTTAGTTTTTTGCTATTTTGGGCCAGTTCTCCTTTGATGATAAAAAAAACCAGCAGACATCAATCACCATTTACCACCAAATGAAAGCCCAATTTTTCCTGTAACAAACGCGGTATAATCCACCTGGAGGCACAAAGTCGCTGTGATGATATGTTCGGTTTTACTAACACAGGTCAAAGTTGTAGAATTGTGCTTAGGCATTAACATTTGTTTTACCCTTAGGTGTGAAGGAGTTCACACAGTGATTTCCTATGACTGTCAGCTCCATCTAGTGGCCATGATGAGGTATCTATCCTGATCAACCTAAAATTCTACATTATGGCCACTAGATGGAGCCAATGATCATAGGAAATCACTTTATGACATAAAATACGGCCACAATTTGTCAAAGGAAGGCGAATGCGTGTCACACTTGGTCAACAATTTTTTTTTAAACTAGACCTGTAAATGTTTATTATATAGAGACAGTCTGGTTGAAAAAAGACACAAGTCCATCTAGTTCAATCAATAGAAGAAAAAAATTCACACAACAAAATGTACCAATGAGAGGTAATGACTCCATTTTTATTTTTCTCCTGCTATCAATGGCCAACACGGTACAACACTTCTTCCATGTCTTTGGTGATCTCGGATCTCCTTATCAACTGTTTCTTACATGATGAAGATCAGCCATGGAGTATATCTGAGGTGTATATCAGGGTGTGCTTCTTCCCCACATGTCCAGCAACATTCATATACAAGACATTTCCCACACTCAAGGCACTAATTCCCCCCCCCCCCCCCACCTCCCCGAGGGTTGTGTGGGACCCCTGATGTACAGGAAAACAGGAATTCAGTGAGGAACATTTCCCTCACTTAGGACAGGGAAGTGGCTTCTTCCTCATGTGAGATCTCTGATGTGTGTAAAGATTGGACGTCTGTGAAAAACATTTCCCGCACTCAGGACAGGAATACGGCTTCTCCCCCATGTGAGATCTCTGATGTGTGTAAAGATTGGACGTCTGTGAAAAAGATTTCCCGCACTCAGGACAGGAATACGGCTTCTCACCCGTGTGAGATCTCTGATGTATATCAAGATGCGACTTAGTTGAAAAACATTTCCCACACTCAGGACAGGAAAACGGCTTCTCACCTGTGTGTGATGTCTGATGATAAAAAAGACTGAACTTATCTGAAAAACATTTCCCACACTCAGGACAGGAATACGGCTTCTCACCCGTGTGTGATCTCTGATGTGTATCAAGATGCCACTTATCGGAAAAACGTTTCCCGCACTCAGGACAAGAATACGGCTTCTCACCCGTGTGTGATCTCTGATGTCTGAGAAGATGTGACTTCCTTATAAAACATTTCCCACACTCAGAACAGGAATGCGGCTTCTCACCCGTGTGTGATCTCTGATGTTTGGGAAGATGCGACTTATCTGAAAAACATTTCCCACACTCAGAACAGGAATACGGCTTCTCACCCGTGTGCAACCTCTGATGTGTATCAAGATGCGACTTCACTAAAAAACATTTCCCGCACTCAGGACAGGAATATGGCTTCTCACCCGTGTGAGACCTCTGATGTATATCAAGATGCGACTTAGTTGAAAAACATTTCCCGCACTCAGGACAGGAATACGGCTTCTCACCCGTGTGAGACCTCTGATGTATATCAAGATGTGACTTAGTTGAAAAACATTTCCCGCACTCAGGACAGGAATATGGCTTCTCACCCGTGTGTGACATCTGATGTCTATTGAGATGCGTCTTAGCTGAAAAACATTTCCCGCACTCAGGACAGGAATACGGCCTCTCACCTGTGTGAGACCTCTGATGTGTGAGAAGAAGAGACTTCGCTAAAAAACATTTCCCGCACTCAGAACAGGAATGTGGCTTCTCACCTGTATGAATTTTTTTATGCATATTAAGACCAGACTTAGAATTGAAACACTTCCCGCACTCAGTACAGGAAAACCTCTTATCTGTTGGAAGGACGGCACCGTCCCGCACAGTCTGAGGTTCCTCAGGATAAGAGGAATACGATGGTCCGGCACCGTCCCGCACAGTCTGAGGTTCCTCAGGATAAGAGGAATACGATGGTCCGGCACTGTCCCGCACAGTCTGAGGTTCCTCAGGATAAGTGGAATACGATGGTCCATCTACACTGTGTGGTGCCGGATGGACATTTGAGGTAGTCGGGTTTTCTCCTGGACTATACTGTGTGATGTCCTCATCTTCTACTTTACAGTCTGGAGACAAAGTGAGACAATCCTCTGAGGTTTTCCTCATCTCCCGTCCATCTACTAAAATACAAATACAAAGATTATTACTAGACATGAGCTGATTGGTTCCCCTAAACCAGGACTCCGCCCACATCAGGCCGCTTTGCCTCTGAGGATCTTACAATTCCCCTCTAAAGGTAATTAGTAAATGGCTCCTCTGATCTCCTACCAGATAATTTTTTTATTTATGGACCTTAGTCAGAGAGTGAGGAAACAATGAGAAATGTCTTTTAGATGAGTGACAGTGATGAGGGCATTATAGGACAAGTCACCCCACCCCCTCTATCACTCATTGCCATCTTCCCAACACAAGAAGTCCTGCACTTCCTTATTTAGTCCATGATTTAGTCATGAATAACAGCGGGGCTGAGCCCCACCAGAGGTCAGAGAGTGAGGATGGGGGGAGAACAACCAAGATGAAGACTGGACTGATCCTGAAGACCACCATCATTGGGTTATTGACTCCTCCCTCATTATCACTTTCTGTTTAAGGCTCCAAAGTTGGAAGATGTTATCACATTATCATCAACATGTAAAAGTCTGTGCTCCAATCACATCATCCGATACAAAATGTCCAGCTGGTAGGAAATGGGTGTAACAAAAGAGAATACATATTATGTGTGTGTATATATATAAAACATACACAACCAGTTTTCTCGGCAAAAACCATCAAGAATAATGCTGGCAGAGCTTTTTTGCCGAGAAAAACGGGCGTGTGTATGTTTTTCATCAAGAAACCTGAAGTAGACCTCGACGAGATAAAAAAAGAGAACGTGCCCTCTTTTTCCTCGTCGGGAGTCTCAATTTCCTCGTCGTGTTTCTCATCGGGCTGGTTTACGACGTGAAACACGTTCGTGTGTATAATTAGAAACCCGCGCATGCTCAGAATAAAGTATGAGACGGGAGCGCACCTTCGGTAAAACTAGCTTTCGTAATGGAGATTTCGTCACGCTGTAACAGACTGAAAAGCGCAAATCGTCTCTCACCAAACTTTTACTAAACACGCAGTAACATGAGATTAGCAAAAGCAGCCCCAAGGGTGGCGCCAGTGGAATCGAACTTCCCCTTTATAGTGCCTTTAGTTCGTGTTGTACGTCACCGCGTTTGAGAACGACGAGATTTTGTCTTGACAGTGTGTATGCAAAGAAAGCTTGACAAGATTCTCGTCAAGCCTGCCAAGAAACTTGTCGAGGAAAACGGCGTTTCTTTTACAATGGAGATTCTCGGTCGTGTGTACGAGGCCTAAATGTTTGAGGCTGTGGACAGGTGTCTTTTATACTGATAACAAGTTCAACACAAGTGGCCATTAATACAGGTAATGAGTGGAGGAGGAGGAGCCTCTCATAGAAGAAGATACAGGTCTGTGAGCCAGAAATCTCGCTTGTTTGTAGAGGAGACCAAATACTTATTTTTCACCATAATTTGCAAATAAATTCTTTCCAAATCAGACAATGCGATTGGATTTGTTTCCACATTTTGTCTCTCATAGTTGAGGTCTACCTATGATAACAATTACAGGCCTCTCTCATCTTTTTAAGTGGGAGAACTTGCACAACTTGGCTAAATACTTTTTTGCCTCACTGTATAGTGCAGGGGTCAGGAGTATGTAATGTACAATATAGTGCAGGGGTCAGGAGTATGTAATGTACAACATAGAATATATAGTGCAGGGGTCAGGAGTATGTAATATACAATATAAATTATATAGTGAAGGGTCAGGACTCATAATATTGATGTTCAGTAATCAGTGGAAGATTAAATGTTTACTGGAGACAAGTTGCAGGGATCCCACACCGCTGCCTCCCATCTTCTGAGACTGCACTCAGTGACTTGGGTCTGAGACTATACAGACATATCCCCCCACCCGGGTAGAGTAAGGAAAGAAAACAGACTAAGTAACCCCGGGAGAATAACAAAGATGGAGATCCTGCTATACCCTGGCATGGGGCAGAAGACCCAGGACACATGCCACTGGTGCCTAGGCTGAGCAATGTCTATAGTGAGGCGGCGTACACACGACCGAGAAACTCATCAGGCTTCATCGTTCTGCCGGTCGAGTTCCTAGTTCGGCAGTCAAAAAGCTCGTCGAGCCAAATTTTCCCATTGAACAACGAGGAAATAGAGAACCTGCTCTCTTTTTGGCTCGACGAGTTCCTCGACGGGTTGCTAGGCGAAAAGTGTACACACGACCGGTTTCCTCGGCAGAATACGTCTCCCATCGAGCTTCTTGCTGAATTCTGCCGAGAAAACCGGTTGTGTGTACGCGGCTTGAGAGTCAACAATTTGCTGCCAACTGAACCCCAGAATCTCCATAAATCCAGTCTAGAGACATAAATTGTGTCTGCAGCACAGAGAAGGAAGATTATCCGAGAGAAATACAGGAATACAGGACAGGGAACACAGCTCAGGAGAGTGACCAGGGGATTACAGGCTGATATCACCCAGTCCCCGCCCTACTCTGGACCAATCAGTGAGCAGTATGGGTGGAGGAATGGATTTAGTGTTAATGACCCACCTGTGCTGATCTCTGTAGGAGTGTCCTCCTCTATAAATGTCCCCGTTATTCCATCCTCCTCCATAGACTGCTGATCATCCCTCACATACGTCTCTTCTTCTTCTGATTTCACCTCAAATTCTATATCGATTGGATCTCCACTCTAAACCAAGAGAATGAGAGAGAATATCATCTGTAAGATAAGAGCTTTAATATTGTGACATCACATAAAAAATCCACACATCGTCTCCATGAATCTCTTTTATAAGCTCCATCCCACCAACCTTGCAATATTGAGGGATGGTGTGACCTTCCTGTGTGGAATCTCGGCAATACAGAGGACGGGGACATCTCTCTGGTGGGTTTCTGTAGCTGGATGACTCCACCATGGTGTCCTGGTACAGATCTTTGTGTTCTCCCTCCATCACCCCATCCTCATCATCCTCCTCTTTTATCTCTTCTTTAACCTCAACTTTAGGATCTCTCAGGTCTCCACTCTGAATATAGAATAAAAATGACATCAATGGTAACAATGCAGATAATGTACAGATCCTAATGATACGATCAGTGATTGTTCCTCATCTACCTGATGATGGTGGGGGATGGTGTGACCTTCCTGTGTGGAATCCCGGGAATACAGAGGACGGGGACATCTCTCTGGTGGGTTTCTGGTATTAGGCGGCTCCATCATATCCTTGTGTCCTGAAAGCTCCTTCATTACTCCATATTCCTCGTCCTCTTGCTTGTACTCTTCTTTAATAACACTATTATATTCCTCAAGGTTTCCACTCTGAATATATAATAAAACATTTATTGTAACAAACATGATTGTGTATAAATCATAACTACTCATAATTGTGATATGGCGATTTTTATCTATCTCACTTAATGATACATGAAATAAGCGAGTACAACCTTGTCTATATAAGAACCAACCAATGCGGTTGCAGCTATAACCAATAAAATCAGTAATGAATGTAGGGCCGAAACAACTAATCGATTAATCGACAACTAATCGATTATTACAGGGGTCGACAATATCCGGGCGCCAGGTCGCATCTGCGACCAGAAATTGTGACCTGGCTCCCCCGCGGCGGCTGGTAATTGAGGCCACGGCTTTGCTGCCTACAAGTCCGCAAAGCCGTGGCCTCAATTACCGGCCGCCGCGGGCCCGCCGCAATCGAGCGGCAGGGGAGGTGGGGGAGCACGGAGGCACAGGATCCTGTGTCTGCGTGCCCCCCCACCTCCCTCGGCGGGTCCGCAAAAGAACGGTTATTGAGGCCGCGGCTTTGCTGCCTTGTGAAGTCCCAAGCTCTTCCTTCTGTGAGCTGGCGCCATCTGGTGGTGGCCGTTGGCATTACAAGTTAAACAGCAATTCTAATGTAATTTTTCACTATTTTCACTGCCATCTCCTTCCCTATAATTAGAACCCCCAAACATCATATATATTTTTTATTCTAACACCCTAGAGAATAAAATGGCGATCGTTGAAATACTTTGTGCCATGCTGTATTTGCGCAGCGGTCTTACAAGCGCACTTTTTTTGGGGGAAAAAATAAAAAAAAATGAATTAAAAAATAGAACAGTAAAGTTATCCCAATTTTTTTTTATATTGTGAAAGATAATGTTACGCCGAGTAAATTGATACCCAACATGTCACGCTTCAAAATTGCGTCCTCTCGTGGAATGGCGTCAAACTTTTACCCTTTAAAATCTCCATAGGCGACGTTTAAAAAAAATCTACACGTTGCGAGTTACAGAGGAGGTCTAGAGCTAGAATTATCGCTCTCGCTCTAACGATCGCGGCGATGCCTCACTTGTGGTTTGAATACGTATATGTTCGCTTCTGCGCGCAAGCTCGTCGGGAAGGGACGCGTTTTCTGGCTCCTAACTTTTTTAGCTGGCTCCTAGATTCCAAGCAAATTTGTCAAGCCCTGGATTATTAAAGGAGTTCTCTAAGCTAAAACTTTTAACCCCCGCTGTGCCCGGGCTGTAAAACTATACAAAATAAACTTTCACTTACCTGCCTACGATCTCCCGTTATTCCGATATCGCCGCCCGTGCACCGGTCCCTGTCAGCTTCCTCTTCCTGCGGGTCGGTGACTCATCCTGCGCTCAGCCTATCAGCGGCAGCAGCAATGTCCCGCCGCGGCCGCTGATAGGCTGAGCGCAGGATGAGTCACCGACCCGCAGGAAGAGGAAGCTGACAGGGACCGGTGCACGGGCGGCGATATCGGAATAACGGGAGATCGTAGGCAGGTAAGTGAAAGTTTATTTTGTATAGTTTTACAGCCCGGGCACAGTGGGGGTTAAAAGTTTTAGCTTGGAGAACTCCTTTAAATGAATCGATTACTATTTTCATAATTGATAAATCGGCCAGTAACATAATAGGGTTAAAAGAAAAAACGAAAATTAGCCCTTTATAGTACAAAAAGTACAAATAATCGCTACTGTAAATTAGAGCTGCACGATACTGGCTAAAATGAGAATCGACATTTTTTTTGCTTAGAAGATAGATCACGATCCTCGCGGCGTAAAAACTATTGATTTTAATGTAAGAAACTAGTGTCAGAAAAAGATTTGGGGCCAGATCCACAGAAATGAGCAGATCTTTGTGCGGGCGTAGCGTATCTTCTTTACGTTCCGCCGCCGTAACTTAGAGAGGCAAGTGCCGTATTCACAAAGCACTTGCGTCCTAAGTTACGGCGGCGTGGCGTAAATGGGCCGGCGTAAGTGCGCGTAATTCAAAGTAGGCTGGTAGTAAGCGTGTTGTATGTAAATGAATCGTGACCCCACGTAAATGACGCGCCGAACGAACGACGCATGCGCCGTCCGTGGACGTATCCAGTGCTCATGCTCCAAATCATGTCGCAAATACTTAATGCTTTCGACGTGAATGTAACTTATGCACAGCCCTATTCGCGTACGACTTACTTAATTTTACGCTGTTCCGACGTCCATACTTAATATGGCCTGCGCCTCATATAGCAGGGGTAACTTTACGCCGCTCATACGCCTTACTTAAACGACATATATCAATGCGTGGGGCGCACGTACGTTCGTGAATCGCCCTATCTAGCTAATTTGTATATTTTTAATGGGAAAGTCTAATGCGTCCAGCGTAACTTGCCTATGTCGGCGTATCGTGGGCGCATAGTTACGCTGGACGCATTAGACTGAAGCCATGTTTTCCGGCGTATCTTTGAGAATAGCTTTGAGAATCGGCGCAAAGATACGACGGCAGATCTGGAGATACGCCGGCGTAATTCCTTTGTGGATCTGGGCCTTGGACTTTAAGTGGTTAAACTTAAAACAACGCTTTTAATCGACGTGATTCTTGTCAAGCCTGCCTTACACACACACGATCGTGAAAAAAAAAGCGTGGTGACGTACAACACGTACGACGGCACTATAAAGGGGAAGTTCCATTCGAATGGCGCCACCCTTGGGGCTGATTATGCGAATTTTCCTTCTCATAACTTTCTTTAACATTAACATTGAGGAGTTTTTCAGGTGGTACATCGCTAAAAATAGCGCTGCTATACCGCCTGAAAAACTCCTGCCCCAGCAACCTCAATGTGAAAGCCTGAGGGCTTTCACACTGAGGCGATGCGCTGGCGGGCAAGAAATAAATCTCCTGTCAGCAGCATCTTTGGAGCAGTGAGAGGAGCGATATGTATACCGCTCCTTCCCATGGAAAAAAATGGAAGACCGCAGCAATACCGACTGTAATGCGCTTCTATAGAGGCACATTGCGGGCGGTATTAACCCTTTTACGGCCACTAGCGGGGGTTAATACCGCACCGCTAGCGGCCGCAACTCGCGGCAATTCTGGCGGTATATTTTTAGCGGCGCTATACTGCCAGCGCACCTCCACTGCCCCATGAGAAAGGGGCCTTATTGACTCGAGTATAAGCCTAGGGTTTCCATCTGCATGCCTCACTGTGTCTCCATGTGCATGCCTCACTGTGCCCATGCCTCTATGATTAGACTGACGTTTAACATAGGAGTCTATAGAAGGGGTGCCCAGCTTTGAAAAAAAATCGGTATTTCCCAGCTATAGGTTCTCCAGACAATAACCTTTGCACACTTGTAGAGGAGAAATGGGGCTACATGTGTGCCAAGTTTCGGGTCCAGGGGACCTACGACCGTCCGGTACCGGGTCCCCAAACTCACAGGAGAAATTACTGTTTAACATGGGAGTCTATGGAAGGGGTGCCCGACTTTGAAAAATCTGTATATCCCAGCTGAAGGTTCCCCCAGAAAACAAACTTTGCACACTTATAGAGGAGAAATGGAGCTACATGTGCGCCAAGTTCCGGATCCAGGGGACCTACGACCGGCCAGTACGGGACCCCAAAGTCACCAGAGAAATAAACGTTTAACATGGGAGTCTATGGAAGGGGTGCCCGGGTTTGAAAAATCGGTGCTCCCCAGCCGTAGGTCTCCCGGACAACAAACTTTGCACACTTGTAGATGAAGAGTTGGGCTACACGTGTGTGCCAAGGCCAGTACCAGGTTCCCAAAGTCCGGTAGATCAGGCGCAAAAAGGTGACTCGAGTAATAGCTGAGGGGGGCATTTTTGGCACAAAAAAATAAATGTGCTGAAAAACTCGGCTTATACTCGAGTATATACAGTAATATTTAAAAAAAAAAAAAGGATGTTGCAATGTAAAAAAAATATATATATATATAGATATATATATTTTTTTTAAAGCCTATGGCGTGTGTAACACACCCAAAAACGTCACCCGCTGCAGAAAAAATGTGCACACACATAAAGAGTGGTCACAAAAACGTGCAGACGGGTGCAACGTCAAGTGGTCCTCCTGTGAAGAGGGACCCAAACCCTGAACCCCCGGGGCGTTAGGCTCCAGACGGGGACTGAGGTACTGCGGTCCGAGCAACCGAAGCCGACGCGGACCTAACTTCCTCGGAGGGACTGCCGAAACAGAACCCTCCCAGTACTAGGTGGGGCTCCCCCAAAGGGAGACCCCATGAGAGCAGGTAGACTAAGCCAGAAGGCCGTGTCCACCCACTGCCAAGACGTTTAGGGCTGGCCCAAGGACCCGCACCCTACTTATCACACAGTGAACAAAATGTGCACTAACAAAAAAAGTTACTAATACATAAAGGAAAATAAAAAATGGTGGTGATAGGATACCCAGTCAGACCTTACGTGTCCATGCTTGCACCCGATCACGAGGATAAGAGAGAGGCTGCATCAATGAGCGCTCTGATTTTTATGTTCCCTCTCTACCCATCCCCACCAATCACACCCCTGGACTACTTTTATTGGTTCAAAAGTGGCATTGAATCCTGATTTGCTGAAATCCAATCCTACTTGTTCATCATGCGTCTCGCATAAGAATTCAAATTTTCGGTGTCTTCCTGTCCACCATGTTTATGGTTGTTAAGCGACCCTCCTCGATCTCAGTATAAATTAGCATTTCAAGGACTTATGATCAGGTGGGGACACAAGGTCTGCTCCTCACTCTAAAGACAATAGTGAAACTTAGTTACTATGCAGACACCAGACAAAAGACGTTGGTCTTTTGAGATGCAGAAAACAGAAACTAGGCCCACCTCTCATGATTAAACCCCAAAATATATTAAAGTACACACGTTCCTGTAACAGCATATTATATATATATATATACACACACACGCAAACATATATAAAACTAAAGCCTCATACACACAGACTTTTTTGACAAAAAACTTCTAAAAAAAATCCAACCGTGTGTACGCTCCATCGGACAAACTTTTTCATTATTATTCATCGGACAAATGTTCGCTCTGCAAATGGACAAACTTTTTGGCAAACAAAAGTCAAAGGGTGCAAAGTCCTATCGTGTGTACAGAAGTCCACCGAAAATGTTGTCCAAAGTACAAACACGCATGCTCAGAACCAATATTAAAATCAACCAACGACAGCAGAAGTTGACCAAAGGGTGGCGGTAAAGAGCAGAAGAGCTGAAAAAAAAGTTTGCTGAAAAAGTCCTGCTGTGTGTATGCATACCAAGTTCACGGCTAAGGATGAGCCTCGGCGTGTTCGCATGGAACACGTGCAGAGCCCGCCAGGAAGTGTGCGCGGCGCTGCGCTAATCACAGTCAGGGAGACATTTCCCGATCTCTGCAGCCGAGCATCGGGACAATGTCTCCCCGGCTGTGATTAGCGCAGCGCCGCGCACACTTCCTGGCGGGCTCTGCACGTGTTCCATGCGAACACGCCGAGGCTCATCCTTATTCACGGCCAACGCCCTTCCAACTAGGGTTGTCCCGATACCACTTTTTTAGGACCGAGTACAAGTAAGTAGTCGCCGATACCGATACTTTTTTTAAATGTGTCCCCCACATATGCAGCCATGTCCCCCACAAATGCAGCCATGTCCCCCACAAATGCAGCCATGTCCCCCACAAATGCAGCCATGTCCCCCACAAATGCAGCCATGTCCCCCACAAATGCAGCCATGTCCCGTCAGCACAAGTACTCCCACAAATACTGGGTATCGGTCCCGATACCGATACTGGTATCGGTATCGGGACAACCCTACTTCCAAACAGAAAAGTTTGTTTGAAGTCCGATCGTGTGTATGAGGCTTTAGAAAGTCTTCACAATGGTTCCCTTGAAGCTCCTTGATATAAATTTCAATATTTCCACATCAATTGTTCCTCGTCTACCTGATGATGGTGGGGGGTGGTGTCCTGTGTGGAATTCCGGGAATACAGAGGACGGGGACAGGGAAAAAATCCTATCAGTGATTGTTACCCATCTACCTGATCATGGTGGGGGATGGTGTGAATGAATATCTGAGACGTGGATCAATATGGAAAAATTTGTTTTCAGGACATTCTTTCTACAAATGACATTTTCCCTCTTTCTTTCTATCCGACTCTTCTAAAATAAAGACATACATATTCCAATCCCCCCCATTACTAATAAAAGTCATATAGTCCGTTAGTATAGACCAGTGTTTCTCAATTCCAGTCCTCAGGCCCCCCCAACAGGTCAGGTTTTCAGGATTTCCATGATTTTGCACAGGTGATTTGATCAGTTTCACTGCCTTAGTAATCACCGCAGCCATTTCATCTGAGGGAAATCATGAAAACTTGACCTGCTGGGGGGGCGTGAGGACTGGAATTGAGAAACACTCCTATAGACTGATGAGGTGAGAAGGTGATTGGTGGGAAAGGTGACACACCAACAAAATGAAGACAATGTTCCGCCCCGTAACTGGGGGAGCCTTCTGATCCTGAAGGGGTTAATCTGCCAGTGTGGTGTAATAATTGCCCTTTGTAGGCCATGTATGGTCAGGATGGTCTTTGTCTCGTCTATTTATTGTCAGTGTTGTTGGTTTAAAGCAGTGGTCTCTAAACTGCGGCCCTTTGCTTGTTTTTATCCGGCCCTTGGAGCACTATCCCTCCCAATGATACGAGACACTATTCTGCCATCTTACACCAACAATGGAGCACCATTTCTCCCACTGACACCACTAATGGGGCACTATTCCTCCCCCTAATGCCACATGTTTACTCCCACCGATGCCAGAACATTTTTCACTCCCGCTGGCAAAAGTCTGGCCCTCCAAGTAGAGTTGCCACCTCATCCCTTTAAAACCGAACACATATGAATTACACATGTTCTATGGCTAATTTAATGCAGATAAGGCACCATGTGAGTTTAAAGAGGAGTTCCACCTAAAAAAAAGACTTTTTTTTAATCCACTCCCCTCCCCCTTACATGCCACATTTGGCATGTAATTTTTTTGGGGGGGGGAGTGGGGGCTTCAGTAGGAGTGGGACTTCCTGTCCCACTTCCTGCTTCCGCCGAGGGGCTGAATAGGCGAGAGGCGTAATCGCCTTTTTTCAGCCCCTTCCTGTAGGCGATGGCCTAGGACACTGACAGGGCCTAGGACACTGACAGGTCCTAGGCAATCGCTTCTCCAATCAGCGGCGAGCCGCGCGCGCATGCGGCATTCGCAGTGGGTGCCCGGCCGTGAAGCCGAAGGCTGTCACGGCTGGGTGCCCACAGTCGGGATGGAGACGTCGGCTGGGGAGGGGGGGAGAGGAGCGGAGCCCCGGTCGGCGCGTCGCTGGAACGCAGGACCAGGTAAGTGAGTGTTTATTAAAAGCCAGCAGCTACACTTTTTGTAGCTGCTGACTTTTAATAAACACAATTTTGGGCTGGAACACCCCTTTAATTACCACCTTAATCAGCCACAGAACCTGTGTAATTAATATGTGTTCTGTTTTAAAGGGATGAGGTGGCAACCCTACCTCCAAGTGTCTGAAGGACAATAAACCGGCCCTTTGTTTCGAATGTTTGGAGACCCCTGGTTTAAAGGAACAAATTACTGGGATTTAACTACGAAATGAAGAGAACGTTTTGGCTCAGTAAGTAGGAAAAAGGTTCAGACCCTGAAGGGGTTAATCTCGGTCTCCACACTATATATATGTGTGTATCATCATCTGCTGGAGATAAAAGACGTCACAGTGACTATGGAGGAAGAGGACGGACATGACGGGGTTACTGGGTGTAAATAGAAAATAATATTCTGAGATTGTAAGCTCTAACGAGCCGGGCCCTCTGATTCCTCCTGTATTGTAACTGTACTGCCTGCCCTCATGTTGTAAAGTGCTGAACAAACTGTTGGCGCCACTTAAATCCCGTAAAAATAATAAAATCTTATTACCTCATCTGCTGCCCGTTCCAACAATGTCGCCACACTACTTCCTCCCGACTCACCTCTCAACCGGAACTTCCTGTACCTGACATCACTTCCTGTCTTCATCGAGACTTCCTGTCTATGTGTGACATCACTTCCTGTCTTCCATAGAGACTTGCCTGGGTAGAAGTGAGATCGCCATCTTCTGGAGCTCAGAGGATTCGCACGTAAACAATAATCCACACAGCCTTGTATTTGAAAGTCCATGTATAGAAGAAATAACATTCAGTGAACCATCCAACATAAGGTATTTTCCAGACAGGAACGTGAAATCATTACCAGTCTCTATGTATGTCTCAGTGAGGGGAAACTGCAGCACTTACACAGTCTGTTCTCTCTCAGTAAGAATTCACTAGGCCAGATTCTCAGCTGCGATACGACGGGGTATCTCAGATACACCATCGTATCTCAGTTTTTTTCAATGGGTATCTATGCGTGTGATTCCTAAAATCACTTACGCATAGAAGATACACTAAAGATCCGACAGGTGTAAAACAATTACACCGTCGGATCGTAGATGTAATGACAACGCCGGCCGCTAGGTGGCCTTTACGTTGTTTTTCTCATTTGCCTATGCAAATGAGCCTAATACGCTGATTCCCAAATGTTTTTACGCCGTTTCCGTAAGCGTAAACCTACCCCCTGCTATATGAGGGGTAACCTTACGAAGTTCCGTCGTATGCCATGTTAAGTATGGCGTCGGGTCAGCGTCGTCTTTTTCCGTCGGTAACGTCGTTTTACTAAGTCGTTCGCGAATAGGGCATTGCGTAAGTGGCGATCACGTCGGCTTCAACAACGTTTTCCGACGTGAGCTGGAGCATGCGCACTGGGCTTTTTTCCCTGGCCGGCGCATGCGCAGTTCGATCGACGCGGGGGCACGCTTAATTTAAATACAAGCCGCCCCTTTTGAATTAGGCGGCCTTACGCTGGGTCATTTACACTACGCCGCCGCAAACTACGGAGCAAGTGCTTGGAGAATACGGCACTTGCTCTGTTAAGTTGCGGCGGCTTAGTGTAAATGGCTTACGCTACGCCGCCGGGAAATGTATCAGAATCTGGCCCACTGTTGTCTTTCTGCCACATGTCTCTCTCCACCCACTTACCCACACAGCCCCTTGCCATCCTCTGCTCTTCTTGATGACCTCATCCTTGGTGAGAGAGAGAGAGAGAGACAGCATAGCAGCCATATTGGAAAAGGGCAAACAAACACTTGGTAAATGGGCAAAGAAATGATCACATCACTACACACTAGTTATGTCACAAAGTATTGAGACACCTGTCTTTACACGCACATGAACTGTAGGCTGGACTTGTGCGGTGCAAATTTCAGCTCCCTTATCTCTGCAGAGACATAAGAGAAGTGTTCAGCAGATCCAAACCTCCCAACTTTTCAACTTCAGAATGAGGGATGTGGGGTGCCGCGGATTGGAGTTGTTGAGCGAGGGGGTTCCGCAGATCGGAGTTGTTGAGCTGGGGGGGTTCTGCAGATCAAAGTTGTTGAGCGGGGGGTTCCGCTGATCGGAGTTGTTGAGTGGGGGGGTTCCGCGGGTCCGAGTTGATCAGCGGGGGGGGGGGGGGTTCCGCAGATCGGAGTTGTTGAGCGGAGGGGGGGGGGGGGGCGCAAATCGGAGTTGTTGATCGGGGAGGGGTTCAGCAGATCAAAGTTGTTGAGCGGGGGGGTTCTGCGGATCGGAGTTGATCAGCGGGGGGGGTTCCGCGTATCGGAGTTCTTGAGCGGGGGGAGGGGTTCCGGGACGGTTGGGAGGTATGCAGATCCACTGCGCTTTAGCTGCAGATTGGGTGCGAATTTGGAGACCTGGGAGAGGGGAGGGGGGAAGTGTATTGAGCTGAATGAGAGAAATACTGAAGAGAAATGAACACATCTGCAAATCAGCTGCGTACCCATAGAAGATAATGGGCCTGAATTCGCACCTGAGCCGCACCGCAAAGGCCTAAAATCCGCACACGTTTTTTTCGGCAATGCGCAGTGCGAATGCATCGCACATATGTCAACCAGCCTCATTGAAAACAATGGCCCAGATTCAGAGAGCGATTACGCCTGTCTAACTGGTGTTAGACTGGAGTACTTTCGACTTACGGGCGTTTTTTAGCTAGTCGAAAACCTCAAACCATGTAAAGACGGCTGCGGGCTTCAATTCGACTAGATTACGTGTTAGTACGCCTTCAGATCTACGCTGCAATAAAATTGCAGCCACTGGGTGGACTTCCTGTTGTTTTTCGCCGTCAGGGTATGCTAATGAGCTTTTGCCTGCAATCCACGAAATTTCGCACTTCAAACGCAATCTCTTACGGCACCTTTAGTCATCTTTTTTTTGCTGGTCTAATATTAGACAGCCCATGTTAAGTATGGCCGTCATTCCCGCTTCGAATATCAACGTCTTCCGACGTCTTTTATTATTTTTAACGTAAGTCGTCCGGGAATAGGAATGTTCGTAAACGCCGCTACTCAAACAACGAATGACGTAACAACGTGATTTCGTGCAATGCACGGCGGGAAATTTCTGAACGGAGCATGTGCAGTTCGATCGCCGCGGGGACGCGCTTAATTTAAATGCTTCACGCCCCCTAATCGCGTATTTCCATTACGCGGCGAAAAATAGACTACGCCGCCGTAGCGTACGGGCAAAAATCTATCAGGATTCGGTGTAGAGCCTGGTGAAATACGGCAGCGTAGAGTATTTCGATTACGCAGCGGAATATTAAGTGTATGTGAATCTACCCCAATGTATTTAGAAATGTTCTGCGTATTGGATGCGGTTTAGGCCGCACACAATTCGCATAGGTGTGAACCCGGCCTTAATGGCATCCCAGTCTTAGTCCGTAGCAGGGGAGGGCTGGCAGCCTTATGCCTGGGGGGAGGGTCGCTACCTCATTACTTTAAACCCGAACACATATGAATTACACAGGTTCTGTAGCTGATTAAGGTGGTAATTAAACACACTTGGTGCCTTATTTGCATTAAAGCGGGATTCCACCCGCAAATTATTCTTTTGTAAAAGTCAGCAGCTACAAACACTGTAGCTGCTGATTTTTAATAAGGACACCTACCTGTCCTACTCGCCAGCGCTGATGCTCCCCCCGAATGCCAATCCCTCCACCACTGCAGGTCCCCCGCCACCATCCTCACTAAGGGAAACGGGCAGTGAAGCCGTCCTACTGCGCATGCGCGAGTCTCGCGCCGATTTGTGAATGGGCGGCTGCCCTCTGGGATTACACAGTTCCCAGAAAGCAGCACGCCCCTTTTATTAGAAGAGGATGCAGAAGACCCACTGCGGTTTACGGAAGAGGCAGATTACGGACTTCCGCATAGCAGCAGGTATTTCGGGTTAGTATATATAAAAAAAAAAATGTTTCTATTTTTTTTAGGATTTTTTGTGAAAAATTATTTTTCAGGGTGGAACTCCACTATTAATTAGCCTCAGAACCTGTGTAATTCATATGTGTTTAAAGGGATGAGGGGGCAACTCTACCTCGGGGGCAAGTCCAGTTACGTGGTCCATCGACCTACAGGCCAGCGGCTAGCAGGACCCAAATGCCAGCAGCCAGATCCCACAGGCCATCCATAGACAGCAGGACCCATAGGCCATGGCCAACTCCCAACAGGACCCACAGGCTATGGCCAGCAGGACCAACAGACCATGGCCAGCTCCCAGCAGGACCCAGAGGCCATGGCCAGAAGGACCCACAGGCCCTGACAACCAGACAGTGTTGAGAGCTATTTCCTATTTTGAGGTTACTGGGTGGGTAGGGCACTGGGGCAGGGTAAATGGGGTGTATGGGGGAAGATGTGATTTGGGGGTCAGCTAAGTGTGTCAGGGTGATGCCAACTCAACCTCCCGGGGGGTAATAACAACTTCAAGTTGCAGCCAGTGCCCAGCCTGAGACAGTCACAGTCACACCCTGTCTCTGCCTGTCTCCAGTCCAAGGACTCCGGGACTTACAGTGGAAAAGCCCACAGCCAAATGCGGGAGACTTGAGATGTCTGCAGTCACGTGACGTGCGTGACCAACCACACGCCCCGTCTCTGAAGACTCAGTCTCCAGGAGTTGTAGTTTCTGGCTGCTGTGCTGCTGCTCAGTTCTTTCCACCCACCGCCACCAGGAACTTGAGCACGGTCCAGACTACAACTCCCGGAATGCAGCGCGGGAGAAACACAGCCAATCAGTTAAATTCCTGCACAACATTTTTTTAACAGACAGCAGCCGTTTTAAATATAAGTTAGGCAGCCTGGTGGGAATTTTCCACCCTGCCTGCTGGCCCAGCCCACCCCAGGCCTACTGTTTGCAGCTACAACAGCTTCAATTCTTCTGGGTAGGCCGTCCACAGGGTTTAGGAGGGTGTCTATGGGAATGTTTGACCGTTCTTCCAGAAGCACATTTGTGAGGTCAGGCACCGATGTCGGAGAAGAAGGCCTGGCTTGCAGTCCCCGCTCCAATTCATTCTAAAGGTGTTCTATGAGGTTGAGGCTAGGACTCTGTGCAGGCCAGTCAAGTTTCTCCACCCCAAACTCGTTCATCCATGTCTCTATAGACCTTGCTTTGTGCACTGGTGCGCAGTCATGTTTGAACAGGAAGGGGCTGTCCCTAAAATGTTCCCACAAAGTTGGGAGCATGAAATTGTCCAAAATGTCCTGGTATGCTCAAAGGCCCCAATACTTTTGGTAATATAGTGTATGTGGTATCGCTGCAATCGTCAGGAGCAGGAGAATTTTTTTGGAGTCGTTCTTTGGTGGTAGATTATGGATGTAACAAGAAATATACAGCTACATTTAAAAAAAAATGTGTTTTTTGTTTTTACAATTTTGGGCCAGTTCTCTTTTGATAATAAAAAAAAAATAAAAATCAGGAGACATCAATCACCATTTACCACCAAATAAAAGCCCAATTTGTCGTGAAACAAACGCGGTATAATCCACCTGGAGGCACAAAGTAGTAGTGATGATATGTTCGGTTTTACTAACACATGTCAAATTTGTAAAACTGTGCTTAGGCATTAACATTTGTTTTACCCTTAGGTGTGAAGGAGTTCACACAGTGATTTCCTATGACTGTCAGCTCCATCTAGTGGCCATAATGAGGTATCTATCCTGATCAACCTAAAATTCCACATTATGGCCACTAGATGGAGCCAATGATCATAGGAAATCACTTTATGGAATAAAATACGACCAGAATTTGTCATAGTACGGCGAATGCGTGTCACACTTGGGCAACAATTTTTATTATATAGAGATAGTCTGGTTGAAAAAAGACACAAGTCCATCTAGTTCAATTAATAGAAAAAAAAGTTTACACCACAAAATGTGAGAGGTAATGACTCAATTTTTTTTTTCTCCTGCTATCAATGGCCAACACGGTACAACACTTCATCCATGTCTTTGGTGATCTCTGATCTCCTTATCAACTGTTTCTTACATGATGAAGATCAGCCATGGAGTATATCGGAGGTGTATATCAGGGTGTGCTTCTTCCCCACATGTCCAGCAACATTCATATACAAGACATTTCCCGCACGCACTAATACACTTCAAGGGTTGTGTGGGACCCCTGATGTACAGGAAGACAGGACTTCAGTGAGGAACATTTCCCTCACTTAGGACAGGGAAGTGGCTTCTTCCTCATGTGAGATCTCTGATGTGTGTAAAGATTGGACGTCTGTGAAAAACATTTCCCGCACTCGGGACAGGAATACAGCTTCTCCCCCATGTGAGATCTCTGATGTCTGTAAAGATTGGACGTCTGTGAAAAAGATTTCCCGCACTCAGGACAGGGATACGGCTTCTCACCCGTGTGAGATCTCTGATGTATATCAAGATGCGACTTAGTTGAAAAACATTTCCCACAGTCAGGACAGGAAAACGGCTTCTCACCTGTGTGTGTTGTCTGATGTTTGAGAAGATCCGACTTAACTGGAAAACATTTCCCGCACTCAGGACAGGAATACGGCTTCTCACCAGTGTGCGATGTCTGATGATAAAAAAGACTGAACTTATCTGAAAAACATTTCCCACACTGAGGACAGGAATACGGCTTCTCACCCGTGTGTGATCTCTGATGTGTATCAAGATGCCACTTATCGGAAAAACGTTTTCCACACTCAGGACAAGAATACGGCTTCTCACCCGTATGTGATCTCTGATGTCTGAGAAGATGCGACTTCCTTATAAAACATTTCCCACACTCAGAACAGGAATACGGCTTCTCACCCGTGTGCAACCTCTGATGTGTATCAAGATGCGACTTCACTAAAAAACATTTCCCGCACTCAGGACAGGAATACGGCTTCTCACCCGTGTGAGACCTCTGATGTATATCAAGATGCGACTTAGTTGAAAAACATTTCCCGCACTCAGGACAGGAATACGGCTTCTCACCCGTGTGAGACCTCTGATGTATATCAAGATGTGACTTAGTTGAAAAACATTTCCCGCACTCAGGACAGGAATATGGCTTCTCACCCGTGTGTGACATCTGATGTCTATTGAGATGCGTCTTAGCTGAAAAACATTTCCCGCACTCAGGACAGGAATACGGCCTCTCACCTGTGTGTGATCTCTGATGCTTATAAAGACTGGACTTACCTAAAAAACATTTCCCGCACTCAGAACAGGAATGTGGCTTCTCACCTGTATGAATTTTTTTATGCATATTAAGGCTAGACTTAAAATTGAAACACTTCCCGCACTCAGTACAGGAAAACCTCTTATCTGTTGGAAGGACAGCACCGTCCCGCACAGTCTGAGGTTCCTCAGGATAAGAGGAATACGATGGTCCGGCACCGTCCTGCACAGTCTGAGGTTCCTCGGGATAAGAGGAATACGATGGTCCGGCACCGTCCCGCACAGTCTGAGGTTCCTCAGGATAAGAGGAATACGATGGTCCGGCACCGTCCCGCACAGTCTGAGGTTCCTCAGGATAGGAGGAATACGATGGTCCGGCACCGTCCCGCACAGTCTGAGGTTCCTCAGGATAGGAGGAATACGATGGTCCGGCACCGTCCCGCACAGTCTGAGGTTCCTCAGGATAAGAGGAATACGATGGTCCGGCACCGTCCCGCACAGTCTGAGGTTCCTCAGGATAGGAGGAATACGATGGTCCGGCACCGTCCCGCACAGTCTGAGGTTCCTCAGGATAGGAGGAATACGATGGTCCGGCACCGTCCCGCACAGTCTGAGGTTCCTCAGGATAAGAGGAATACGATGGTCCATCTACACTGTGTGGTGCCGGATGGACATTTGAGGTAGTCGGGTTTTCTCCTGGACTATACTGTGTGATGTCCTCATCTTCTACTTTACAGTCTGGAGACAAAGTGAGACAATCCTCTGAGGTTTTCCTCATCTCCCGTCCATCTACTAAAATAGAAATACAAAGATTATTACTAGACATGAGCTGATTGGTTCCCCTAAACCAGGACTCCGCCCACATCAGGCAGCTTTGTCTCTGAGGATCTTACAATTCCCCTCTAAAGGTAACTAGTAAATGGGTCCTCTGATCTCCTACCAGATCATTTCTTTATTTATGGACCTTAGTCAGAGAGTGAGGAAACAACAAGAACCGTCTTTTATAGGAGTGACAGTGATGAGGGGATTATAGGACGAGTGTGCCCTCCTCCTCTATCACTCATTGCCACCTTCCCAAAACAAGAAGTCCTGCACTTCCTTATTTAGTCCATGATTTAGTCATGAATAACAGTGGGGCTGAGCCCCACCAGAGGTCAGAGAGTGAGGATGGGGGAGAACAACCAAGATGAAGACTGGACTGATCCTGAAGACCACCATCATTGGGTTATTGACTCCTCCCTCATTATCACTTTCTGTTTAAGGCTCCAAAGTTGGAAAATGTTATCACATTATTATCAACATGTAAAAGTCTGTGCTCCAATCACATCATCCGATACACCCATTTCCTACCAGCTGGACATTTTGTAACAAAAGAGAATACATATTACGGGCCAGATTCAGGTACAGTTAGGCTGGCGGATCCAGTGATCCGCCAGCCTAACTGTCACTTTACGCCGGCGTTTTTGTTTTCTGTAACCAGAAAACAAGAAACGCCGGGTTGAAGTTCCGATGCGATCAGCGTAAATGAATTTCGCCATCGCATCGTTACTTCAACTTAAAAATGGCGCCGGGGGCGTTCCCGCCGATTTACGCTCAAAAAATATGTTAATGAGCGGAAATCGGCAATTCACGAGCGAATTCGGGCGCGACGCAGTGACGTTACCGGAAGCGATACGCGGTGCATAGATAAAGCAGCCCCCTAGTGGAGTATCCTATGTTAGGTATAGGTGTCGTCATCGCGTCGGAAAAAAAAAAATCGCGTCGCTTGCGTAAAAAGATCATGAATGGGGATGTGACGTCATTGACGTTCATTCACAGAATTTGGAGCATGCGCACGGGGATGCTTTGACACTCGACGCATGCGCAGTACGTTCGCCGCGGGATCGCGCTTAGTTTAAATACTACACGCCCCGTACCCGCCCAATTTGAATTCCGCCGGCTCATTTTCGATACGCTGCCGCAACTTTAGGAGCAAGTGTTTCTTGAATAACAGCACTTGCTCCTAAAATTTCGGCAGAGTAACGTAAATGAGATGCGTTACTCTGGAGCAAAGATGCTCTGGACTACCTGAATCTGGCCCTATGTGTGTATATAAAACACATACGACCGGTTTTCCCGGCAAAAACCATCGAGAATAATGCTGGCAGAGCTTTTTTGCCGCGAAAAACGGTCGCGTGTATGTTTTTGGTCGAGAAAACTGTCATGAATCTCGACGAGAAAAAAAGAGAACATTCCCTCTTTTTTCTCGTCTGGAGTCTCAATTTCCTCGTCGTGTTTCTCATCGGGCTGGTTTACGACGTGAAACGCGTTCGCGCGTATAATTAGAAACCCGCGCATGCTCAGAATAAAGTATGAGACGGGAGCACACCTTCGGTAAAAGTAGCGTTCGTAATGGAGATAGCACATTCGTCACGCTGTAACAGACTGAAAAGCGCAAATCGTCTCTCGCCAAACTTTTTTTATAACACGCGGTAACCTGAGATTCGCAAAAGCAGCCGCAAGGGTGGCGCCAGTGGAATGGAACTTCCCCTTTATAGTGCCGCCGTACGT